>JANDEH010000061.1:600000-938046 GCA_024610705.1 Tetragnatha versicolor
CATTTTTCAAAATGACGATTCAAGTTGTATAAAATTGTATGTAACACAGCACTTTAATTTAAAGGCATTTGAATAAAAGCTTCACCGGTAAACCAACTGTTTAGAGTTTCTGTCTCCTGGAAAGTTTACCTACGCCGATAAACATTTGCGCGCGGTTCCAGTGCTTCTAATTAATTTTTTAGACAATTTGAAGTGCACTACCACAGAGCATCAGATTAAGAACCAACTAGTAGGGATAAACACGTTCATTTGCCACAAGATCAACCAAGCAACCAACTTAGCTCCAGTTCAAGGCCTAAGTCCTCAATTCCTTCTTAAGGTTTTTTTTTTCAAGTTGAAAATTGTTATGGCGAGAAGAGGTTAAAATTTCTAAGAAACGGTGTGTACAGAAAAAAAATCTTCTCAAGTTTCTCTGATTAATCTAACAAGGTTTAAAGTAAGTTATGTACTTTAAAGCCGTTATTAAGCAGCTGCTTTTTAGGAAAAGATTTTAAGGGGGGTTTTTGAAGAGTTTGTTAACTTTTACCCGCTAATTCTTTTTTCCTCATTACATGGTGTTATAAATAGCTTATAAACGAGCTTATTACTATACTTCTTGCAAAGAAATCTTGTTTGCCTGCTGTGTGAGATTCTAGCTAAATGGTGTTAGATGACTGGCATTATAAACTGGCAAACCTGTTCTTCATTACCTGTAGTAGAAGATCCACTATAAAGTTATTTGAAGCATAAAAAAATCGACTGTTATAACAATGTTTTTCTTACAGATGAGGTAGTATCATGTATCCGCTTTACCAGCTATAATCTCAACCATTATGTACTCCCAGATATTTAGGATCATGTTTAATAATAGCTTATTTATTGAGTACATTCGTGGAAATATCAGAATGAACGCGTCCTGATAAGTTACAAGAAATGTTACGTCTTAATATTACCGGCTGTGGAAGAGTCCATTTTGGCAAAAGTCCTAGTGGTCACTAAGTTAAAGTTGGCACTCTTTTATTACCAATGAACCCTAAGAACTAAAAATAAACCATGAGGTTAACTGTAACTGTATACTGTAAAATTGTTGAGGAACCGTTTGGATGAATTTGATACTATTATCCTCAAATTTCACAACAGCAACTGCAATTTTACAACAAATTTTTTAACTCGGCTTTTATAAGGAACCAACATCTTCAAGGGTCTTGGAAGTAAGGTGTATACCCCTAGGTAAGTAAATTGTAGTAAATAATCATCGCAATGGATTCTATATGATCACTTACTTAAGGGTACACATTACTTGCAGGACCCTAGGACACGTTGGTTCTAAATAAAAACGGTGACACGGACTTTTGAAATACTCTGCATACAGTAAAATCCCGTTATAACGAACTCAACGGGACCGTAAAATTTCTTCGTTGTAACTGTATTTCGATAAATAAAAACGGGTGGGGACTTAATGGGACTTTCGTAATACTAAGGAGATTTCAGTAGTTTAAATTTAGAAATATTTTTTTAATATGGGCTTTTTTGGGGTATTTTCCAAGATGGTGAAAGGTGATAAAAAGTAGTGATGGGCAGGTATCGATACCAAATACTTAAGTACTCGATACCTATAGGTATCGAGTGTATTCGATACCCACAAAAGTATCGATACTTTATTGACATATTTCGTTTTAAATTTTTCAATGAAGTAATCTTTATAATAGATCAAACGCAGCCTGTTTCTGTTTTCATTTTGCAACGCTCAAACCCAAGTCGTTAATCATCCGCGAGAGAAATTTGACGCGGCTAGGTTTTCCCCCGCCAAATCCTTCGCCTCTATCCACCTCCAGGCCCGTAGCTACGGGGCTTTTTGATGAATCGCTTTCAGTTTTTTGAATATTAGTCTGATTATGGATAGGCCCTAAAAAAATTGTCCCTTCAGGTTCATTTCCCGACATTGAAAAAAGTACTCGATACCTAAAAGTACTCGATACCTATAAGTATTCGATACCAAAGTATTCGATACCTAAAATTATCGATTTTGCCCATCACTAATAAAAAGTCTCACCAGACAGAGGCATGACTCAAACTCATATCGAAACACTGCTCACCGCTTAATATCGAAACATGTAGTGTAACAGGAAACAAACTTTGCTTTTTGTCGCAACAATGGAGGGTACTTTCCAGAAAATGGATTAAAGAGCTCCTTTTATTACTGTCATTAGGTACTCTCCAGGCGTAAAACTATCAGAAAAAAACGAGCATCTATTTTACTACAGAAAACGAGCGATATCGAAGGTGGAGAAAAAAGTCGGGGCAAAAAAAAAAAGGGTCCGTTTGATGTCGAGGTTGAATGAACACATAAGAAACAAGACGCTGTTCGTCTGCTGATTACAGGTGTAGGAGAAAGTCGGAGGAAAGTATTGTGGTCGGGCTGCCAATTTCATTTGCTTATCGCCACTTTGGCGGTGTTTGTGGGGTGGTATTTTTTGCTATCAGGGGTCACGGGTTCGATTCCCGACACCCCTAAAGACCCACCGAGTATATGCGGAGTACGAGCTCGTTAAATCTGTGGGTCCGAAAGTCCTGTGGTTGGTCATGGCGCAGTTTACCACGGGTCCAGGTGTCTGGAGACTATTTCCCTCCCCTTCAGATTCATGTCAAAATTGTGGAGGTGGCGATAGATAGCGGCAGCATCTATCATATCTCATGAGGCAGAAGTCGGACTCCTGCAATTTTTTTAAATGGCCTCACTTTCTCAGGAGCCGCACCCCCGTTGCCTCGAATCCCTATGAAAGCTTGGGTATTCCAAGTGGCATACGACAATAACAGGGTTTAAAACATTTTTTAACTAATGTACTACAATCCAGTGGCGAATCTACGGGGGAGGGCTTTCGGGCTGAAGCCCCCCCCCAAAACGTCTAATATTTTACTAAGTTTGTCAAAATGCAAAAAAATTATATACGAAATTCGGATGAGGCGTACCAAAACGAGTTGAAAAAGTGGGTTTTTTTACTTAATTTTCCAAAAATTTTCTGGGGGAGGACCCCCAAACACCCCTATAGTGGTTTGAGTAGGATAATTCACTACCTTTTCCGTATTACCATTGACAAGAAGATCCAATTGGATTATGAATATTCTTAGCCCCCCCCAAAACCAAATCCTGGATCCGCCACTGCTACAATCAGGCGCGGATCCAGCATGGCCCCAAGGAGGGGGGCACTTTTCACTTTTCCAGACCATCATCCTTACCTTTTGACGCGAAATGCCAAAATGTTGGAAATTTTCTAAAAAGTTACTTAAAAGTACCCTAAAAGCCCTTGGAACCTTGGATACTTCTGGGGGTTAGCGATCCTCCCCCAGAAAAAATGTGTAAATTTGTCTTGTAAAAGCAGGGTTTTAACTCATTATGAGCTCATTTTTGGGTCCAAGGGGGCGGTACTGTCCAAGAGGGCCACCCCCTGAATCCGCGCCTGACTACAATGAGGTATTCGCATGAGTGAGGGATTTGCTTGATTTTATACTTTTTCGATACATTGTGGTCTAAAACTCCCAAATTTCTGATTTTTAAGTTTAAAAATGTGTTTTTAATAATTAAAAATTCCATTTTATTTTTGCCAAAACGTCAGAAAAGTCACGTTATCAGAAACGGGTTTCTATTGGATGTGACGTCACAGCGCATGAAAACCATTGTGTTTTCTATTTTCACGTGATCAGAAAACGGGCTTCTATTGGATGGGATGTGACCTCACAGTGCATGATTTGTGATTTGAAAGTGTTTTCGCGCCCAAACAAAAATTGAAATTTCTAAAATTTATATCTCAGAAACTAGGCTACGAAAATACTTGATGTAAACGTCAATCTTCATGGTTTTTTATCTACTATTTTAATAAAATTGAATCTCAAAACGTGAGAATACCTCATACACTGGTCAATGATGATGAGTAAGTGGAATATCACCGTTGACTCATGGATTTCCCCGGAAGTACCGACTCAACGTTAATCAGAGGGCCACGGAGGTGAGCTACTGCTACCCGAGCCATACACGCATTCGCTCGCACAACCAGTTTTTGCAGGGGGAGGATATTCATTCGTCCCACATAATGACGGAAACTAACATCGGTACTTCGTATTATACCGTCAACCGTTCAGCAGCCGTCTAATTCAGTGGTACAGCTATAGAATATTCAGTGGGATTTGACAACTTTTCGGATTTAGCGGCATGGTCAACTTCCCAATGCATTCTCATGGCATAATCTTCCTTCCCAAGCGAAGATTCAATCCTCCAACGTAAAGCTTCGTAGTCAGATGCTGTAACCATTGTCAGTACGTAGGACGGATTTACACTAATAATTACTAGAAATTAAATTTAATTAAGCACTTTTAATCCATGATTAATTATCAGGCTTTAAAACTTATAATATTTATGGAGAAACGGGAAAAAATTATACAGGGTGTATCTGAAATGGTGCAACAAACTTTCAGGGATGATAGTACTCATCAAGACGAACAAGAATTGGTATAGAAAGGGGGGTCGCAAATGAGTTTTAAGGGGTGAAACCCCGGGGTGAAAATTTGCCAAAAAACTTGCATATTTGTGCAGGAAGAAACACAATGGTTCGATTCCGGTAGTTATTTTGTAAAACAACTTCAAATATTACTAAGCTAGTTTTCCCGTCAGTAACACTTTTGCATTCGACAGGAAAAAAAACTTCGCCAATCCGTGATCGCCAAATACTTTTCAGTGATTCTTACGGAAACTCAAATTTCCATGTAGTAGAACTATAAATGATTAAATGATAGCTTAGTTGGTAGCATAACAGTCTTGCAATCGTAAGATTGCGAGTTCTGTCCTGCTATGTGAAGTTGTTCAATTTTAAATTCATATTATTTTTTTTAAAAAGATATATTTTGAAAGACATTGCAACATGTGTTAAAGTATTAAGATTTCATTTGGTCCCACTTAAATAAATTTTTTAGCTATACAAAATAAGTGTTTTTTTAAATAGAAACATATTGATTAATTAATATCGTATTAATATCGTACCTTTAGAAGTAAAATACTAACACAAAATGTAGAATTAAAGATAACCGCATTTTTAATTTATTATTAGTACTATTTATGCAATTCAGGACAATGCACAGCTTTTAAAGATAAAAACGTCCTTTAAGCCTTAGTCGGTGTAAGAAGTACTTCCTTCTCATCTGTGCAATTTCCCTCCGGCCTGGATGGAACAAGCGTTGCATTCGCACAAACCTTACGGGATTTGTAGCTAACTCCGTACGCAATGCATGAGTACTGCTATCGAGCTAGCTGCTGTGACACCGTAAGGATTCATAGCGATAATAAACAAGAGAAAATTATTTTAAAAGTGGTAGATTGCCGCTGAGCCATCCAGCTGGCTCGTTTTTTAATATGAAGAAATTCAGCATTTTGAAGATAATGCTTACAGTCTAAATAAGAATTGAATAAAGAAATTTATTTCTACAAGAAATTTGGAGAACTGGGGAAAGATAAACAGACTGACGTGACGGCCAAGAGAAATCGAATAATTTTGATTGAATAATTTATAACATGATAGAGTGATTGGAAAAGCCATGGTTTGTTAGGTAGGAGGAAGAAGGAATTATGCCAAAAACTGATAGCTGAAGTTTTGAAGGAAAAATAAATTTAAACACAAAAATTGGGGGAGGGGGTGAAACATCACTAAAATAGTATTAATTTTACTAGAAACTAGTTTTAAATAAGTCACCACTCTGTTAATTAATTTTAAATGACTTTGTCTGTGTACTGAGAATGGTTAGCAGCGGTTCTCAAACTGTGCTCCGCGGAGCCTTTAGGGCTCCGCCAAGCATTTACAGGGGCTCCGCGAAGAAATTTGAAATAAATACATCTTTTGATAATTTCTAAGTTGCGAAATAACTTTCTGCAATGTGTTTCTTGTTAAGAACTTACTTTAGCTCCTTCCTACCCAAATTTTTTAGAGCTTTAAATAACCCTTGAATTTAAGTGGATTTGATGGGGAGCTCTTTTGATTATAGTTTTTTTTCTGGTTTTGTCTTTTTTTCAAGTCTTTCTTGGATTACCAAAACAAGTTAAAACCATGTTATTTAGGGTCAAATTTTCGAAATTCTTCTGGGGGAGAACCCCCAGACCCCCCTATTGTACTTAAAACTTTATTATTATCTATTTTTTATAATATGTTCGTTAAAATTAAAATCCTACCTAAAAACGAATGCCCGAAATTTGGACTATGATGTACCTAAAACAAGTATAAAATAGCTGTTTTTAAGGATCATGGATCATATTTCACTGAATTCCCCCAGACTCCCCTATCATAATTGGAACTTAATTAATCACAATTTTTCTTACTTGCTCTTAGATGCAAATTATACCTAAAAATTTTTAAAAAGCTCCTTTAAACCTGTTAAATATGCAAGGGAGGGGCTGTGGAATAATTTTGGTACAATATTGAAATAAATTTCTATTTACGCTACTGCATTTATGCTTTTATTTCTTGTAGAAATGGTTTTTATGTAATTTTCTTTTTGTACATTGAAAAATTTATCTTCGGAAAAGGGCTCCGCGAAGAATTTGTCTCCTGAAAAGGGCTCCGCGACATAAAAAGTTTGAGAACCCCTGGGTTAGGGAATGGAATGGAACTCTTAGGGTGTCGGGGCGTTTGAAGCTCATAGGTTAAAAAAACGGTTTGTTTTTCCTCGAAGGCGGATAACGTAAACATCTTAGGGAAAGTGCCCGTACTACGTAACTCATTTATTACTATTTTTCACCCCCTCCCTCCCCTTGGTGGTAACCCCCTCTAGTTTTCTCGTAGTAATTAATAAACACGTTTTCAATTATTTTTTGTAAACAGAAAATTTAAAAAATTAATTCGGTTTAATTTTTCTAATCTTAATAATTAGTTCGGCTAATTTCAATAAGGGGTCATCCATAAATACGTGAGGTCAAAAAGGGGGGGGGAGGGGTTTGGAAAAATCTCACCAAGGGGGGAGGGGTGTCGATTAAAATCTCACGTCAACTTTTTTTAACTTAATTATAACTTAATTAGGTGCTATGAAGCACAAAATGCAAATAATTTTTAGAAAATAATTTTTAAAAGTTGTAGGTAAATCTCACGTGGGGGGAGGGGGGTCAAGAAAAATCTCACTAAATCTCACCAAGGGGGGAGGGGGGTCCAGATTTTGGAAAAAAACACCTCACGTAATTTATGGATGGCCCCTAATTAATTTGGCTTAATTTTGTCGTATTGACTAGAGGCTATTGATTACGAAACGAAACCCTAAGCTTCATTAACTACCCTCCCCTCCGTCAACACAGGAATACTAAAGTGGCCGAGCTCGCACCCCATCTCGACCGTGTATTTCTTGAACTTGTAATTTTCTTAGTTTTGTCTTGTCATGAGAATAACAGTTATAATTATGTAGTCACATCTAGAATAAGATAATTTAAGTATAAAACTGTTTAAAATGCTTAGGTTTTTAAACTCTTTATTTTTTTAATAACACATAGCTATGTTTCATGCAAAATTTAAGTCATCAATACATTTTCTTAAAGGGTTTTTCACAAAGAATTCCCTAGTTTTAAAAACTAATAACAAATAGACAAAACAAGATAAAAATACCCCGTGATCTGTAGTAATGTCTTCTTTTAGACCAAAGAAATTCTTAATACAATTTTTTTTAAATCAGTCGATCAAAAAAAATTGATATATGGCAGCACAAGATTTTGTGAAACGAAGGAAAAGCAGTCCTTGAAATCCTTATTATAGATTGTAGGGAAATAAAATTTACGGAAGAAACGATTTCTGAATCGAATGAGAATCAAATACTTTGTAATATAGTTGATCGTTGATTTAAAAATAGGGATTTCAAGGATTGCTTTTCCTTCATTTCACAAACATTTGTGTAAAAAAATTTTAAACACATGTCAAAGTTTTGCGTTGAGACAAAATGCGAATTAAAGCATTGTAATTACTTGAAAAAAAATTACCGTAAAGAAAATCACTGCAATTTAGAAAAATCCATAAAAATTCTCAAAATACTATTATACATCCTTTAATTTTGTCCGATTTTTGGACCTCACGCCATAAAACCCCAACCCACATCCTTTTATAGTACTCTTTCCATGTATTGCCCAAAAATTATTGACATGACAAAATCCACAATCTTACGATTGCGAGTTAGAACATTCCGGTTCATTTCTCTACCAACTGAACTACTGTTTTTCACGATAAAATAAGAAACGAAAAAAATTGCGCCAAATGGCTAATAAGTTGCCAAATTTGGTTGAACATGCATTAAAAAAAGAGACTGATCGAATAAATCTTTCGCTACGCGAAGATAACTTCCTGAAAAGTTACAGTTAAAATTTCTTTTTGCAAGTACGAGTTCTATTTTTTTGGTGTAAAAAATTACGGAATCGAACAATTATGTCTCTTCCTGCACAAATATGCAAGTTTTTTTGCTGATTTTCACCCCGGGGTTTCACCCCTTAAAACTCATTTGCGGCCCCCTTTCTATACCAATTCTTGTTCGTCTTGATGAGTACTATCATCCCTGAAAGTTTGTTGCACCATTTCAGATACACCCTGTATTTAATTGTCATATTTAAAAAAATCAGGCAGCAATTTTCATCAGAAACGGATCATCATTTGCTGATCAGAAAAGGGAAAACATGTTTTAATCATTATTGATCAGTGAAATTTTAAAGATTACCTGTGATCATTATTTTTATTAGTAAAAATTTTCTGAAAAATACTGACAGATCGCCTGTCCCCGAAAAACTAGATTAGTGGTTTTGTGAGAGGTTTTGCGATCAAGCGTCCAATCCTCCAAACTGTGTCCCCCCAGCAACAGGATTTTAAGTGGTTGTCAACATAGAGATCCAATAGTACTATATTAGATCTCTACTAATAATATACTAGTTATTATTACTTTAGGATCAGATTTTAATAACTAGATCTCTATATAATTGAGGAGCTGAGAGCCAGAGTGGACCAACCTCAGCAGCTGTTATTTCGAGAAAAACGATTTACAAAATTGTAGTAATATTTTAACTTTTTTTTGAGGTTAGTATTTAATATTTAGTTTTGATCTTCTCGTGATCAATAATTAGAGGATCCTGTTGTGAGTCAGAATCAGAATGGACCAAGTGGCTTGATCCATTCTGGCATTAAATTTTTATGCGATTTTAATTACTAAGTAGATCAAACGAAAAAGTGATGCCACTAAGTGATGAACTAAAAAAATGTATTGTTTTCTAACTTAAATCAACAGATGTCTCTACATTCTACTGAAAAATTTTAAAAAATGCTTTTTCATTTTTTATGGGTTGGTCCACTCTGGCTCTCAGCTCCTCAATTGTCAGTCATCATTTGAGCTGTAGGTCAACATGGCGGCTGGAGGACGCATCCTATTGCTGTACCCTCTCTTATTACTGAACATGACCGCAAAACTTAAACATGTTAAAAAATTGGCATTTGGTGGAAGCTCGAATACAGTTGAAGCAAAAAAAAAACATCACTAACCTAATGAAGGAGTTGAGAAGCCAAGAAACTTCAGTTTCCACTGGAAGAATTTCCTGTATCAATCTGCAGTACCCGATTTCACAGGAAGACATGATTTTTTCTCCAGATCCAAGCTATGGGGAGATCTTGCTATCATACCTGTCAATTTAAAGCGAAATTAGCATTATACATGTAGACAGTAAACTGTACAAGAAATTGCACAAAGAAAATAGTATTATTACCCGAAAGCTGAAACTAAAGAAAAGTATTACTGTTATAAGCATGACGCAGTTTATAGTTTTTTTTAGAGGGGCCGATAACTAAGAGCTGGAGTAGTAATTACATAGGATTTAAAAAACTATATTAGAAAAAAAACGTCACACTTAGTAATATTTTATACCTAAAACGATCTTATTTTACACCAAAACTTAAGTATTTCCGCAAGCTGAATAAAAAGTGGTGAGAAAGAAGGTAGAATGATGGTAAACTTTCATTCAATTAAAGTATTGAATTTATAAGTTTACTATACAGGGTGTTTCAAAAGTCCGTTTCGCGGTTTTATTTAGAACCAACGTGTCTTAGAAGAGTCCCGGAAGTAAGGTCTACCCCTAGGTAAATGACCCTGGAGAATCCATTGATATGAATTACAGCTCTCCTAGCGGCGAAATAAAAAAAAGTTATTAACATTAATTTAAAAACTAAAGGAGATAGATCAAAACTGCCAAAGAGAGTTTGTATTAATGCCAACGTTATGAAGAACTCCCAGAAAAAAGTTTCATGAAAATAACTTGAATATTATTAGTATGTGAAAATAGCACTTTTTCAGACCTCAAAAAAGAATAAGTTCGCAAATTTGCAAGCTTTTTCAATTTTTTGAATAAATTTTGCCTTTATTCTACTAAAAACTCATTACAACTGAAAAAATTGCAAATTTGAGAACTTTTTATTTTTTGAGGTCTAAAAAAGTGCTATTTTCACGTGCTAATAACTCCTAGAATATTCAAGTTATTTTCATCAACTTCTTTAACAAATTTCAACTTTTTTCAGTGAGATAGTTGAGTAGACCTTTCTTCCCTGACCCCAGGACACGTTTGTTCCAAATAAAAGACACGACAAACACCCTGTATAACAATAACAACTATTATTATTATTATTATTATTATTATTATTATTATTATTATTATTATTATTATTATTATTATTATTATTATTATTATTATTATTATTATTATTATTATTATTATTATTATTATTATTATTATTATTATTATTATTATTATTATTATTATTATTATTATTATTATTATTATTATTATTATTATTATTATTATTATTATTATTATTATTATTATTATTATTATTATTATTATTATTATTATTATTATAGTAATAAAAAGTTTTCCCCGTTTAATAAAAGAGTTGATGTTTTTTATGAGGGTGGGTAGAAAACCATTTGTTATACAGAAATACTAGTATTTGTCATGATGCCCCAACCGCAAAGCAGCCAATATCGCCAACCCTTGGCGCCGCCCCAACCACCCTCACACCCATCAGCTGAGGAGGAGCAGGTGGCAACCCCAGAGAAGAGATGCAAATGACAATAAGCGGCTCTTCAAACCACCCGGCGCCGCGTTTCGAACAGGCCTAGTAATGCCATGTTTGTTTTGAGCCCCCCCCTCTGCAAGCGGCGCGGATTAGAGGCAATTTGGCGCGCCCTCCTCCCCTACTACAAGTTGGCTTCCCAGCGCCAAGGTCGCGCCGCTGCTAATGAATATGTTACCTGCCCATAAAAGTCCACCGAAGAAGAAAAAAGACATTTTGAGCGGTTGTTTCTTTTCAATTATTAAGAGGAGCATTTGATGGTGGTGGTTTCCCCGGTGTTTCCAGTCGATGAGCGGTTTTGGTGACTGTTATGTGATTTGGTAATGGGGACGGATTTTACAACTACTATAGGCGCTGATGCAAGGGGGGACACTGTCCGGAGTGCAGGCGCGGATCCAGCACGGCTCCAAGGGGGGGCACTTTTCCAGACAAGATCCCCTTGTGGTACCATTGAGGGTATGGGGGCCCTCCCCCAGAAAAATATTGAAATTTGACGTGTAAAAGTAGGGTTTAACCAGTGGCGGATCCAGGGGGTGGCACTCTGGAAAGTGCCCCCCCCCCTTTGAGATCCCCTTAAAGGTTATCAAACTGTGTAAAAACCCAACTAGTACGGGTCTAATTTCAAAATTTTTTCAGGGGGAGGACCCCCATACCCCATATTAGTATCAAAATGGGGTAATCAGTGCTTATTTTTAGGAAATCCCCAAAATTTTTTCATTTTGGGTCAAAAAGTAAAGGTAATAGTGTTGAAAAGTGCCCCTTTAGAAACAAAACTTTTCTAAAAATGACCCCTACTTTTACACGTCAAATTTCAATTTTTTCTGGGGGTGGACCACCATACCCCCAATGGTACCACAAGGGGATCTTTTCTGGAAAAGTGCCCTCCCCTTGGAGCCGTGCTGGATCCGCGCCTGGTTTTAACTCATTTTTAGAAACGTTTTGAGTCTAAGGATGACACTTTTCAACACTATTACCTTTACTTTTTGACCCAAAATGTGCAAAATTTTGGGGATTTCCTAAAAATAAACACTGAATACACTATTTTGATACTAATGGGGGGCATGGGGGTCCTCCCCCAGAAAAAATTTTGAAATTAGACCTGTAAAAGTTTGGTTTTACTCATTTTGAGAACCTTTTTGGGTCCCCAAGGGGGGGGGGGCGCTTTCCAGAGTGCCACCCCCTGGATCCGCCACTGCCGCAGTGCCTCCTCTTGCATTGAAAGATGTCGCGAAAATTTCGGTCAGTGCGAAAACCGGTCACTAAATTCCGGTTTAAAAAATGCAAAAAAAAAATGTAGCTTAACCCATATATAAAAAGTTTGTTTTTTACTGACCAGTTTTTGCACTGACCGGAATTTTCGTATAACCCATTGCAAGGGGAAGAAAGGGGGAAATGAAGCTTGAAAAGGCATATTAGAAAGAGAAAAAAGAATCTAGATTCTGAAAGTCAGTCATTTAAAAATGTACTTTTTCCCCTTCTTTCTAACTTTTTTCCTTTTCTGTTTTTCTTTTGTTCATCAAGCGCCTGAGCTGATCAAAAACGAGTAATTCAGGGTCAAATCCCTGCATTTTTCTAGGGGTGGAGCCGTCCTATCATCAACTAAAATATTTTATAATGGTCAGAAAATTTTTTTCACTTTTATTAAATTAGGAAAGGTGAAAAAATAAATTTCCTGGGGGATCAGGGGATATCTATGTAGAAAAACAGCTAAAATTTTGTCTATTTGCGGTACAAAGGTAGAGTTATAGATGATTTTCAAAAAGTGCCCTCCTCTTGGAGTCCTCCAAAGCGTCTCTTCGGACCAGGCGCGGATCCAGCACGGCTCCAAAGGGGGGGGGCACTTTTCCAGCCAAGATCCCCTTGTGGTACCATTGGGGGTATGGGGGTCCTTCCCCAGAAAAAATTTGAAATTTGACGTGTAAAAGTAGGGTTTTAACTCATTTTTAGAAACGTTTTGAGTCTAAGGCGGACACTTTTCAACACTATAACCTTTACTTTTTGACCCAAAATGTCAAAATTTTGGGGATTTCCTAAAAATAAACACCGAATACCCTATTTTGATACTAATGGGGGTATGGGGACCTCACCCAGAAAAAATTTTGAAATTAGATCTGTAAAAGTTGGGTTTTTACTCATTTTGAGAACCTTTTTGGGTCTCCAAGGGGGGGCACTTTCTAGAGTGCCACCCCCTGGAAACGCCACTGGTCATGGATAGCATGACAGACCTACATAATATCTCTTTCCATACGGGAGCTCCGAAACCCACTTCTCGAGGTTCTTACGGAAAAAGGCTTTTTAAGCTTGGAACCAACCTTTGAAGACTCCCTGTATTTAAAATGAGGTATTTGCATGAGTGAGGGATTTGCTTGATTTTATACTTTTTTGATACATTATCGTTTAAAACTTCCAAATTTCTGATTTTTAAGTTCAAAAATGTGTTTTAAATAATTTAAAATTCAATTTCATTTATGCCAAAACGTCAGAAGTGTCACGTTATTAGAAAACTTCTATTGGATGTAACCTCACAGCGCATGATTTGAGATTTGAAAGTGTTTTCGTGCCTAAACAAAAAACGAAATTTCAAAAATTTGTATCTCAGAAACTAGGCTATGAAAATACTTGATGTAAACGTCATTCTTAATGGTTTTTTATCTACAATTTCAATAAAATTTAATCTCGAAACGGGAGAATACCTCAGTTTTTTTTCTAATTTTGTTTTTTTATCGTGCGTTTGTAAGGGGCTATTCACCAATTACGTAAGGATGATTTTGGCAATTTTTGACCCCCCCCTACCCCCATGTAAGGGTACGTAAGATTTTTTAAACCCCTCCCCCTATTCTTACGTAAGATTCCATTATGTTTTTCAAAATAATAAAATGTTTGAAAACTCTCCGTTTGACGTAAATCAAAGATTTTTATTTTTCAACAGATAAGTAATATTCTTGCTGTCAACTACATATTACTATTATATTATTATCTCTTGATTAGAATAATTGGAATTTGTTTATATTAACTAGGAAATCTTACGTAAGAATTGGTTTGACCCCCCCACCCCCCAAGTAAGGGTATGTAGAGATTTTTCCAACCCCCGTCCCCCTCGGGACCCTTACGTAATTAATGAATGGCCCCTAAACACAAAATAAAACATTTTAAATAGTATTTAAAAATTGATACTAAATAAATTAACATTTTCAAATTCATTCGTTAAATTTAAATTCATTCAAATTTTAAAATTTAGTGTATTTTAAAAATTATTTTACGCCTATTTTCCCCCGACAGGAATATTTAAATCATGCAATGTGATAAAAAAATAATTTGGTGCAAATAGAGATTTAAATGAATTAACATGTTTAAAATATAATTAAAACATTATCACAATATTTTTGGAGTTATACATTTTTTCAAACTGACAATTCAATTAACGCATTTCTTCGATTTTCCTCTGAGGTTTCTGCGATCTCTCCCTAACCTTTTTCACCCCTCTTTCCCACGTGAAAGCATATTATTCTCACCTGGATTTAGTACTACGGTAGGTGCATCAGGGATAAGATAAGGCGGAAAAAGGAGCATTAACAGCTTCCAATGATGGGCAGAAGATCGCCCAATACTAAAGCGGCCCTTTCGCATTTCAATCACGTTGGGAGAGAAGATAGAGCGGCATTCCTGCCTCGCACCGTCAGGGGAGAAGACGATAGAGAGACCTTCGGAAGGGCAACCCGGCGTGGTTGGTTGTAAGGCGTGTTTTCAGCAAGATTTGAGTTTGATGGCCACACTTAACTGCCAAATCCTGGTTTACCGATTAAATTTTGAGAAAATTGGGCCGTGTTTGCGGTATAAAAATCAAATTAGATTTAGTTAATCATAAAAGTTTCCCTAAATATGCTTAATAATTTAACAGTAATTATATTAAAACTAGTTGTTTTAATAAAAATTATTTTTTTTTCGTAATTAATAGTAATTATTTCAATTTAAATAGAAATCAAACGTCTAGCTTTATGGATCTAGTTGGTCTCATTAAGTCAGGAAAACATGCAATGTAGCGTAGAGAAAATTTTAGAATTTACTTTTACTTGAATGAAGTTTAGTCGTAAAGTTTAAAAACCTGGAAAAGTGCCCCTCAACAAAAAAAAGAGTTGAAAGGAGAGGAGGGAAGGGAAAGATAGAAAATACAGTTCGAATAGCTGAAATAATTTGAAACACCTGGGGAACCCTAGGGAAAAGAAGGAAGGATCATAAAAAGAGAAAAGTATATTTGTTAACTGACTAAAAATTTGTTTGTGCTCTTATTTGCAATCTACTTCCTTCTTTCTCAGTTCTCTTCTTTCACTCCTTTTTCAGGGTTGGCTGGATTGGACCCGATTGGGTTGAACCCAATGGTTTTTTTCAAAAAAACTCATGTGAAAAAACCCACATTTTTGACCTATTTTTGGGTTTTTTCAAGAAAAATCAAGATTTTGGCAGTTCCTTCAAAATTTAATGTGTTTTTTTCCAAAGTTTGGGATATTTTTAAAATTTTAATGGGTTTTTTCATATTTAAACGGGGTTTTAAAAATTAAATGGTATTTTTTCAATTTCAGGGAGTTTTTTAAAGTTAAATAGGTTCTTTCATTATTCAGTGGGTTTTTTCATTATTGAATGGGGTTTTTTTTCAAAATTTAGGACGTTTAAAGTTCAAACTTAACTTTGACAGAACACACTTAACATAGAAAGAACTCACTAAAATTTGAAAAAACCCACTTACTTTCTAAGAGAAAACCACTTAATTTTGAAAAAAACCCACACTTTTTTCGAAAAAACCTAGTTTTATATGGGTTTTTTCAGGGTTTTATTGAAAAAACCCGAAAAAACCCAACTCACTTGGGTTTTTAAAAAAAACCGGGTTTTTGCCAACCCTGATACCAAGGATGTCAAAAATCTTGCCACTTCTTTGTTTTCTGCAATGAAGGCAGATGTTCTTCCTGTATATAATACCTCCTCGGCCGATGCGTTTCCTTTGTCACTCGTCGTCGCGCGGATTTAGGTCCTCCACGACAGTTTTATCAGAGAGGTAATAGCATCTGGAGCTATAAAACGCTATATGCTTGTAGCGAAGCACTTTTGACACTTAAGTGAGTGGAATAGCCAAATGGGACCATAACTCCCAAGCTCAAGTGTGGTCCATCTTGTCTATACTATTATCGTTATTGCTGCTTTTTCTCTTGATGATTAAGGCTTTGACCGATTATTGTTCCGAATAGGACCTGCGTTTAAAACTATGTGCTTCGATTAGAGACGCGAAAATTAAAATCGGGTCTTTCAAGTGGTTCGAGATAGGCTTCGGGATAGGAGGGTCCCGGGTTCGATTCCCGACACCGCTGAAGACCCATCGAGTATATGCGGACTGCGTGCTCTGTGGGTCCGAAAGTCAAGTGGTCGGTCATGGCGCAGTTTACCTTGGGTCCACGTCGTCGGAAAACTATTTCCCTCCCCTTCAGAGACATGGCACAATTGTGGAGGCGGTGATAGGTGGTGGCGGCATCTGTAATCTGAGGCTTGTGGTGCCGCTCAATAACTGGATTGAGAACATTTATACTCTATTCTATTCATTTAGAATTGGCGCTTGAAAAATAGTGCTTTCCCCCACCCTAGAAGCGTAACCATAGTTACGCTCTTCGAGCAGACAATAGTAAGCCTTCTTCGTCACTTTGACGTGGATAGTTGCTATGGTTACCGATCGGTGGTGGGGGAAGGAAATATTTTCAAGCGCCAGCTCAAAATGAACAGAGTATAGCTGTTTCCCTTTATGCAATTGGCAACACTAGTTCGCGGCAAGGCTATTTAAGGATTGCTGATGTTTTCTCACATGACTCTTTTCTATTTTATTTACCTGTATTATTATTGTTTACGCACGGCACCAGTTTCCCAACCAGCTCCTAATGAGCTTTGATAGCGAGTTTATTTGTTAACCCATTAACGTCCAAATTATTTTCGATCAAAGAAGAAAACTCGAACCCATCCCTGTTACAAAATAAGTGAAGCAAACGCAAAAAAAACAGGGTATTAGAATTGAGGGATGTTTTCTCTTGCCATATACGTGCAGTTTCGTTATACTGTTGGGTGAATTTAAGGTAATTTAAGAGAGAATTTAAGACCTTATATTCAGCGATCTAGAAATAGATCACTGGGCGCTAATGGGTTTTAATGCTTTTTATTTTTACTAATGTTGCTGTTGTTGTATTTTAATAAACTGTTAGTTTTATTTTCATTCTGGATTTTTCATTATTAAGAACGCATCGCACTTTTCACCAAGGTAACAGGCTTAAGTCGGACTCCTGCCAATCAAAGGCCTCAATGAGGTATTCTCACGTTTTGAGATTAAATTTTATTAAAATAATAGATAAAAAAACATGAAGAATGACGTTTACACCAAGTATTTTCGTAGCCTATTTTTGAAATTTAATTTCCTGTTTGGGCGCCAAAACATTCTCGAATCTCAAATCATGCGCTGTGAGGTCACATCCAATAGAAGCTCGTTTTCTGATCACGTGAAAGCAGTTAACACAGTGGTTTTCATGCGCTGTGATGTCACATCCAATAGAAGCCCGTTTTCTGATAACGTGACTTTTCTGACGTTTTGGCAAAAATAAAATTGAATTTTAAATTATTTAAAACACATTTTTGAACTTAAAAATCAGAAATTAAAAAGTTTTAGACCATAATATATCGAAAAAGTATAAAATCAAGCAAATCCCTCACTCATGCAAATACCTCATTTCTCAGGAACCCCATCCCCATTGCTTGAAATCCTGTACGCTTTGCGATGGACCTTGGATATTCCAAGTGGAATAAGACAACAACAACGGGTACCGAGTAGCTCATTGGTTCCCTAACTTTTTGAAACCACCGCCCCCTTTTTTAAAAAGAAAGTTTTCCACCGCCCCCTTACTAATTTGCTTGCCTCTAATTGGCTTATATTATAATTAGAGAATTTTATACAAACATTTTGTAACAAAAAAAATACTTTAATTTACAACCAAATAAAAAACAAATTTTTAAAGCTGATCAATACTCAAAAGTTAAGTTTTCTTTGCACATTAAAATTTAATTTGAAATGATTAAGTAATAACTTTACCTTTTAAAAAAATTAATTTAAAAATAATTCTTTTCTTATACTCTGTTCAGTTAAAAAAGGCGCCTGAGGCGTAATGTATTAGAAGCAGCTACTATTGTATATAATTATCATCTAAAAACTTTTCTTGTACAATGCCAAGGCAGCCTAAACAGAAGTAGTTACAATACTGTAAAAGAATCGGTCACTGAAGTTGCCCGTGATGAGCGTTATGCAGGGTTGGCAAAAACCCGGGTTTTTTGAAAAAACCCAAGTGGGTTGGGTTTTATCGGGTTTTTTCAATAAAACCCTGAAAAAACCCACATAAAACTGGGTTTTTTCGGAAGAAGTGTGGGTTTTTCAAAAATTAAGTGGTTTTCTCCTATAAAGTAAGTGGGTTTTTCAAATTTTGGTGAGTTCTTTCTATGTTAAATGTGTTCTGTCAAAATAATGTCAGTTTTTTAACAGTTAAGTGGGTTTTTTCAAAGTTTTTATACTTTGAAAAAACCCACTGAAATTAAAAAAAATCTTCCTTATTTTTTATATCTAGTTTAAACTTTATACGTCCTACATTTTGAAAAAAAAACCATTCAATATTGAAAAAAACCACTGAATAATGAAAGAACCTATTTAACTTTAAAAAAAACTCCCTAAAATTGAAAAAAAAACACCATTTAATTTTTAAAACCTAGTTTAAATTTTGAAAAAACCCATTAAAATTGTAAAAATATCCTAAACTTTGAAAAAACACATTATATTTTGAAAGAACTGCCAAAATCTTGATTTTTCTTGAAAAAACCCAAAAATGGGTCCAAAATGTGGGTTTTTTCACATGGGTTTTTTTGAAAAAACCCATTGGGTCCAACCCAATTGGGTCCAATCTAGCCAACCCTGGCGTTATGTGTCGTTCTTGATCCTGCTTCAGACACTTATTATAAATAAACAGAGTATAATTCAGAATAAAGTGAAATTTTTGGCTTACGCCCAAAGAAAATATCGGTATGAAGTTTATGACATTAATGACCATAAAATGACATTAAGCAATAGTTTAAATTTAGTCAACGCCCCCTTTTACGTACTCTAATAACGTTTCCCAATCTTCTTTCAACTTCTCACCGCTCACTTTGGGAACCACTACTGTAGAACCAACGATAGTAAAAGGGTCACGTGATTTATACAGACTTTGCACGTCCCCGATAGTTGGGTAACCGGTGATATTTGGGGTCTCGTTTCTATATACAAGCAAATGTCTCTTCCCCTTTCGATCAACTGCCCCTCAACTTCCACCTGTCTTCCCTCCTAAATACTAGTTCCTGCGTTGTCAAAATCACGTGACCCTTTTACTATCGTTGGTTCAACAGTAGAGTAGCTTGAGATTTGGACAATTTAGTTTACAATCTTAATAAATGTATTAAGGGGCCATTCATTAATTACGTAAGGATGATTTTCGCAATTTTTGACCCCCCCCCTACCCCCATGTAAGGGTACGTAAGATTTTTCAAACCCCTCCACCCCTATTCTTACGTAAGATTCCATTTCGTTTAATCAGTTTAAACTCCAATAAAAAAGATAAATCTGATATACCTTCTTTTTTTTTAATTAAAGATTTGATAATATACCGAGATCATCAGCATTTTTAAGTTTTTCTGGGGTTATTCAATACTTATTTGATTGGAATTTGTTTACATTAACTTGGAAAATCTTACGTAAGAATTGGTTTAACCCCCCACTCCCAAGTAAGGGTATGTAGAGATTTTTCCAACCCCCCTCCCCCTCGGGACCCTTACGTAATTAATGAATGGCCCCTAATGCAGTTTAAAATTCAAAATGAAAAAAAAAAGTTTCGTAAAAAGCTGTTTATTTCAATGAAAGAAAGATTTTACTTAACTTTTACAGAGCAAGTGCCGCCCCTTTGCCCTTATGTATGGGCGCCAATGATAAGTTCCCGAAATCCCAGCATTGTTCGTCGAAGCAAGCGAAATAAATTACCGATGCCACCGTCATTATTATAATCGCATCATTATTCCTCCTCTGAATTATCTATTGATCTCTACAGTGGCGCCATCTGTGATTTGGCAAGGGATGTCGGCTACGCTTGGTTTCTTTGAGGATACTTTCGCAACTATCTAGTCAGGGGCGGATCAGGTACAGTGGCGGATCCAGGGGGTGGCACTCTGGAAAGTGCCCCCCTTGGAGACCCAAAAAGGTTCTCAAAATGAACAAAAACCCAACGTTTACAAGTCTAATTTCAAAAAAATTTCTGGGGGAGGACCCCCATACCCCCTATTAGTGTCAAAATGGGGTATTATGTGTGTTTCGTTTCTTTAAGTTTATGGACTGCTGTCCTGAACAGATGAGGGTAAGATGAGGAAATATTCAAGTCGAGAGGAGATATTGAGATAGAATTTAATTGTGGTTCAAAGTGCTATATACAAAAAAAACTATTTTTTCTTTTCAATTTAAAAACTAACAATAATATTTACAATCTCGCGACAGCAACTCCTTTGTTGCCATTCTTTGATAAAACATTCACAAAAAGATAGTTACTAGTAAGTGGTCACGACATTCTCCCCACTTTGAGTTTTGGTTACATAAACTCAAAAGAAAAAAAATATATGTAAGGTTAAAGTTCACTTAATTTAATATCTTCGAGCTCAATTCAATAACTAACTATACTTCTAGTTTCTCTAGTCTCCTCAAGAAAATCACTATTGCACTTTCAGTTATCTGGTTGGCAGACAGCTGTCTTCTCTTCTTTTTCCTTGCGTTCAGGATCTTCCCCAGCAGACTGGGTTGCTGAGATCTCCAGAGGATAAAGACGCTGCACTGGTCGCAGCAGCTCACCCCTGGCAGTCTTGAGTTTAACAAGTCTTGTAACACCATCCTTCCCAGGGATCGTTTCAACCACCTTACCAAGTGGCCAATTGATGCGCTTCGTATTATCACTGCCAATTAGGACAATGTCACCAACTTTCACTTTATCTTCTCTCTTGGTAACTGAAGAACGAAGGAAGCCAAGATACTCTCTTTTAAACCTTTGCTTTATATTTTCACGAAGCTTCTGTATATGCTTCCATCTCTTAGAAATGTTCATCTTCTGGATTTCATCTAAATCAGGAACTTCGTTGGAAGGCAGATCTTGAAGAAACATGGAAGGTGTCAAGGTTCTCAACTCTGGTTCATCGTGTAGGTACGTTAAAGGTCTATTATTCATGACAGATTCACACTCACAGATGAGAGTCTGCAATTCTTCATAAGACAGAGACGATTGTCCCAGATTTTTCCTCAAAAGATCTTTCAAGATGCCGATTAATCGCTCCCAGAACCCTCCCCACCATGGGGAGGATGGTGGGTTGAATTTAAATCGAATTTCATTGACTGCGAAACTTTTTTCGATTTCAGTCCAGTCCAATAGCTTCAGAGCATTACTCAGTCCAGTGAAATTTGTTCCGTTGTCTGAATACAACACGGATATTCTTCCTCTTCTAGAAATAAATCTACGCAGGGCTTGGATGAAATCATTTGTACTCAGTGAGGGTACTAGCTCTAAATGCACCGCTCTAAATACCGCACATGTGAAAAGTACTATCCACACTTTTTGTTTGGAGCTAGTCAACAGTGGTCCAGCCAAGTCCACGCCGGAAACTTGGAAAACGGCTGTTAATTCAGTCCGGTCCTTAGGAAGAGGTGGAAAGGGTACTTCAAGGTGTTTTACCCTTTGTTTCGTGCAAGGAAGACAATCCTTAATAACACTTCTTATGGTCTTTTTTCCTTTTACGATCCAGAATCTTTCACGCAGAATGCTTAGTAGCGTTGATGTTCCAGCATGTTTGTTAGAAAGATGTTCTTGATGTATAAATCTTCTCACTGCAAGGTGTTCTGAAGGTAGAATGATTGGAGTTCTAAAATCTTCCGACTCTTCTTCATTCATCAATCTGGATTTTAATCGTAAAATTCCCTGTTCATCTTCAAATACTTGAAGACCTTTTAAATTCTTTCGTGTCTTTTCATCATAGTAACATTCCTTTTGTATGGACCTAAACAGAATTCTCTGTGTATCTAGTTGTTCCTCATTTTTTAGTTCCATACATTTTCTTAAATCCTTCGCCTTTGGTTGAAAGCGCAGCACCCAGCACAGCACTCTTATCATTTTTGAGAAACTGGAGAATCTTGTAGCCAATCGTAATGGGATTGACTCCAGCTCTGTGTTACTAGCTGAGATGACGGATTTTCGTTTCTCCTTCTCAACTTCTTTTTCGTTAGAATTTACCGCGGACTTGGGCCACTGTTCTTTAGATTCTTGTAACCAAACTGGTCCTTGCCACCACTTGCATCGTAGAAGTTGCTTGGCTCCACAACCTCTCGACAAAACGTCTGCCGGATTCTGATTAGTTGGAATATGAAGCCAATCTTCGGTATTTGTCAATCTTCTAATTTCATTTATTCTGTTGGCAACAAATACTGTCCATTGCTCTTGGCGAGTTATCCATGAAAGTACTGTGGATGAATCAGTCCAAAAATAGGTCTCAAAATCAGAGAGTTTCAGAGCTTGCATCACAGAATAAAAAAGTCTTGCGCCGATGGTAGCAGCCATTAATTCAAGACGTGGGATGCTAACGTCTTTCATTGGAGTTATTCGTGACTTAGCTTGAAGTAATTGAACAGTCACTGAACCCGTAACAGATTCACTTCTTAAGAAGATGCATGCCGCATAGGCTGTCTTACTGGCATCGACAAAGGTATGAATACTTATTTTGGATCCTTCCATCACACCTAACCATCTTGGGATTCTTATATCTTTGATGCATTCCATCTGTTTGCTCCACTTCAGGAACTTCTTCTGTATCTCCTCATTCACTTCATCATCCCATGATTCTTTTGTTTTCCAGGTAGCTTGAAGCAAAATCTTAGGTTGTATCATAAGAGGTGAAAGGAAGCCTATGGGATCAAAAATACTACTAACAAGTGAGAGTAATTTTCTTTTGGTCATCTTCTCAGTTTCATCAAACTTTAAGGATTTTGAGTCTATTTCTAGTGTATCTAAATGCTTATCCCATATCAATCCTAATACTGGTGACTTAGTATCTTTAGAAGATTCCTTATCCACTGAACTTTCCCATCCTCTAAGGTCAAACATTCCTTCTTTCATCATATTAGTTGCAGATTCGATAAAGGTGTTCAGCTCATCACCGTTCTGTACACTTGTTACACAATTATCAACATAAAAACTTTCTTCTAGTTTCTTCAGTAATTCTTCCGAGTACCGTTCTTTCATTGATTCTCTTGATAGATGGTAATTAATAACTGCCATCAATAGGAAGGGGCTGCATGTGATCCCAAAAACAACACGAGTGTGCCTAAAAACCTGCCTTCTACCTTCATGGTCATACCACAGAAATCTTACAAAATTACGTTCCTTTTCATTTAAGGAGATTTGTAGAAAAGCTCTTCGAATGTCTGAGATGACACCAATTTGATTCAGTCGAAATCTTGCTAAAGTAGCGGGAATTGTTTCGATTAGATTTATTCCCGTCTCCAAACAGTCATTTAATGAAGGGTGATTGTGAATCTTAGCGGAGGCATCGAAGACCGGTCTTATCTTCATCGAAGAAGTCGCAAGTGTTTCTTTGATGACAGGACGGTGTGGAAGGTAATGAACTTCAGCAGGTAATGCTAACTCTTCTTCAGATACCTTTTCAATAACTCCTTCCTCCAACCATTCTGCAAAGACTTCATCATACTTTTCTCTAAAACCATTCTTCTCTAATTTTCTAGTAGTAGAGTCTAATCTTTTCAAGCAAAGCTCATAGTTATCTGTTAGTAATGTGTGGTTTTCTTTCCAAGGCATATGTACTTCATATCTTCCATCTTCCTTTTGTCGGACTGTTTCTTGAAAATGGATCATAACAGCTTTGCTTGTTTCTTCTTTCGAATTTTGTTCAATTGGATCTCGGATTCCAAGAAGTTCTAGATCCCACAGGGAAGAAACTGGGACTTCTGGCTGTGATAACATAGTAACAATATTCATACTTGTACTCTTTTGATCGGTATATTGGGGTACTTTCCCCATCAGAGTCCAGCCTAATTTGGTTTCTAGAGCAACTAAGCCAGTAGTTAACTCTTCTCGTTTACCAGTAATTAATTTACCAGCAACGTCAGCGCCCAGCAGTATTTCAATAGGACCTGTGTTTTCTTTAACGTCAGTCAGATATATCTTCTTAGTTTTCAGTTCATTAATCCAAGAACCATTCTTCACACTAGGAATATCATTGCAAATGACATCATGATCTAAGGCATCTAAGTTACAAGTATAATTACCATTCATATTGCTCAAATAAATTTTATAGCAATTATGTGTATACATCTTTGTTTTCGTCCCACCAAATAAGGAATGGCAAAATTCTTCTTTTCTCTGTAAATTAAAACCCAACTCTTCAGCAGTAGATTTTAAGATATAAGATTTTTGGGACCCTGTATCGATGATGATTCGGGCTCTTCGTTCTTTCTTCGTGCCTTGCACTTTTACAACAAGCGTTTGTAAAATAACTTCATTTGTTGCCTGAGAATGCAAGGTATCAACTGTACATCCATCAGTGTTCTTGTAGCTTTGACCTCGTTTTGAAGTGTCAGACTTGTTGCATTCAAGATTCGGGCACATAAACTTCACATGTCTTTTCGAACAAGATTGACATGTAATGTAAGCTGGACATGTGGAAGCGAGGTGACCCTTCCCCATGCAAACCCGACACAGTCCTTTTTTCTTTATTATTTCTAGTTTTTCTTCTATAGGAATGTAAAAAGCTTTTCTGCAAAATCTAGTCTCATGATCTTTTAAACAAAACCAACACTTCCCCTTTGCTTCTTGCATAATCAACTCTGTGGCGGACGGGGGTGACCGTTGGCCCTCTGTCACCAAGTGCTTCTTTTTCTCTGAGTGCGGATAAATGTCTGATCGGCTCAATTTTATTCTTTCTTCCGATTCTACTTCACTTTTCAAAAATAAAAGTATGGCATCCAGACTTGACACTTTTTGTTCGCATTCAATATGTTTTCTTTGCCTTTCAAAAGATCGTAATAAAGTAATTGGCAATGAACTTTCTACTAAAGGATATAAAATAGTGCCACACTGATCTGTTGTTACTCCCAGACTGCTTAAAGCTCTAAGCTGGGTAGAAAGCTTGTTGTACAAACCACTCAAAGAATCCGGCTTATTTTTCATAGCACTATTTAAAACAAGTTTCAATAATTCCCGCACATAAAAATCAACTAACAAATCTTTCCGTCCATATCTTTCAATCAAACTCTCTATTGCCAAAGGATAATTTTCTCTTGTTATTGGAAAGGATTCTATCAGCTCCCTTGCTTCAGATTTATGGGTTGTTGATTGAATGAGGTGATGAAATTTATCAAGGTTCGTTATGGTTTTGTTTTCATGAATGGTTTGAAATTGGTTCCAAAATGTAAGCCAGTTTTTTAAATCCCCGCTAAATTTATAAATTTCTATTTCCGGAAGTCGTGGTGAAGCTGTTTGACTACTGCTATTATTATTCAAATTATCGTTACTAGGGCAAGAACTGCTAATATTTCGTTTTGCCGAAGCGTCATTCAATATTCTTTTGGATTTTAGTTCTATTCTTAGAGCTTTTTCTCTGTAATCTTCAACAACGTCGAATTCATTCATGTACTCTTCTTCCTTGGTTAGAGCATTCAAATATGCGGTATGAGCTAATTCCAGAGATTCTGCCTTTTGTTTAAACAACTGTAAACAAGTTTCGATTTCCTCTACATCCACAACATCCTCAATCAATAAATTTTCTAGCTTGATATACGCCTTGCTAAAAGCCGTTCGTTGCGCTGTTTTATTTCGTTTGATTATTTCCATCTTTACTAACTTCTTAAAATCAAAATATAGAGCAAAATACTAATAGGTTCTTCGTATAATTAATCAAAACATACTTTAAAATCTTCAAGATGGAAATTGGTTCTTTTTCGCGCAAGTATAAGTTCAACGTTCAGGACAATGCCAGCCCACCCGGGGGCGCCAGATGTTTCGTTTCTTTAAGTTTATGGACTGCTGTCCTGAACAGATGAGGGTAAGATGAGGAAATATTCAAGTCGAGAGGAGATATTGAGATAGAATTTAATTGTGGTTCAAAGTGCTATATACAAAAAAAACTATTTTTTCTTTTCAATTTAAAAACTAACAATAATATTTACAATCTCGCGACAGCAACTCCTTTGTTGCCATTCTTTGATAAAACATTCACAAAAAGATAGTTACTAGTAAGTGGTCACGACATTGTGTTTATTTTTAGGAAATCCCCAAAATTTTCACATTTTGTGTCAAAAAGTAAAGGTAATAGTGTTGAAAAGTGCCCCACTTAGACTCAAAAAGTTTCTAAAAATGAGTTAAAACCCTACTTTTACGCGTCAAATTTCACTTTTTTTCTCGGGGAGGGCCCCCATACGCCCATACCCCCAATGGTACCACAAGGGGATCTTGTCTGGAAAAGTGCCCCCCCCTTTGAGCCGTGCTGGATCCGCGCCTGATCAGGTATGCCTGGGCGGATTAAAGGAGAGGCATAAGGGGGGCAATGCCACCCCTCCCCCGAACTGTTTGAGAAAATTCCATTTTTATATGGGAAAATCATGTTTCTAAAGCCATCAGGGACAGATGCCCCCCTCAAGATTTCCAATGCACCCTCCCAGGGTCCACCTCCTAAATCCGACCATACCATGCTGGTATGACTCTGAGGGTGGGGCACCAGTATTAATAAAACATCTCTGGCAGCACTTTACTTTTTTGGCCTTATTATAAAGCTTCAACATTACGATATTTTTTATAAGTTCTCCCAGGATGTCATTTTATCCAATAAACAGTTACCCTCTTTGCAAAATTAAAAGAAAATAAATTATTTTTATTGATTTCATTAATATTATTGAGTTTTTTCTTTGTGTAGGTTCCATTAATCAAATTTCTTAGCTTAAAAAAACTACTGTATCTTACCAATTTGTTTAACCGATTTTAATCTTTTGCTATAAAATTTCTTGTCTCCATTCCGGCTAAAGAAATAGCTTAATCCTCTAGCTTTAACCTTTAATTTTACGTTTAGCTTTCTCTAGCTTTTTTCCCTTCACGTTACAAAAAGCTAGTTTTGAGATACATAGAAAATGTGTTTTAAAGTATTTGTGATCGTATTTTTTTTAATTCTTTGATATCTCGGTTAATAATGGCTGTGAATAGATGGTACCTGTACTAAAATGTAACTCTATGCGTACCCTATTCACCCACAGCAATAATTTACTTTCTTCCAAAATGACACACTGTCACATATCTTCTTTTAGATAGTTTTAGTTTACGCACACACGTTAAATGAAACAGAAACGTTCACGTCTTCTTTTACAGCATTTTGTGAAAAAGACTATTTATTAATTAAAATATTTCAGATATTCAAAATATAAAAAGGAATTGTAACAGATTAAATTAAAATTGCACACTTTATTCCCTTCACTTTAATTTAACAGTTTCAAGTGTTTATTCAGTAATTATACATCAATCCAGTCAACTGAAGACTGGGATGATGCCAACAGATCCACACAACAAAAAAAAGCCTGTCAAGAGAGGTGAAAACCAAAGCAAAACGACACAGGGGAGGAAAACCCCAAAAACTGACGCTATTAGGAAGGAGTGACGCAAAATATAGAAATTTTTCCCTAGCTTAAACCATAGAGTTGCTTAAACCCTGTATGTTACAAAAAGCTAATTTCGTGATACATATCTTGGTTTAAAGTTTTTGTATTCGTATCTCGTTTTAGACTAACTGATACCTCGGTTTATCATGATTCTAAAGAGATGGTATCAGTTAGGTCTGTAAACGTACCCTACTACTAACCCACAACAATATCTATTTTTTTTTCAAAAATTTCACACTGTCTCATTTCTTTTTCAACTGGCCCCTTATATTATATCAACCGTCGTCTAAATAAGTGCTTTGGTTATAATGGTTAGTTTTTAGTAAATAGGCAAGGAAAGGTTCATGCCATCTTTTTTAGTATTATCTGAAAATGACTACTTATTAACTAAAATATTTCAAATCCCCAAACAAAACAAATTGCATCGGATTAAATTAAAATTGCGCACTTTATTCCCTTCACTTTAATTTAACAGTTTCAAGGGTTTATTCAGCATCAATCCAGTTAACGGAAGACTGAGATGATGCCAACAAAGCCACAACATAAAAAAATCCTGTCAAGAGAGGTGAAAACATAAGCCAAACTAGAGAGAAGAAAAACCCCAAAAACTTGACGCCATTAGGACGGAGAGGCGAGCAAATATTAAAACTCCCTGTCAAAGCTTTGGCTTCTTTTGAGGAGCGCAAATTACTGAAATTAAATTTCGGCTCCAAAAACTCGACGTTCATTACTTGCTATTTTGTCGAGAGGGAAGCGAACGTAATGAAATTAACAACTTACCGCCTTTTAAAATTCTCTGCTGTGCCCACCTTGATGCTTAATTGCGTAATAAGGTAGCGCTCAATCGAGGTCTCTGGGAGGGCTTCGCAGGAAAGAACCACTTCAGTATTTTCTTGGTGGAGTGGTTAGGATTCTGGAAGAATATTACTTTATTACTTATTTTATTACTTATACTTCAGTTTGAAAATCGTGATAAAAAAGACGTTTTAATACTAATCATATTCTAAATTGAAGTTCTTAATTTCATTCAAAATCCAGACACCCCACCGAGAACTGCATTCTTTGTTTGATCCCAGCCAGGGTCAAGTATCGTTAACCTCTAGTTCAGTTAAGAATTGTTTTCTCTAAGATAATACAATATTCAAACTTAAAATAAAAATAACTATCATTTGAGTGATGACTATTAAATTTCTGGTTGAAATTGACTTTCAATCAAAAGTATTCAGTTTCAACCAGAAAAATTCAACCTTTAAGTTTAAACCTTTCAATTTCTTACTTTCTGAGGAATATATCTGGCTACTCCCCTGTATCCAGTGCACTTTTATTTTCCAAAGAGCATGCATGTGTTTGGCTATTCTACGAACCAAAAAACAAAATTGCAAGAATCGAAACATCCAAAAATTTTCATTCACATTTTTTTTCTGGAAAATGTAGTTTAAACCACATTATTATCAGATTCTCACCACAGAAACAAGACTTCACTCTTTGAATTTATCTATAAGGTGGGTTGCACTTAAACTTCAATAAAACATCGGATCCCTTATTCTTACCAACCCTTTTTAATCTGAACTTATTGGTAGCAGAGCGTGACAAGTGACAAAGGGGGGTAAGGTGAAATGTCACACTTTTTTTTAATAAACACACAAAAAGTTCCCCGTGTACCACCAAGTATTACACGGGGCTTACAGAAGTAAGTAAAAATACATAATAAAACTTCAAGGTAACAAAAGATTTAAAAGTTCACAAATGTTTAAAATGTTAAAAAGGTTTATACGTGTCATTAATAAATTTAGTAAAAAAGGCAAATGTACATTTAGAAGACACTAAACTACGAAGAGCAGGAGGCCACTTAATGCCACACTTTGTGGTATAAAGGAGATAGGAGGTCAAAAATGTTGAAAAAAAAATGAGGCATCACATAGAAATAGATGGTCCCTTTATACAGAAACGGCGCCGCAAACCGAAAAAGTTCCGGAAGCCGATTGGTGCCTTTCTGCTTGGGTAGCAGCGCCCTCTCGCGGGAGTGATTGAAAGATTCGCGCGTAATCAGAAGTGACGTGTGGAGAAAAAGCGACTGCGGCGGTCGCGCCTCTAATCCCCGACTTAACTCAAATTTCATTCTTAAAACTGGCAACCCCCCCTGCCCCAGATTAATGAATGAACCCACATTACTTGCGGATGATTGAAGGAGGGCGGGGGGGGGAACCAACCACGCTGAAAACGAGGGGGCGGGTAGTAACTTCCGAATCAGATGATAAAATTTGGCAGAGCGTAGAAATCAAAATACGGGAAGGTCTTAATATCATCTTAAGAAATTTAGTGTTTGTAAAAAGTCCAGAATAAGATTTTTGCTCTTTAGGGGACGTGTCAAAATTATTTCCAAGCCCCCGCCTGCATTGAAATGTTAGATTCAGGCGTTGACGTATCCAGGGGTGTGCAGGGAGGGGCTGCAGCCCACTCCCCCTTAATCCATGAATAATTAGGTACTCTTACTTAACTCTAACTTACGATTTGACCAATTAATTTTCATGAAGAAGAATTTTGAAAATTAGAGTGTTGACTAAGTCAAATAGTTTCTAGAGTATTGACTGAAGTCAGAGACGATTCCAAATTAAAAATACGAACTCCCGGCCAGGCTGGGGCGGATCCAGCCCAGCTCCATGAGGGGGCACTTTTCCAGACAAGATCCTCTTGTAGTGCCATTGGGGGTATGGTATGGGGGTCCTCTCCCAGAGAAAAATTTAAATTTCACGTGTAAAAGTAGGGTTTTAACTCATTTTTAGAAACGTTTTGTGTCTTAAGGGGGCACTTTTCAACACTATTACCTTTACTTTTTGACCCAAAATGTCAAAATTTTGGGGATTTCCTAAAAATAAACACTGACTACCCCATTTTGATACTAATGGGTACTAATTTTGATACTAATTTTACTAACCTGTTAAAGTTGGGTTTTTACTTATTTTGAGAACCTTTTTGGATCTCCAAGGGGGGGCACTTTCCAGAGTGCCACCCCCCTGGATCCGCCACTGCACCCATCTCCATATACAAGAAGGGGTTAGGGAGTTGACCCCTATTCATGTGCTGATTTTTACCTTGAAAATTATGAAGATTATATAATAAGTGATCAACCTAGTAGAGTGTCACCTAAATGGTCCCAAATGTCAAAAACTAGTTACAAAACTACTTTTACAAAATTAAAATTACAAAATAATTTCGGGCTCTCAGAACAATCTTTGTTTAGGGCTAAGTGTTATCCACCAAACTCTTGCATTTACTTCACGAAAGGTCCTCAAAACCTCTCTTAAAACAATACTTTAAAATTGGTCCCTACAAACACAAACATGGTCGACCCTATTTGATGCTCCCTAAGCAAAGGGATTTCAGGGATTTTTCTCGGTCAATTCTTAAAAAATAGGGATATGTTTCCATACAGGTTTTTTCTCGGAAATATGATGGTGAAAGAATGATGGAAATATGATGGTCTGGGGTCCTCCCTTAAAATTTTTTTGGATATTTGATAATAAAAAAACAGGATTTTAGACTGCTTTGTACACCAAGTCCGGATTTAAGGGGGGGGGGGGGCAGGGCCCCCTCGGCTTCCCCTTATATACGCCACTGATAATTTCAATAAACATTTTTTCTAAAGGAAGTTTTGTACTATCATCTTTAATTTTTCAATGAACAATTCCCGCATTTTTTAATTATTTTTTTATTCGAAAGAGATCGTTGAAAAAGAAATTTTGGCGCAAAAATTTTTTAATTCCCATGTTTAGTTATTTTTTAATTTAATTTCAAAGTTTTTTTTAAAGGCACGAAAACAGCTGCTTCGTCACAAACAGTTGTGTGACGTCAGTGGGCATGAATAACAGTACGATCATCCAATCAGGTATATCCTTTCGGCAATTCTTGATGTTAGTTTGTGCCCAGTTATCACGCCTGTTTCAACGGCAACTTCTAGAAAAATTCCTTCTACTGGCGGACTACTTAAGCTCATAAGTAACTGGAATTAGAACCTAGAACTACATATCAAGGAAAAAGAAGACAAAGCGGCCAACGTTAGGCAAGCATAGGTCTCAAGCAACCAACCAATCAACGGCAACTCAAATTTTGTTAGTTTTATTTTCAAATATCTAATTAAAGAAATTTTTTGAAACTTTTAAAGCTGATTTTTGAAAGTAAAACCATTTGTTTTACTGGAAATATTGCTTTTTATTCAATTTTAAAAAATAAGGGAATTGTCCATTGAGTTGTTAATTTGGGTATTCCCTTATCACTCTTATTTCGTTTTAATATTTAAGTGTGATGTCCAGATATTTTAAGAAAGGGGCCGTTCAAATATTACGTAAGCACTTTTTTGGTCATTTTTAACCTCCCCTCCCCCCTTGTCAGCAAAGATAAGCAAATCTCAACCCCCCCCACCATAATTACGTAAGAAACTGCCGGACCCCCCCGGAAATTTTGACACCCCTATAGTAAGTACTGTTTTTTTCCTTTAAAATTAGATGACTCGTACAAGGAGCTGTCCTTTTTGGGAGTCGAAACACTACTTTTCGGGGTTACAATTTCAAAATGTTAGGGTGGTCCATCTCCAGAAAAAAGTGCTTACGTCAGATTTCCTAATTCTATTTTTTGTTACATTTATTTTTGGTTGAATTTTGAAATTATTTACGCAAGAAACAAGAGATTTTCGAAAATGCACCATCTTACGTAAGCATCACTCATATCCCCCCTCCCCCCTTATCAGCAAAAATAAGCAAAGAGCAAATCCCCCCTCCCCCCTTGGGTGCTTACGTAATATTTGAACGGCCCCAAGTATTGAAATCCTCACAACGAGGGATCTACTTTGCGACACTTCGCACCTTGTGGGAACTCCCTCGCTCGGCAAAAACTAAGTTTTGATAGAAATTACTCGTCACAGAGAAATAAATTGCCGACCGCGATTTTGAAAAGACTATTCCGCAAAATTGCCGAAATGAATAACGGGAACTTATTTTCCCGCCTTTTTCTCTTCCACATGATTTTGCAAACAAATTTACTACCCGTGCGCCCCAAGAACTCTTGCAGCGGGCGTAGAGGCGCTATGTTGGCTAGAGTGCATGCATGGGAAGCCCTACGTGGATTTCAATGAGGAAGTTGCATGACATTGTTTTTTTAAACGATTCGTCTTGCAAAAATAAGCAACTACCCAAAATTTGAAGCCGATCGAGAAATTTTTTGATTGACAAAAAAATTAACAAAATCCCCTTTAAAAGCGCTCGAAAACGCCAAGAGTTTGGGATGTGACGTCATCGTACGATAAACATTGTTGGAAAGCAATGGAGTTGATGGTATAATTATTGACCTCATTGTTGCTTTTTAAACAATAAATGTTTTCAGTCACGTGTTTTTCTCGACTTTTAAATTAAAATATTACCTGTACATTTTTTTGAAAAATTGACTAGATATTTCATTTTACCATACAAAAAACCATACGGAACAATTGTTTGTTTTTTAAAATCTGACACATGCAACTTCCTTATTTGAAAATTTACACCAAACCGTATAAGTCAGTATATATTTTCCTTTCTGACCATAAAAGACAAGGGAGAAAAGAAAATTGAAAATAGAAAAACCTAGAATTGAAAATTTCCTCAAATTTTAGTACAAATTCCTTCAATATAATTTGGTTTTTCCACTTTTTTAAAAGAACTGGTAGTTTTAAAGAATTTATGATGTTACTTTAAAAGAAATCCTTTAAAATTTAAAAATTAAATAATTTTAATACGAGAAATGCATGGCATTATACACGTTTTAGGTACCTCAGCCCCCAAGACAAAAATCCTCGATTCGCTACTGATAGAAGTGAAGTGGACTAACCCCATATCCCTCTCTGAATTACTCATCTATACTCATATCTGAAAATATGTATACTCAAAAATGAAATATCTTGAGCTTGAACTCAAAAATGAGCTCACAATGTTTCATTTTTGAGTATGCACATTTTCAGAAATGTGTATATTGATGTTTTCAAATTTGAGTACATTCAGATCGGAGCCAGTTTGAGTACTTTTTACTCAGTTTTGAGGCTGTCGTTTTAAGAGAGCAAATGTTTGCTCATGTGCGATTTAGCTCATTTTGAGACAAAGGTTACTTTAGTGTTCCCCTAGGAAAGCGCTGGGAAGCCCCCCAGGCGCGGATCCAGCACGCCTCCAAGGGGGGGGCACTTTTCCACCATCACCTTATTACCTTTTCCCACAAAATATCAAAATACTGGGGATTTTTTCAAAACCACTACGTAAGATCCCTTTGTGGTACCACTGTGGGGATATAGGGTTCTCCCCCAGATGAAATTTTGAAATTTGACTCTTAAATTAGGGTTTTAACTCACTTTAAGTACTTTTTTTGGGTCCAAGGGGGGCACTTTCCAGAGTTCACCCCCCTTGGATCCATGCCTGCTCAAAGGTAACTTGAGTGTTCCAAAAGGTATCTCGTGGACCCCCTAAGAAGGCGTTGGGCATTCACAGGGGTGCGCGGACCACAGTTTAAAAACAGCTGTTCTAAAAGTAAAAGACCACACATCAGCGATGTTTGAAGGGCTCCCTATCTCCTTTTGCTACCCCTACGCGTAGAGGGAGAGAAGAAAAAGTGGATTACGTTTTGATTACTGCGGAAACGAGTAACTCTTTTAGCTAAGTAATCTCAATTTGGTTTAATTTCGACAAAGCGGAGGGGATTTGGGCATTTTTAATGAGAGAACTCCTCGGCACAAAAATGGCTTTAATTTGAGAGAATAAGAGGCTTGCATCGTTTTATATACATTCGGGGATTTGTTCAACTGATGAAGGGAGGAGTGGGCGAGGATAGAAAGTTTTAATGAAATCCAAAAATTAATTAAACAGTAAATACTCACATTAAATTGAGATTAATTAGAAATTAATTAATGAGAGGGACATTGGAAATGGCGTTTAAATGCGGAACTGAGCTCTTATTAATTTGTTTGACGTTAGTTCGTTTTGATTACTAGGGAGCTACCTCCCCCTGCTCGCTATCGCTCGCCAATCCCCGTTAACTGCTGACGCAGATACTTTAGGATCGCTTTGCCATCCTCACAAAACACAGCTCACAGCACTTACTCACTTTATAAAACATTCTTAAAACAGGGGAACTACTTCTCTGGGATATTCTTTCAAAAATGGGGAATATTCATTCAGCGGCGAAATTTTAGCAATTCATTTATGGCAATATGAATTGGCGGATCGCCATTTAATTCCAAGAAAATTAGCAACAAAGCAGGTAAACTTTTTTTACCATTTCCCCAATGTAATGTTTTTCTCACACAGATCCATTCAGAAGCACTGAAACATCTCCGGAATAAATTTTACTTTCTAAAAATTTGTAATGATTTTCATCGATTGTCTGTGAAAATGTAGTAATTATCGTTAACATCACGAAAATTTAGAATTTTGCTTCATGAAAACAAATAAACATCGAAATTGTGTCAGTTTCATAGCAATGACACCAATGTTCTGACTTTCGATTTTTATCTTTATTTCTAAAACATTCTCTCGCCATATCTAGTATTGCGTTTTGGCATTATAAAAAAAAAGTTACATTTTACTACCTTAAATAACATAACTTGCAAAAGGATATAAAAATAATTATTTTTTTATAATAAATAAATGCAAAAGTTCAAAATTTCTGAAAGCGAGTTTATATTTTATTGTAAATATAGTAATGATTAGGTTGCCACAACGACAAAGATAAATATAAAAATATGAATTAATTATTTAAAAATAAAAGATAAATTAATTATACATTAGTTTTAAATATAATTGAAATCGTTTGAACAGCAAAAATATAAATATTGTTAAAAAGAATCCAATATATATTTTTTAAATTAGTGTGATAAATAGAAAGATGATTATTTAATGTATTTGAATGTTAAAAAACCAGTGGAATATATTTTCAACTGTTTTAAAATTCAAAGTTTCTTGCTTTGTAACTGGGACCTTATCCGAAATCTAAAAAAATGGAAATATTTTAAAATTGAGAATTTTTTTGAAAAATCGAAGGGCCTACTCGGAAATCCGGAAAGAATTCGGACATTTTGATACCATATATGTGTCATTTGGTTCAGTAATTAAAAAGCCTTTCTCTGGAAACCGTTCACCAAAAACTTTTTTTTAGAATAGAGAGATTATTAAATAAAGGAATGACACATGAAATGGAGTTAACACTATGGGAATTAATGCTCGGTATTGACAAAAGCTACCATAATTCAGTCAAAAGGTTTGAAAGATGTTATTTAGACAGGGCTGTTATCCAATTGGATAACAGCCCTGTCTAAATAACATCTTTCAAACGGGGATGAATATCTGTGAGACGGTATTCGATAAATAAACCTTTTGACTAAATTATGGTAGCTTTTGTCAATACCGAGCATTAATTCCCAGAGGTCATTTTAGGGGTTCAAACTCTTAATTACACACTGTCTTTTTCTATGAAAATTATGTGTAAAGACGAGAGAGATGAAAAAAGAAAAAAAAGGAAAATGAACATTTTGAATGACCGTGAAAGGTTTGAACACTCTGGGAAAAGCGATTTCACCCGCCTTGGCTAAAAAAAGGGGGCCAAGGATATACATTTTCATTTATAGGATTTGCATTTTCATGAACCTAATGTAAAGAAATTGTGAACAATTAAGTTCCAAGTGCAAAAGAGGGGTCTGTAGTTCCTCCCCCAGAATTTTTCGGATGTTCTATCCTATTAAACTGGGTTTAACCCCTTAACAGTGACATTTATTTCAGAAAAATTGACCAAAAATGGAAAATTTTTCGACTGTTTAATTTTGTTCTTTATATTATTATTAGTGTTATAGGAAATAATTTTTATAAAAAAATTAATTTAAATGCAATTGCAAGTGTATTGATTATTTTAACATACACATAAAAAGTATCGGATTACACACACATGTTATTAAATTAGGAAGAAGATTATCCAAACATGATGTCTCCCAAACTCTAAACGACGAAAAATCACTATCATCATCGAAACGAACTCAGTTTGGGCCTACAAAACGGAAACGTTAATTTTTCTCCCGCTCGAGCTTTGCTCGGGCGACACTGTTAAGGGGTTAAACTAGTGTATGTACTAAACCTTGTCCGAATTTGGGGGAGGACTTCACCCGCCCCCTTATTTATGTCCTTGCTTCGCTCTGTCTCCCACCCTCTCTTATTGCTAGGTCATGGCAAGTGCAGGGGCGTAATTGCTGAGGCGTTGACTTCTCTGCCCATCACACAAAAGGGAAATTCAGAGAAACCCCCTGGTTTGTGGTTGCCCTATTGTGTGATGGGCGGAGAAGTCATTGTAAGAAACAGACTGTTTACTAGTAACGACACTGCACTAGTGACTCAATTGCTTTCCTGAATTTTATTATTAATATTACTTTTATAAACTCTGAGTGGCAATATGAGTTTGTGTTCTTTTAATTTATTCCGAGTTTGAGTTTGTGTGAATTTATGTTATTGTGACTGACGTAGTTGTTCTTAAATTTAAATATTGTAAATAAAGTAGGATGTTTTTTAAGAGTATTAATAAGTTATGAGGCATCCTACACTGAGTAATGAGATATAGGAGTTACCGAGCTATTATAGAGTTTTTAAGACCGGTATCCGACAGTCATCGCCTCACAGCTATACGCCTGGTCGTGTGTTTCTTCTTTCTCTATTTCGGACTCTCTTTAACCCATATGTTTCTACCTCAGCACTATACTATAAAAGTGAAAAATATACACACACACCTCCAAAAACAGCAGTCTTTCCAAAAGAGAAAGAAAAACAAAAACCCTCATCGTATACAGGGTGTTTCAAAATTGCGTTGCACGGCTTTTATTCGGAACCAGCGCCTCCTAGGGTCATGGAAGTAAGGTCTACCCCTAGGTAAGTGACCCTGGAGAATCCATTGAGAGGACTTACAGCGCCCCTAGTGGTGAAATTAGAAAGTTAAAAAAAAATAATTTAAAAACTAAAGGAGATAGAGCAAAAACCCCGGTGAGAGTGTTGTTGCCAACGTCAAGAAGAACTCACTGAAAAAAATTTGAACAAAATATCTTGAGTATTCGTGGAGATATTAGCATGTGAAAATAGCACTTTTTTAGGGGTCAAAAAGTAAAAAGTTCGCATATTTGCCAATTTTTCAGTGTTATTGTGTAGTTTTGTGTTTTTTTAGTTGAAAGAACACACAATTTAATCAAAAAATCAAAAATATTTGCAAATATGCGAACTTTTTACTTTTTGACCCCTGAAAAAGTGCTACTCTTTCACATACTAATATCTCCGCGAATATTCAAGATATTTTGATAAAATTTTTTTCAGTGAGTTATTCTTGACGTTGGCAACAATACTCTCAATGGGGTTTTTGCTCTATCTCCTTTAGTTTTTAAATTAATTTTTTTAACTTTTTAATTTCGCCACTAGGGGCGCTGTAAGTCATCTCAGTGTAATCTCCAGGGTCACTTACCTAGGGGTAGACCTTACTTCCATGACCCTAGGATGCGTTGGTTCCGAAAAAAAGCCGTGCAACGCAATTTTGAAACACCCTGTATATTGCAATAATACAAGAATAAGAAACGTGTGCAGCTTCTTTACGGCCTCATTGCGACAAAGCGTGATGGAGAGCGTGCGATAAGTGCGATCCTCCTTTCTCCTGCATTACAAGGATAATCTCGCTAATACTTGGGCTGATTTACTACTGAGACCCGCTTATCTCTTCTTCTTATGGGCACCTAATGGCTTTTTCATTAGTTCTATCGAGGAGGAGCCGATACTAGGATCGCATAAATAGTCGACCCTATTATTTCTCTCTCTCTTTGCGCTATCGTCTTTAATTGTTATGGCCGTTTACTGAGATATTGACTAAGATGGATACTACAGGGTTTGATGATAGTGTTTAATCGCAAGCACCTATAGAGTAGTTTCGTGGTTAAGTTTTTGACCGAAAATCCGATTCTGATTGTTTTATTGCGGTTTCGATTCAAATCCATCAATGATAATTTTTAAGCAGGGCCGTAACCAGACTTTTTTTTCCGAGACTCGGAGGGGAGAAAGGAAGAAGCTGAGGGGCAGTTGATCGAAAGAGGAAGGTACTCCCTCTAACCTTAGGGGTCATCCATAAATTACGTGAGGTGTTTTTTCCAAAATCTGGACCCCCCCCTCCCCCCTTGGTGAGATTTTGCTGGACCCCCCTCCCCCCAAGTGAGATTTACCTACAACCTTTAAAAATAATTTTCTTTCCAATTCGTTTGCATTTTGAGGAAAAGAACATTATTCCGCCTAAAAATCACCACAGTATCTTATCTGTGGGTATTATTCCTTTCTCAAACTTAAAAAAATCGTTTAATTTCGAACTTAAAAAGTTAACGTGAGTTTTTCACCGCCCCCCCTCCCCCCTTGGTGAGATTTGTTGAGATTTTTCCAAACCCCTCCCCCCCCTTTTTGACCTCACGTAATTTATGGATGCCCCCTTAGTTAGACCCTCTATATCAGTGGTTCCCAACCGGTGGTCCGCGGACTATTGGTGGTCCGTGAGAGTCATGTTAGGGGTCCGTGGATGCACCCGGAAGCACACAAAAAATTCCAACAAATAACTTTAAAAATTTGAATGAATTGAACAAGAAAAGAAGATTGGATTATATACTTTTGGCTGAGTAATTTGGGGAGATAACAGCCACCACTAAATTGTTGACAAAACTTTCTTGTAAATATTTAAAGTGAATTGCGTGTTTAGAAAAAAACTCAGCCAAAACTTTATGAGTCCCGAAGATTTCCTTATATGATACTAATATGATAAGAATGATACCTTTACTAATATATGATAAGCAATTAATTTTCTTAAATAGTTATGTTCTAGAGCAGGCTTGTGTAAAGTGCGGCCCACGGCCCGCATGCGGCCTAAAAGCCTTTAAAATGCGGCCCAAACGCAAATAATGAAAATTTTTAAATTTTCATTTTTAAAAAATAAATGTTTGCAATATTTTTGATATAAATCGATTCGAACTGAAATAAAAATATTTATGGAAACAAAAGGGGAACTCCCCTCTGTGACGGAATTTAAAGGCGAAGATTGGGTTTTAGATGCAGCTTTTTTAGTAGACTTAACAGAACATTTGAATGGTTTAAATTTGAGACTTCAAGGGAAAAAGATCAATTTATTATTTATTTGTTCCAGAATTCAGACAATAACAGCGTTTGAAAGAAAGTTAACATTTTGGGCACAGTCAAATAAATTAAAATATTTGACACATTTGGGGACATCCATAAATTACGTGAGGTCAAAAAGGGGGCTTGTTTTTAACTTTGAGGGCGAACGAAAATTTACTGAATGTGTGTTTCTCCGACTTTTAATACCGACCGTACCAATATACCAATGGCACCTTAAGAGGTGTATACAAGAGGGGGACGGACACCCATTTTTAAGAACACGATTTCATTTAGAGTAGGTTGAAACAAGTGAGAGAATGGGAGAACATTATTCCAACAAACACATTTTTTCCAGCTTTAAAAAATAATTTAATGAGCCCCCTCAAAAAAAAATCCAGCTACAGCACTGGTTACAGCATAAAAAATTTGATTTTGAAACTGAAATCTTAAAACACTTAAAATGAGTTTAAACCTGTACTTAAAAGGTCGAATTTCTAAAATTTTTATGGGGGAGGACCCCCAGACCCCCCTTTTTTTTGAAAAGTTACAGACGGTTTATAAAAAATTGGGACACAAGTTAATTAAATGATCCAAAACCATCTTAAAATTGTTAAACGAGGGCGAAAAAGAACAACCCCGTTCTTCGCCGTCGTTCAGCAATTTTAAGATGGTTTTGGATCAACTAATTAACTTCTGTCCCAATTTTTTATAAACTGTTTGTAACTTTTCAATAAAAAAGGGGGGGCTGGGGGTCCTCCCTCATAAAAATTTTGAAATTTGACCTTTTAAGTACAGGTTTAAACTCTTCCACACGAACGTTATACTACTATATAACCGTTTCGAAAATTCATGGAACTTAATTATCATTGGAGGGCATCCATAACCCTGTGAACTATACAGGGTGGTCCTAAATTCGTGGTACAAACTGGGTAGGGGACCTAGACAAGCATATTTTGAAAAATTAGAGGGGGCGCAGATGCACCGTTTAAGAGCCAGGACCTTATAATGTAGTGCGAGAGCGTTCCAAAAGGACGTTTTGCCAAGGCACGAAAAAAAAAACATAATGAAATGACAAAATTTATTGCATGAGGTACAGCAGTATTCGTACTACTTACACCATAAATTTGATAGAAATTGGACCACTTGCTAAACCGTGGGGTGAGTTTTAAAACGCGCAGTATTAATCTTTTAGCCAAAGAATGGAGTTCCCTTAATGGTATTTAGAAAAATGATGATCGGGAAAAGAATTTTCAATGATCATACATTGATCATTGAAACTGAATGATCATTAAAAATTCCTTCCCCGATCATAATTTTTCTAAATACCATTACACTAATTTATAGGAACTCCATTCTTTGGCTAAAATATTGCATGTTTTAAAACTCACCCCACGGTTTAGCAAGTGGTCCAATTTCTATCAAATTTATGATGTTAGTAGTAAGGATACTGCTGTACCTCATGCAATAAATTTTTTCATTTCATCATGTTTTTTTTTCGTTAAACGGGCCTTGGCAAAACGTCCTTTTGTTACGCTCTCGCACTACATCAGGTCCTAGCTCTTTAAGGGTCATGACAGACCGGACTTCTTATAGCAGTCGCTCCAATAACTCAAACTGTCAAAGGGAGGAGCGATAAGGGGAGGAGAGGAGGGGACTCGAGGGACGATGTAGTAGATTATTCCTGCAGCGGAGGAAAACAGGTGTCATCTTTTATCATCAGGAGTTATCTACTATATCGCCCCCTCGAGTCCACTCCGATCTCCCCTCCTCCTGGTACTATCTTAATCGTTTTTTAATGGTGATGGATCGATGTCACGTCTTAAGAACGCCACGTATGACATGACCCTAACGGTGTAACTGCGACCCCCCTTTCTATACCAATTCTTGTTCGTCTTGATGTACTCTACCTACCTACCCAGTTTGTACCACGAATTTAGGACCACCCTATATATTAGGGCAGTTTGATAATGGACCACACATTTTCACTCTTAGATCTTTATTGCATTGATAATATCCTGGAATTAAATATCCTGAAAAAAAAATCCTCCAAACCTTCCGTAAATCCCCTCTTGCGGGCCAAAATCGTACACATTCATCTATTCCACAAGGAAGATTTGGCAAGTGATTCACGATTCCATGTTTGATTCCGGAAAAGGAATCGAACAAGGATTAGGGATCAAAAAAATTTTTCGGTTCGATTCCGGAATCGATTCTTTTAGGGCCAGTATCGAAAAAGTAGAATCGAACTTATTTCAATCACAAATCAAGGTCAAGGATAATTAGTAATTATTAATTAAATTAATAAGCAACACAAAATTAATTAGTTATCAAAATACTTATTATAATTAATGAACACAATTGTTAATTATCTGTGTTAATTAGAAAACTAAGTACGATTCGGATTCCTAAGATTCGATTCCTGCTGTAATCGATTCTTTCAAGGGTTCGATTCCTTGGTATCGAATCCAAGGCAATCGATTCCGATTCGATTCCTTCAGAATTACTTATAAAACCCTAACAAGGATCTCCGTAAATTATGTTAGCGCCATCTATCAACATAATTCTGAACTAAAATTTTTGATTGCCTTAAAAAACCCGCGACCTTTTAGGATGGTGAGACGGAAGACAGTTTTTTATTCGGATTTTTTCCACGGTTTTTATTGAATTCTCAAAAGTCAACTGACTTTTTGCTCCCACCCAGTACAAAAATCATTTCGTGACAGAAAGAACATTATAATTTTCCATTGCATCAGAAATTATTTAAAATAAATTCATAATAATCGAGAGAATTATAACTATTGAAATTTACTTACGTAGTGTATACTTTTATAACCAGTTAAATGACTCTTGGATGATAGTCTTCCAAATTCTGTGTGATTTGTTTTTATAGCCATCACAAATGTTGACAGTTTTCAAATAGTAAAATCAAATTGAATATATTAACGTAATTATATTTTGCAATGCTCTAAGATGGACCCTCAATTAGATCTATACTCCGTGGATCTACCTTGGTTTGGTGAATGATAGATTTTAGTGGAAGTGTTTGTTCTTAACTACCAACAAAATCTCTCACCAACACACGGAACTGTTTCTCCTTTCATTTCAGATCACTACGCTATGATACCAAACTTAAAAAACCTATTTTCTTGAGTAGACAGAACACAAATTAACAACACACATTTCACAACAAATTAAGATGCTATACTCGAATACAACTTAAGTTGAGCCTGGCGTCATGGCCACGCGGAAGAAAATCTGAGTAAACAGAAAGCTTGCTGGACTTTGTGAGATCTTATTGGCTGGCGAGTTTTATTCAAACAAATGTACTAGTACGTAAAAAAGCTCTTATTGGATGGCGAGTTTGAGAGCGAGTTGTACTACTACGCTTTACACCACTTTAAAAAATAATAATACTGAACATTTTATGCATATCGGGATGAAAAGATGCTTAATATACGTGGATTTAAAAAACTAATCATTATTCAAAATTGAAGCTCTAAATTTCACTCAAAATTCAGACACCGCACGGGGAACTACCTTCTTTGGTTGCTCTCAGCATATTTCTACAAGCTCAAGTTAAGCTGCAACTGAGTATAAGTGGAATACAGAAGTGTTTGTTTTTAACTACCAACACACGTCGTTTTTTACCCGAGTTCCCAACTTCTCAGAACCAATGATATTGCTATAATTTATTAGAGATCTGGAGAGATTGTGACTTCTCATTGGCTCGTAGAGACTGGGAATTTGGGTAATTTACTACATTTGCACTACAGCAATCTCTGACCAATACACGGAACTGTTTCTCCTTTCATTTCAGATCACTACGCGATGATACCAAACTTAAAAAACCTATTTTCTTGAATAGACACCAGAACACACACTTTCACAACAAAATAAGATGCTAACGAGACAACTGTTTGAAGTGTTAGTTAGAGGACAAAAAGTGTTGTTAAAAGTGTTTATTTTATTTTTTTTATAAACACAACAAATTTATTGAACTACAAATAAAAAAAAAAGAAAATTTACAAGTTCACATAGTCACCTGGGATCTCATGGTCCATGTAGGTGACCGTAATTATGTATAACAAAAATTTAAAATACAAACTAGGAGAAGAAAAAAAACAAAGGAAATACATACATAAGATGAATATAGTGGCAAACAGGGCGCCAATAAATTATATTTTTGCCATAGTGATGAGTTAAAGTGCTTAAAATAATTTTAAATCATACATTAAACAGAACAAAAGAAATCATCAATATCCTCAATAGTAAACAGAAATTCCTTTAATTGCTTTTTGAACAAATGTTTTGAAGGGCTATTTTGAATATGTATAGGTAACTTATTAAAACACTTGGGGGCTATGTAAAAAAATTTTTCACAGAATATGGATTTATTAGGTTTAGGAACAACGTATAGTGTGTTAGGTCTTCGTAGGTTTACGACATTGCGTTTTTGACAAATGTTGGGGTTAAGATAGAGATGGAGGCAAATTTTTGATAATAATAATTCATTTACAAAATTTACATACAAGCTGGAGAAAAAATGTTAATACAAACCCAAGTAAAACACAAACATATAATAATACACAGTTACGAACAATAAAAAAATAATAGTAAAATATTTTTAATTGTGGAGCATTTGCAATGTACGTAATTACATCAAGGGCGGATCCAGCAAGTCGCTAAGGGGGGGGCAATTTTCCAAACAATTACCTTTACTTTTGACATAAGGTAGCAAAAAATTTGGGGATTTCCTATGAAATATCACTCAAGATCCCCTTTTGATACCAATGGGGGTCATAGGGGTCCTCCCCCAGAAAAATTTTTGGAATTGGCTCTGTAAAAATAGGGTTTCAACTCATTTTTAAGAACCTTTTTTTAGACCAAGGGGTTTGGCACTTTTCCAGACCATCAGCTTTACTTTTTGACACAAAATGTCAAAAATATTGGAGGCTTCCCAAAAAGTACCCCTCAAGATCCCCTTGTGGTACCAATGGGGGGTATGGGAATGGGGGTCCCCTCCAGGGAACTTTGCCTGTAATTTTGGAATTTGGCCTGTAAGAGTAGGTTTATAACTAATTTTTTAAAGAACATTTTTGGGTCCAAGGGGGGCACTGTCCAGAGTGCCCCCCTTGGATCCACGCCTGAATTACATGGGGGGATGATTTGCGATTCGCTCAATTTTTCAGACAGGGGGGTATAAGGGGGGTCAAAAAGTTACCAAAAAAACGTGCTAACGTAATACTTGAAAGGACCCCAGTTTTTTTTATCTTTCAAATCTTCAAAAAAACATATGATCGCTGCCAATATGAAACACTTAACATTTATCGTTTTCCAGCCGAGTCCTTCTGGTATCATAAACCCTAATAATAGTTTTCACCCTAATCGAAAAACTACCTTGACTGATTACCAGAACCGAAAGAACCGACTCGTAACATGCCACATGAATCGATCTTTTTTATGCGCCTTTAATGACCCTTTCCCTTTATATCGTCCCCAATATATATGCGTTATCCTTCTCTCGGACGTATAACATCTCCCATCATAGAGTCAGGAAAGAATAGAGTGTGCTTTCGCGGAAGCCCCGGTTTTGTCAAGATGGTCTAGCTTTGGAGCCAGATTCAAAATTCCTATACGTGCTGTGGTAAACAGTGCTGTGGTAAAACGGCGCCTGGGGCGAAGGTGGCTCATTGGCGCCCCCTTTATTTTTGAAACCACCCCTTTTATGACCAATTTTTTATGTAGGAAAATTTTAGGGCTTTGACCAGACTTTTGTTTCGGGGGGGATTGACTCGACGTTTTTAACGTTAATGTACCCCTAACGAGTACATTATTTATGGGTTAAACTTTTGGCACTGTCTATTTGGACGGCCTTTTTTCAACTAAACTCTACTCTAATTTCCACGGCCCGGCGTTCCATTGGTTCTATCACTAAGCGCCAAGACTGCTACGTAACCACGAGACCTACAGCGCATGCGCCACGGGCCGTTTGAGCCGTTCAAATAGACATTTCTTAAACTTTTAATCACTTGAAAGAAGCTCTAGAACAGTGTTTCCCAACCTTTTTCACCCCATGCCCCACCGAAGCCTTTCTAAATTTTCCATGCCCCCCATGTCTATTTTTAATCCTTATAGGAAATTAAATAAAGCCTGGAGGTGGGGCGTGCGCCCCACGTTGGGAAACACTGCTCTAGAATGTGTTGCACAAATTGTCGAAATTTTTTAATGTGAGCTTAAGTAAAACTGGGGGTCCCCGTCCCCCCCAGAAAAATTTTGAAAAATGTCTCGAAAAAAAAAGGTGTTTTAGTTCATTTTGAGACCTTAAAAATCACTGAATTTTAAACGAACATAATCATAAATAGACGTAAAATTTTGGAGGGGAACTGGAAGTTTTCTTTATTTCGACACTTCGGGGAAACACCTATAAAGGGGAACTCTCCATTTAGGCATAAGAATTTTTAATGAGAAAAACACTACCTAAAACTAACGCCAAAAAGTTGGGGATTGGGGGTTCTCTACCAGAATGTTTTTTCCTTTTTTAAAATTTGATCCTCAAAATTAGTGTTTTAACTCAAGGAAACAACTGAAATTATAAAACAGTATGTAAAATTACATAAAATATAATTAAAAATCTGCTATAGTTTCTAAAAAATAAACAACTATTTTCTTTCATCCAGTTTCTAGTAAATGTTTTTATAAATTATCATTCGTATCAACTTCTACTAAGGGAAATAATATGAAACATTTATTGAAAACAAGTTTAATGCATCAAATCATCTTTCAGGGTCTTATCTCGGTTAAGTAGTACTTTTCGCATTGCAATAAGAACAAGATCAGCAAACTTACCCGGAGAGTGCCCATCAAGACTCAGAAGACTTGCGAGCGAATCCAAGACTTACAAAAAAGTCTAAAATTAATTTAATAAAAGACCAAAATTGTGAAAATCAAATGCACAGGGATTAGCAGAGGAATTTGATTTTGAAGTGAAAAGAAACGCAATAACCGCAGAAATTTCCGATCCATCAGTAAGACCGTAAACTAAACGAAAATCCGAACATTTTACGGACAAACCTTAAAAGTTGGCAAGTATGAATATCCAATTATTTTTATAAAATTTATTGATTAATACAATAAAATACGAAAAACAAATAGGAACTTATCAGAAAACGATGTTCCAATTTGTATTTTTGAACTTACATTACACAAATTTAGAAGGTCTCTCTCTGTTCAAAGCTAAACTCTTCTATACTGCCAATTGAGAAGAAAAACAGAGCTTATATGGAAGCGGTCTCGTGAACACATTCAATGAAAGGGGATGAACAGTGAAAAAAATTTCGGAGGGGGATGTTGATATTTCGTGAGGGGATATGGGGTATTTTTAGTGGTTTTCTGTGGTCAAAAAGGAAATTTTTCTGAGTTTCGGGGGGGATATATCCCCAAATCCCCCCCTCTGGCTACGCCCCTGGGGATGAAAACCATCCCCCGAATACACAGGATTGGTTTTTCGTAAAATGAACCAATAGCTGAGGAAGAGCTAGAAGCGTTGGGAATCCTTTATCTTCGGTTTATTTATTAACCCTTTGAGCAGGTGGCAATGGAACTAATTGAACGTTCTTTCCAACCCTGAGCACTCAAGATTTTCATGGAACTCTGTGGTCAAGAAACCTGAAATGTTTGCTATCACAACAGCACCCCCTTTGAAGTAAGCCTCAGGTAGAACAAAACCTTCCTAGTCCGTCTGGTCCATAAATCTTTCACACGTCCTACCCCATTCTCTGTCAATCGTCACCCCTACTGTGCATGGGCGGATTTAGGAGTTAGATTCTGGGGGTGCGGACCTCAACCCTTTACCTCGGTGGTAGAGGTTCAAGAGACTTTTTACCATATTTTTTAAATTATGGTGTTTTCTGTAAACACGACATGTTGTAAAAAATACTTTAATTACATAAATCATATTGCTTAAGTACCTATGTTTATAGTTCACACTCTTAAAAGTATGTTTTTAAACTAGAAATTCTTAAAACATACAATCAGGGTGAAAACCATATCAAAAAAGTATTCTTTATCCAGAATGCAAAATCTTTAAAATATAAAATAATCTTTAAAATATAGCTTTGATCATCAAGGGAAACAGATATGGATACATTAGAACTTAACTAATATGTTTTGAACTAAATTATAGAAGACAACTGAGTGAGCCCGCTCTTACTGAATGCTCTTGGTCCTCTTTATAAAAAGTACCAAATTATCTTAATTGCTTCATTTCGAACATATCTTTTAACAGTTTATAGGATAGCAGCTATTTTATTCTTTTGTAATGAGATTATAAATTAATTGCAATTAAGTTCAATTAGGATCATAACATTTTAAATAAAAAAATTGTATAATAGATATTTTCATATAATTATTCGTAGCAAATCTTCCATTTATCGAGGGTCAGGTAGGGCCCAGGGCCCTACCTGACCCATTTATTATAGATGGTCGGGTAGGGCTGCCTCCCCTACCTGACCTTCCATTTATCGAGGGTCAGGTAGGGCTGCCTCCCCTACCTGATCTTCCATTTATCGAGGGTCAGGTAGGGCTGCCTCCCCTACCTGACCTTCCATTTATCGAGGGTCAGGTAGGGCTGCCTCCCCTTCCTGACCTTCCATTTATAGATGGTCAGGTAGGGCTGCCTCCCCTACCTGACCTTCCATTTATCGAGGGTCAGGTAGGGCCCAGGGCCCTACCTGACCCATTTATTATAGATGGTCGGGTAGGGCTGCCTCCCCTACCTGATCTTCCATTTATAGATGGTCAGGTAGGGCTGCCTCCCCTACCTGATCTTCCATTTATAGATGGTCAGGTAGGGCTGCCTCCCCTACCTGACCTTCCATTTATAGATGGTCAGGTAGGGCTGCCTCCCCTACCTGACCTTCCATTTATAGATGGTGAGGTAGGGCTGCCTCCCCTACCTGATCTTCCATTTATAGATGGTCAGGTAGGGCTGCCTCCCCTACCTGACCTTCCATTTATAGATGGTCAGGTAGGGCTGCCTCCCCTACCTGATCTTCCATTTATAGATGGTCAGGTAGGGCTGCCTCCCCTACCTGACCTTCCATTTATCGAGGGTCAGGTAGGGCTGCCTCCCCTACCTGACCTTCCATTTATAGATGGTCAGGTAGGGCTGCCTCCCCTACCTGACCTTCCATTTATAGATGGTCAGGTAGGGCTGCCTCCCCTACCTGACCTTCCATTTATCGAGGGTCAGGTAGGGCTGCCTCCCCTACCTGACCTTCCATTTATAGATGGTCAGGTAGGGCTGCCTCCCCTACCTGACCTTCCATTTATCGAGGGTCAGGTAGGGCTGCCTCCCCTACCTGACCTTCCATTTATAGATGGTCAGGTAGGGCTGCCTCCCCTACCTGACCTTCCATTTATCGAGGGTCAGGTAGGGCCCAGGGCCCTACCTGACCCATTTATTATAGATGGTCGGGTAGGGCTGCCTCCCCTACCTGATCTTCCATTTATAGATGGTCAGGTAGGGCTGCCTCCCCTACCTGACCTTCCATTTATAGATGGTCAGGTAGGGCTGCCTCCCCTACCTGATCTTCCATTTATAGATGGTCAGGTAGGGCTGCCTCCCCTACCTGACCTTCCATTTATAGATGGTCAGGTAGGGCTGCCTCCCCTACCTGACCTTCCATTTATAGATGGTCAGGTAGGGCTGCCTCCCCTACCTGATCTTCCATTTATAGATGACCAGGTAGGGCTGCCTCCCCTACCTGACCTTCCATTTATAGATGGTCAGGTAGGGCTGCCTCCCCTACCTGATCTTCCATTTATAGATGGTCAGGTAGGGCTGCCTCCCCTACCTGACCTTCCATTTATCGAGGGTCAGGTAGGGCTGCCTCCCCTACCTGACCTTCCATTTATAGATGGTCAGGTAGGGCTGCCTCCCCTACCTGACCTTCCATTTATAGATGGTCAGGTAGGGCTGCCTCCCCTACCTGACCTTCCATTTATCGAGGGTCAGGTAGGGCTGCCTCCCCTACCAGACCTTCCATTTATAGATGGTCAGGTAGGGCTGCCTCCCCTACCTGACCTTCCATTTATAGATGGTCAGGTAGGGCTGCCTCCCCTACCTGACCTTCCATTTATCGAGGGTCAGGTAGGGCTGCCTCCCCTACCTGACCTTCCATTTATAGATGGTCAGGTAGGGCTGCCTCCCCTACCTGACCTTCCATTTATAGATGGTCAGGTAGGGCTGCCTCCCCTACCTGACCTTCCATTTATAGATGGTCAGGTAGGGCTGCCTCCCCTACCTGACCTTCCATTTATAGATGGTCAGGTAGGGCTGCCTCCCCTACCTGACCTTCCATTTATAGATGGTCAGGTAGGGCTGCCTCCCCTACCTGACCTTCCATTTATAGATGGTCAGGTAGGGCTGCCTCCCCTACCTGACCTTCCATTTATAGATGGTCAGGTAGGGCTGCCTCCCCTACCTGAACTTCCATTTATATCGAGGGTCAGGTAGGGCATGGGGCCCTACCTGACCCATTTATTATAGATGGTCGGGTAGGGCTGCCTCCCCTACCTGACCTTCCATTTACAGATGGTCAGGTAGGGCTGCCTCCCCTACCTGACCTTCCATTTATCGAGGGTCAGGTAGGGCTGCCTCCCCTACCTGACCTTCCATTTATAGATGGTCAGGTAGGGCTGCCTCCCCTACCTGACCTTCCATTTATCGAGGGTCAGGTAGGGCTGCCTCCCCTACCTGACCTTCCATTTATAGATGGTCAGGTAGGGCTGCCTCCCCTACCTGACCTTCCATTTATATCGAGGGTCAGGTAGGGCACGGGGCCCTACCTGACCCATTTATTATAGATGGTCGGGTAGGGCTGCCTCCCCTACCTGACCTTCCATTTATAGATGGTCAGGTAGGGCTGCCTCCCCTACCTGACCTTCCATTTATCGAGGGTCAGGTAGGGCCCAGGGCCCTACCTGACCCATTTATTATAGATGGTCGGGTATGGCTGCCTCCCCTACCTGACCTTCCATTTATAGATGGTCAGGTAGGGCTGCCTCCCCTACTTGACCTTCCATTTATATCGAGGGTCAGGTAGGGCACGGGTCCCTACCTGACCCATTTATTATAGATGGTCGGGTAGGGCTGCCTCCCCTACCTGACCTTCCATTTACAGATGGTCAGGTAGGGCTGCCTCCCCTACCTGACCTTCCATTTATATCGAGGGTCAGGTAGGGCACGGGGCCCTACCTGACCCATTTATTATAGATGGTCGGGTAGGGCTGCCTCCCCTACCTGACCTTCCATTTACAGATGGTCAGGTAGGGCTGCCTCCCCTACCTGACCTTCCATTTATCGAGGGTCAGGTAGGGCTCCCTCCCCTACCTGACCTTCAATTTATCGAGGGTCAGGTAGGGCTGCCTCCCCTACCTGACCTTCCATTTATCGAGGGTCAGGTAGGGCTGCCTCCCCTACCTGACCTTCCATTTATCGAGGGTCAGGTAGGGCTGCCTCCCCTACCTGACCTTCCATTTATCGAGGGTCAGGTAGGGCTGCCTCCCCTACCTGACCTTCCATTTATAGATGGTCAGGTAGGGCTGCCTCCCCTACCTGACCTTCCATTTATAGATGGTCAGGTAGGGCTGCCTCCCCTACCTGACCTTCCATTTATCGAGGGTCAGGTAGGGCTGCCTCCCCTACCTGACCTTCCATTTATAGATGGTCAGGTAGGGCTGCCTCCCCTACCTGACCTTCCATTTATAGATGGTCAGGTAGGGCTGCCTCCCCTACCTGACCTTCCATTTATAGATGGTCAGGTAGGGCTGCCTCCCCTACCTGACCTTCCATTTATCGAGGGTCAGGTAGGGCTGCCTCCCCTACCTGACCTTCCATTTATAGATGGTCAGGTAGGGCTGCCTCCCCTACCTGACCTTCCATTTATAGATGGTCAGGTAGGGCTGCCTCCCCTACCTGACCTTCCATTTATCGAGGGTCAGGTAGGGCTGCCTCCCCTACCTGACCTTCCATTTATAGATGGTCAGGTAGGGCTGCCTCCCCTACCTGACCTTCCATTTATCGAGGGTCAGGTAGGGCTGCCTCCCCTACCTGACCTTCCATTTATAGATGGTCAGGTAGGGCTGCCTCCCCTACCTGAACTTCCATTTATATCGAGGGTCAGGTAGGGCATGGGGCCCTACCTGACCCATTTATTATAGATGGTCGGGTAGGGCTGCCTCCCCTACCTGACCTTCCATTTACAGATGGTCAGGTAGGGCTGCCTCCCCTACCTGACCTTCCATTTATCGAGGGTCAGGTAGGGCTGCCTCCCCTACCTGACCTTCCATTTATAGATGGTCAGGTAGGGCTGCCTCCCCTACCTGACCTTCCATTTATCGAGGGTCAGGTAGGGCTGCCTCCCCTACCTGACCTTCCATTTATAGATGGTCAGGTAGGGCTGCCTCCCCTACCTGACCTTCCATTTATATCGAGGGTCAGGTAGGGCACGGGGCCCTACCTGACCCATTTATTATAGATGGTCGGGTAGGGCTGCCTCCCCTACCTGACCTTCCATTTATAGATGGTCAGGTAGGGCTGCCTCCCCTACCTGACCTTCCATTTATCGAGGGTCAGGTAGGGCCCAGGGCCCTACCTGACCCATTTATTATAGATGGTCGGGTATGGCTGCCTCCCCTACCTGACCTTCCATTTATAGATGGTCAGGTAGGGCTGCCTCCCCTACTTGACCTTCCATTTATATCGAGGGTCAGGTAGGGCACGGGTCCCTACCTGACCCATTTATTATAGATGGTCGGGTAGGGCTGCCTCCCCTACCTGACCTTCCATTTACAGATGGTCAGGTAGGGCTGCCTCCCCTACCTGACCTTCCATTTATATCGAGGGTCAGGTAGGGCACGGGGCCCTACCTGACCCATTTATTATAGATGGTCGGGTAGGGCTGCCTCCCCTACCTGACCTTCCATTTACAGATGGTCAGGTAGGGCTGCCTCCCCTACCTGACCTTCCATTTATCGAGGGTCAGGTAGGGCTCCCTCCCCTACCTGACCTTCAATTTATCGAGGGTCAGGTAGGGCTGCCTCCCCTACCTGACCTTCCATTTATCGAGGGTCAGGTAGGGCTGCCTCCCCTACCTGACCTTCCATTTATCGAGGGTCAGGTAGGGCTGCCTCCCCTACCTGACCTTCCATTTATCGAGGGTCAGGTAGGGCTGCCTCCCCTACCTGACCTTCCATTTATAGATGGTCAGGTAGGGCTGCCTCCCCTACCTGACCTTCCATTTATAGATGGTCAGGTAGGGCTGCCTCCTCTACCTGACCTTCCATTTATCGAGGGTCAGGTAGGGCTGCCTCCCCTACCTGACCTTCCATTTATCGAGGGTCAGGTAGGGCTGCCTCCCCTACCTGACCTTCCATTTATAGATGGTCAGGTAGGGCTGCCTCCCCTACCTGACCTTCCATTTATAGATGGTCAGGTAGGGCTGCCTCCCCTACCTGACCTTCCATTTATCGAGGGTCAGGTAGGGCTGCCTCCCCTACCTGACCTTCCATTTATCGAGGGTCAGGTAGGGCTGCCTCCCCTACCTGACCTTCCATTTATAGATGGTCAGGTAGGGCTGCCTCCCCTACCTGACCTTCCATTTATCGAGGGTCAGGTAGGGCTGCCTCCCCTACCTGACCTTCCATTTATAGATGGTCAGGTAGGGCTGCCTCCCCTACCTGACCTTCCATTTATCGAGGGTCAGGTAGGGCTGCCTCCCCTACCTGACCTTCCATTTATCGAGGGTCAGGTAGGGCTGCCTCCCCTACCTGACCTTCCATTTATCGAGGGTCAGGTAGGGCTGCCTCCCCTACCTGACCTTCCATTTATCGAGGGTCAGGTAGGGCTGCCTCCCCTACCTGACCTTCCATTTATCGAGGGTCAGGTAGGGCTGCCTCCCCTACCTGACCTTCCATTTATCGAGGGTCAGGTAGGGCTGCCTCCCCTACCTGACCTTCCATTTATCGAGGGTCAGGTAGGGCTGCCTCCCCTACCTGACCTTCCATTTATCGAGGGTCAGGTAGGGCTGCCTCCCCTACCTGACCTTCCATTTATAGATGGTCAGGTAGGGCTGCCTCCCCTACCTGACCTTCCATTTATAGATGGTCAGGTAGGGCTGCCTCCCCTAACTGACCTTCCATTTATCGAGGGTCAGGTAGGGCTGCTTCCCCTACCTGACCTTCCATTTATAGATGGTGAGGTAGGGCTGCCTCCCCTACCTGACCTTCCATTTATAGATGGTCAGGTAGGGCTGCCCCCCTACCTGACCTTCCATTTATAGAGGGTCAGGTAGGGCTGCCTCCCCTACCTGACCTTCCATTTATAGATGGTCAGGTAGGGCTGCCTCCCCTAACTGACCTTCCATTTATCGAGGGTCAGGTAGGGCTGCTTCCCCTACCTGACCTTCCATTTATAGATGGTGAGGTAGGGCTGCCTCCCCTACCTGACCTTCCATTTATAGATGGTGAGGTAGGGCTGCCCCCCTACCTGACCTTCCATTTATAGAGGGTCAGGTAGGGCTGCCTCCCCTACCTGACCTTCCATTTATAGATGGTCAGGTAGGGCTGCCTCCCCTAACTGACCTTCCATTTATCGAGGGTCAGGTAGGGCTGCTTCCCCTACCTGACCTTCCATTTATAGATGGTGAGGTAGGGCTGCCTCCCCTACCTTACCTTCCATTTATAGATGGTCAGGTAGGGCTGCCCCCCTACCTGACCTTCCATTTATCGAGGGTCAGGTAGGGCTGCCTCCCCTACCTGACCTTCCATTTATCGAGGGTCAGGTAGGGCTGCCTCACCTACCTGACCTTCCATTTATAGATGGTCAGGTAGGGCTGCCTCCCCTACCTGACCTTCCATTTATCGAGGGTCAGGTAGGGCTGCCTCCCCTACCTGACCCTCCATTTATAGATGGTCAGGTAGGGCTGCCTCCCCTACCTGACCTTCCATTTATCGAGGGTCAGGTAGGGCTGCCTCCCCTACCTGACCTTCCATTTATAGATGGTCAGGTAGGGCTGCCTCCCCTACCTGACCGTCCATTTATCGAGGGTCAGGTAGGGCTGCCTCCCCTACCTGATCTTCCATTTATCGAGGGTCTGGTAGGGCTGCCTCCTCTACCTGACCTTCCATTTATAGATGGTGAGGTAGGGCTGCCTCCCCTACCTGACCTTCCATTTATAGATGGTGAGGTAGGGCTGCCTCCCCTACCTGACCTTCCATTTATCGAGGGTCAGGTAGGGCTGCCTCCCCTACCTGACCTTCCATTTATAGATGGTGAGGTAGGGCTGCCTCCCCTACCTGACCTTCCATTTATAGATGGTCAGGTAGGGCTGCCTCCCCTACCTGACCTTCCATTTATCGAGGGTCAGGTAGGGCTGCCTCCTCTACCTGACCTTCCATTTATAGATGGTCAGGTAGGGCTGCCTCCCCTACCTGACCTTCCATTTATCGAGGGTCAGGTAGTGCTGCCTCCCCTACCCCTGACCTTCCATTTATCGAGGGTCAGGTAGGGCTGCCTCCCCTACCTGACCTTCCATTTATCGAGGGTCAGGTAGGGCTGCCCCCCCTACCTGACCTTCCATTTATCGAGGGTCAGGTAGGGCTGCCTCCTCTACCTGACCTTCCATTTATAGAGGGTCAGGTAGGGCCCAGGGCCCTACCTGACCCATTTATTATAGATGGTCGGGTAGGGCTGCCTCCCCTACCTGACCTTCCATTTATCGAGGGTCAGGTAGGGCTGCCTCCCCTACCTGACCTTCCATTTATAGATGGTGAGGTAGGGCTGCCTCCCCTACCTGACCTTCCATTTATAGATGGTCAGGTAGGGCTGCCTCCCCTACCTGACCTTCCATTTATCGAGGGTCAGGTAGGGCTGCCTCCCCTACCTGACCTTCCATTTATAGATGGTCAGGTAGGGCTGCCTCCCCTACCTGACCTTCCATTTATCGAGGGTCAGGTAGTGCTGCCTCCCCTACCCCTGACCTTCCATTTATCGAGGGTCAGGTAGGGCTGCCTCCCCTACCTGACCTTCCATTTATCGAGGGTCAGGTAGGGCTGCCCCCCCTACCTGACCTTCCATTTATCGAGGGTCAGGTAGGGCTGCCTCCTCTACCTGACCTTCCATTTATAGAGGGTCAGGTAGGGCCCAGGGCCCTACCTGACCCATTTATTATAGATGGTCGGGTAGGGCTGCCTCCCCTACCTGACCTTCCATTTATAGGTAGTCAGGTAGGGCTGCCTCCCCTAACTGACCTTCCATTTATCGAGGGTCAGGTAGGTCTGCCTCCCCTACATGGGCGAATTTAGGAGTTAGATTCTGGGGGTGCGGACCTTTACCCTTTACCTCGGTGGTAGAGGTTCAAGAGACTTTTTTACCATATTTTTTTTAAATTATGGTATTTTCTTTAAACACGACATGTAAAAAATACTTTAATTACATAAATCATATTGCTTAAGTACCTATGTTTATAGTTCACACTCTTAAAAGTATGTTTTTAAAGTAGAAATTCTTAAAACATACAATCAGGGTGAAAACCATATAAAAAAAAAAGTATTCTTTATCCTGAATGCATATAATCTTTAAAATATAGCTTTGATCATCAAGGGAAACAGATATGGATACATTAGAACTTAACTAATATGTTTTGAACTAAATTATAGAAGACAAGTGAGAGAGCCCGCTCTTACTGAATGCTCTTGGTCCTCTTTATAAAAAGTACCAAATTATCTCAATTGCTTCATTTCGAACATCTCTTATAACAGTTTATAGGATAGCAGCTATTTTATTCTTTTGTAATGAGTCGTCGTTTCGTCGGAATGAAACTTGACCTGCCGGCTTTGTCCCTCCTCGCTCCCCGGAGAAACGGCAGAAGAACGAAAAAAAAACAGGTTTCACAACACTGCACTGTTGTGTTGGCCGCTCTCCCTGAACTGCTCTTTTTAAAAATTAATCCTCAAAATCTATGGTAATTTACAAAGATCCAAGTAAGAAAAATAAAGAAAAATTCATCTGATTCAACAAAATTTATTTTATTTAAAATTTTGTTTTGCAAAATTGATCATTTTAATACTTCAGCACCAAATTTAAAAAGCGTAAAACGTCACGTTGAACAGTCATGTGATTGCTCAAGAAAGAAATTATCTGAAATTTTTAAAAGTGTCTAGAAAAGTTACAGTGGTTTAGAAATTTATTTCGGGAGGGGCCCAAATCCAAATCCCTATCCCATACAATAGGTTCAATTTAGCTTTTTAATACTTTTTAGATAGGATTCTCATCTTACTAAACTCAATCTCAGAAATTTTTCGAAATTTGAGCCTAAAAAACAGGGGTTTAATCGTTTTGGTACACTTTATGTCCGCTCAGGAAACGAAACATTCCGTTTTTTCCAGCTTTGAAATATTAATTCCGGACACAATTGAGCGGAATTCCGATTTTAAACATCTCTAAAATTATCGGATTTCCGCTAATTAGCGGAAAAATCACATGCCTGGTTGAAAAACTTCGGGGTGCGTTGCACCCCCATAAATCCGCCCATGCTACTGTGTCTGTCTTAAAACAACATTGCAACCGAAGACTGGATACCAAGCAAAAAGCGTGCCGCGCTTCTTTCTTACTCATCGCAACTGGAGACCAGCAAACAGGGGGTGTGTCTCGATTGACCGAAATCCATCTTACCGAAGCGCCTCTTTCCCGAACGCCACAAGCCCGAACGGGACACTTGCCCGACAGGACTTCTTACCGAATGGGACACTTGCCCGACAGGACTTTTTACCGAACGGGACACTTGACCGACAGGACTTTTTACCGAACGGGACACTTGACCGAACGGGACACTTGACCGAACGGGACTTTTGACCGAACGGGACACTTGACCGAACGGGACACTTGACCGAACGGGACTTTTGACCGAACGGGACACTTGACCGAACGGGACACTTGACCGAACGGGACTTTTGACCGAACGGGACACTTGACCGAACGGGACACTTGACCGAACGGGACTTTTGACCGAACGGGACACTTGACCGAATGGACTTTTTACCGAATGGGACACTTGACCGAACGGGATTTTGACCGAATGGTGCGTTTGGCCAACAACTCACTATGGTCACTCATTTTAAATATGGGCTTTCGATTTAGGTGTCCTGTTGCTTGACCACTGGTCAAGATTACCTCTATGGCTAAAATCATTATAAAATTAATTTTGGAGATGTTGATTGATATTTTGTAATCTTAACAGTTTTGACATGTGTCTTTGGTTCCGGTGAACGGATACTTTTGGGACACACTGTACATAAATTAATTTATACTCAGTTACCATTCTGTAAAAATTTTAATTAAACTACCTTATTTATTACTATTATATGAACTAAACGTTGAAAAAAGTGTTTTGTATTTATGGAAAAGAGTAAAACGCAAATAAGAGCATAACACAGGGGACTGTGTATTGTCATTCTCCTAAAATTGCAACTTCAATTTAAGAGATTTTAATTAAGATTTCTTTGTTATTTATCCTATAGGTATCATGATTAGAAAATTAAGGATGCGAATCTAAAACTTGTTTAACGCTTCTTATTTAATTCCAAATATTATATAGTTCGCACTCTATATACTTCATATTATACTTAACAATTCTATTTACTTTTTTAATATACATTACTCATTACTTCATTAAAAAGAAATTGATATTTCTTAGCAAAATTAATATTAATTTATACTTGACAAGTTCCTGATACGTATTTTTTTAGCCTAGCTTCAAATTTTTTAAGGATTTGAAAATGAAAGGAGACTGTTAAGAATAATATTAATTTATAATTACAAGGGATGAAAAATTGTATTATAATTTTGTAATTAGTTTTCAGATTGCGGGCTTTTAATTGTAAGTATCTATCTGGAGGTTAGAAAAGCAAAGTGTAAATTTAAGATCCCGAAATTTTTAATGGTGTTCAACTGTTTTACTATCGTGTCTTTCACGAACTTAATTCACTTTATTTTGCTTTTTAAATTATTAGTCGGAAAACTATTTCGCTTTGGTAAAATTATTAGTATTACAGGAGAAACTTGTTAAAATATATTTATTCATTATTATTAATTACTGGTTATTACAATTAATACCTGGTGTTTTTATTCATTACTGATTATTATAATGAATTACTGGTGCTATTATTCATTACTGTTTATCATAATTAATTACTGGTATTATTATTAATTTACTGGTTGAAGAGTTCACTTTTGTTACTCATACTGTGTGTATCAAATAATTTTTTATTTTAAATATTAAAATTAATAAAAAAATTATTACTGGTATTTTATTATTATTTCCTGAACTAGATATTCAAGTAACAAGTTGCCCTAAGACAAATTAAGCTAAAGTCAACCTCCCCTTTGCAAATAAACTTCAAGTAGTCGCTTTTCTAATACTAAAATGAAAATAAAGGAGTGAACCTGATTCCTAGTTTATTAAGAATTACAATTAAATATTTTTTAATTGCAAACATTACGAAAGTTTAATTTTTATTAAATATATAGGGTAATTCAACAAAAAATATGCTCCAGTGTAATTATATTTTATTAAAAGTTATGCTTAGTTTCACGTGTTAAATAAAAAAAAATAAAATATGATATCTGTATTATTAGAGTGAATTGAACCACAAAAACTATTTCTGTTTAAAAATCTAATGGAAAATTGCAGCATCTCTTAAAATTCTAAATATACTTTTAATTCAATCAAACATATCTCTTGATTCAAAAAATTTTTGTGCTTTTACACAATTTTTTTTCCAGTTAATTATGAGATAGTTTATTACAGAAAGCACCTAACTGGGTGACGTTACGCGTGCCTCTTGTAAATGGGGGAAGCACCGTATTATCGAAACACTATAAGGATGTGAAAAAAAAAACCTTAGATCTTTGCCTTTTTAAACAGGAATGATAATAAACAATGCACGCATGACGTCACACGTTGCTTCAACTTACACAGAAAAGAAGCTACTTTAAATTGAAAATAAATTATATTTTAGGGCTTTGGTAATCTTAAGGTTTTTCTGGAGGTTTCAGCTATTCTAAATACACAAGAATTAACAAAAAATTAGACTGCAATTATTCATTGCTTATATTTGTAATAGTATTCTATAACGGGCAACAATTTTTAAGTTTTGAAAATAGTTTAATACTTGTGCAAGTTTGTTGACCTTTCAACAAACTTGCACAAGTATTAAACTATTTTCAAAACATAAAAAAATTAATCAGTTTTTTCCCGGTGCATGAATGATACTAGAATGTCCTATTTTTACAGTAAGATAAAGTTCTTTGCATAAAAATTAAACGCATATTTCCGATTCAAGCATGGAAGACATCAGTATTTCATTAACCTAATACATTTTTTAAAACGTAATTTATTATCTATTTTTCGGTAAAATCAGAAACTACCATCTTGACCAGTGGACAACCGGAAAATGTTATAGGTCTCAAGGTGTTTGGTTTGAGCCCCCACATGACCTACTTCAGTGCCAAAGCAAAGAAGTTACAGAAAGTGGACCGGACTGACCAATGGTCAGCTGGAACCAAAAACACATGTCAAAACTGTAAAGATTACAAAATATCAATCAACATCTCCAAAATTAATTTTATAATGATTTTAGCCATAGAGGCAATCTTGACCAGTGGTCAAGCAACAGGACACCTAAATCGAAAGCCCATATTTAAAATGAGTGACCATAGTGAGTTGTTGGCCAAACGCACCATTCGGTCAAAAGTCCCGTTCGGTCAAGTGTCCCATTCGGTCAAGTGTCCCGTTCGGTCAAGTGTCCCGTTCGGTCAAAAGTCCCGTTCGGTCAAGTGTCCCGTTCGGTCAAAAGTCCCGTTCGGTCAAAAGTCCCGTTCGGTCAAGTGTCCCATTCGGTCAAGTGTCCCGTTCGGTCAAGTGTCCCGTTCGGTCAAAAGTCCCGTTCGGTCAAGTGTCCCATTCGGTCAAGTGTCCCGTTCGGTCAAGTGTCCCGTTCGGTCAAAAGTCCCGTTCGGTTAAGTGTCCCGTTCGGTCAAGTGTCCCGTTCGGTCAAAAGTCCCGTTCGGTCAAGTGTCCCATTCGGTAAAAAGTCCATTCGGTAAAGTGTCCCATTCGGTAAAAAGTCCTGTCGGTCAAGTGTCCCGTTCGGTCAAAAGTCCCGTTCGGGCTAAGGGTCTTTCGGTCTTGTGGCGTTCGGGAAAGAGGCACTTCGGTAAGATGGATTTCGGGCAGACGGGCGCGACCCGCAAACAGGCGACCCCCATGGCGTCTGTCCCAAAAGGCGTGTGAGTATCCGTGTTCTTATATACGCACCCCCCTTATACAGGGTGTTTCAAAAAACCTGTAACGATAGGCTATTTCCTAAAATATTTCCCCTAGACCCATACTTCCAATGGAAGATTTTCTTCAAATGAGGTGAAAAATTATATGACACCAGTTTCAACTCCATGGGGGGTCTATTTTAGAAGATGTAGAAAATAAATTTTTATACGGCCCCCGTAGATTAAAACCCCCAATGAGAAAAATTTTCTCCATTCGTTTCTTAATCCGACACAAAAAATTTCATCTCGATATCTTCAAAATTCACCAAGATATTAAAAGCTAAAATTCGTGACTTACACCACTTTATCATACCTATGAATGACATAGTTTTACTGCAAAATAGGGGTCATCCACAAACTACAGTTGAACATTTTAGAAACCAAACTACCGTAAAACTTTGATTTTTTTGAGGTAACAAGGACTACATGAAAAACTCCTCCAATCAGCCATGGTGTTGAGCTCGCTCAACTACGCTAATCCAGATACCTGTCATTGCTACTCATATCAGCGATGCCCAGAGGGGGCCCATCAGCTCTCATTTTGCATTCAGATTTGTGACGTCATTGGTTTGAAAGTAACCCTCCTACCAATCAATACTTATACCTAAATCAAGACTTATTTATAAATTACCTTGAGTTATCGAAAATATTATAAAAAATATTTCTTGGAGCTCCGAAATCGGCATCAATACCTATAAGTTCCGATTTAGCTAAACACTGCTTTATTGTTAGAATGATGCGCTTTTTAACTTGCGGACGGTCCCTTAAAAATATAAACCCGCATATCTCAGTGAATTTTGAAGATATCGAGACAGAACTTTTTCTATCTGATTGAGAAGTGAATGGAGAAAATTTTTTCCATTGAAAGTTTCAGTCTACGGGGGCCGTATAAAAAGTTATTTTCTGCATCTTCTAAAATAGACCCCCCATGGAGTTGAAACTGGTCTCATATAATTCTTCACCTCATTTGAAGAAAATTCGCCATTGAAAGTATGGGTCTAGGGGAAATATTTTAGAAAATAGCCTATCGTTACAAGTTTTTTGAAACACCCTGTATACGCCACTGGATGTCGGGAACACAGGATTGCCGTTCATGTACCCTCTATTACTCTCCTACATCTCCCATGTTCATCATATGATAGGAAATAATAGAAGAAGAAAACGCTTTTATCGCAAAGGTCTTTCGTACAATGACAAGCAATTCACTTTCAGTCGAAGAGGCGGTTAAAAAAGGACCATTGTCCCGTTTTACGGTTTTGGTTTTTAATTACGTGCGTTATGTACCCCTCTAATTGTCGATGTCTCCCCCTGGGGATGCTCTTGGGTTCCCATGGCAACGGCTACGACGCTCGTTTTACGAGTCTGTCGATTGGGAGGTAAAAGAAAAAATTAATAAGGGAGCAGAGGTTTGGGGAAATAAAAGAGTTGCCTTTTTATTTCCCCGTTTTATGGTCCAGCTTCTTTACCTGCAGATGTACTTATTATAGGAATGGGAGGTTTCGTAGCTAATTTGATCCTTTTTAACGTCGTCGTGCATACATTTAGGATTGGTAGTTTCAACATTTCTTGTTATTTGAATTGCATTTACCTGAATGGGATGTGTCTCAAGAAATCAATTTTCTAAATGCAAAGAATTATAGGATTCTAAAAAAATAAAATATAGGAGTGTCAAAAAATCTTATTTGCGATCACTCTCCAGGGATGTGATTGAGAGGAATTCAAAAATTGTAATAACTAGGGAGCTACCGCCCCCTGCTCGCTATCGCTCACCAACCCCCGTTAACTTCTGACGCAGACCTTTTAGAATTGCTTCGCAATTCCCACAAATTTCAACTCGCTGAACTTAATACACTTTATAAAACAATTGGAAAATTAACAGAAAAAACGTCAACCAACTTCCCAAAAATACGTCACCAAATCCCCTCCATGAATAAATCTCCCTTAATATATTAACTCGAACTTATCAAAAATTTAAACGAAATGTTTTTAAAAATATTCATCTTAATTATTTTAATCTATGATTATAAAAATAACTAATTCTAATTGTTTATCAATGTTCGGACCAAACAAAATATCACTATGTTTACGATAAATTTCGATAAAATCAGATTAAAAATTATTAATATTGGACAAAAAGTGTGTAATTTTTGTACAAAATGGCGTACATGTAAGTTTTTAAAATATGTTTTTATCAGTCTTTGAGTGATATTTCATCAAGAAAGTACTTTTTTAAAAGGTGAAAAACATGTTTCATCTTAAAATGAAATGTGTCAATCGGTCGTTTTGATTGGATGCATAATAAATTGATTGACAATACTTGCTTAGTAACTGCGACCTTATCCTTTTTGTAAAAAAATGGAAATATTTTAAAATTGAGAATTTTTTTGAAAAATCGAAGGGCCTACTCGGAAATCCGGACATTTTGATACCATATATGTGTCATTCGGTTCAGTAATTAAAAAGCCTTTCTCTGGAAACCGTTCACCAAAAACTTTTTTTTAGAATATAGAGATACTTTTTGGTATTTAATTTTAAGATTTAGCATAATATTAAAAAAAGTGCTGAATCATAAAGTTCTAAGTGTAAAGGGGGCCTGGGAGTCCTCCCACATAAAAAGTTTTTGAAATTTGACCCTAAAAACAGGGTTTTAACTTGTTTTGGACACCTAGTCCGATTTTTTTGGAGGGGAGTCCCCTGTCATCCCCCTTGATATCATATCTGAAACAGAGGTTATAACCTAATAAGAATTTAAAAAAACACTGCATTAATTCAAAGTGATCATACCAGTAAAAATTTTCAACTTAGGAAATCCTTTAGAAAAATAAGTTGAAAACACTGACTAAAGTCGATAAAAACGCAATCTGAGAGGTATTCTACTTATTGGGCTCATCTGAAAAGTTTTTTATGCATCGTAATTACATGCAGGAATGAGGAATGGGACGTTTTCAGCGTGAATTTTAAAGCGCCGAGCAAAAATATAGGAGGCTTATCAAAATATAGGAATTTTTCAAAAATATAGGAGGTCTGCAACCCCTGAAATATAATTGGGCCTTCTGATAAAAACGTTTTATTTAATTTTTTTTTCAAATTTAACGTAAGAAATGGTGTTTCAACTCAATTTGGGATAACTGATCCTCTTTAAGTGACCTTTGGGTGTATTCCCCCTACCCCTTCTTGCTAACCCCAAACAAAACTCCACCCTTCAATTGAAACTTTAACCCAGTGTTTCCTATCCTTTTTTGGTCCACGCCCCACCAAAGCGTTAAATTTTCCATGTCTAATTTTTTTTCAAAAATCCATCTTGGAAATTAAATAAAACCTGGTGGTCCATGCCTCACCTGGGGGCAATTTGGTTGAAAATTTTCAAATTGCCTCCCTGAAAAATCATATTGCCCCACGTTGAACTTTCAAAAAAAGAGCTTATTTTTCACAAAACTAAAAAACCAACCCTAACATTTTGTTCATGATTTTTTATGATACAATTACAGATATAATGAGAGTAATAGATAGTTATCTATATACAGGGTGTAAAGGAAAGTCCCTTTACCCTGTAATAAATTGCTAACAGAGCAAGCTAAAGCTATGCAGTTAAGGTAACGGTATAGTAAACTGACTATGCGCAATCGAATGCGAGTGACTGCAGCGCCCTCTAGCGGAAATTTTAGGAGTTAAAAATTTTATTTTAAAAACTATTAGGAATTTGGTAAAATAGTCAATTACAAAGTTGTAGAGCAGCATCGATTTAGTAGGAAAAGACACCTTAAGCAAAAAAATATCTTGAATAGAACCCCTAAAACGCACGCTCAATTAGGTTGAATTTACGTTGATTTTACGTCTTAAAACGCTTCTCACGAGGCGAAAATGAGAAATTTTCAATTTAATGACTTAAATAAATGAATAAAAGTATTCTTAACTCATTAAATTGAAAATTTTTCATTTTCGCCTCGTGAGAAGCGTTTTAAGACGTAAATTCAACCTAATAGAGCGTGTGTTTTAGGGGTTCTATTCAAGATATTTTTTCGCTTAAGGTGTCTTTTCCTACTAAATCGATGCTGCTCTACAATTTTGTAAATGACTATTTTAGCAAATTCCTAATAGTTTTTAAAATAAAATTTTTAACTCCTAAAATTTCCGCTAGAGGGCACTGCGGTCGCTCGCATTCGATTGCGCATAGTCACTTTACTATACCGTTACCTTAACTGCATAGCTTTAGCTTGCTCCGTTAGCAATTTATTTCAGGGTAAAGGGACTTTCCTTTACACCCTGTATATAAAAATCAATGTCTGTATGTATGTATGTCCTTTATAGTTTTAAAGTTTTCGAACCTACATTAACTATTAAACTATACCACGTTGATCTACTCGCTCCAAGGAAGGTTTCTGAATAAAAATAATTTGAAATCGAAGCGTTCCAACACCTTTTTTGGTCAATTTTATGCTCAAAAACCCATATTTCGTGCCTAACTTCAGGGCAAAACCACATTGTTGTAAATATAAAAAGAGAAGATGTAACTTTAATTGTTGTAGGCATATTCTCGATTGTTGTGGATTGAAATCTATTGTTGTAGTTTAACATCCATTGTTGTAGCATAAACATAAAAATGGATCCTCTATTTAACTATTTCCACATTTGGACTGGCGAAGCCCATCTTGAACACACCAGATTTTTTTAAATGGACTGGCGAAGCCCATCTGCAACACACGAGTATGATTTTCTTTAAAAATAGACTGGCGAAGCCCATCTTTAACGCACCAGCTGATATTTATAAACAAACTGAAACCCGGGCGAAGCACGGGTCTAGCGCGTCAGCGCTACTGCGCCCGGGCAAAGCCAGGTCTAGCGCTTTAGCGCTAGTACAGTAATAAATTCTCCCCTTTTTTTGGCATAACTATTTAAATGTAGAAGGAACTTTTGTTAAGTTGTTTTCATTGCATTTTCAAACAGCTAATGACTAATAAAAGTACAGCTTCAAACCTGATATCAGTCACGATTTGTTCATTCAATTCATTCATTCCAATAAAAAAATTAATTAGAAAATTTAAAGCTTTTTAACCTTGAAATAAGCATTTTTACCAAATTTCAAAATGTGTTTTACTGCCTTATAATTTTATTTACGAATGTAGTAAAAAAACAAATTTATTATTATCATTACATAAAACTAGGAAGAGAAAAAAAAGAACCAGACAAATTAGGGAGGGGGAAAATACATATGCGTTACCAGTTGACTTAGAATTTAAATGAGTTTACACAAACTGCAATCAATGTTGTTGTTGTTGTCGTGTGCCACTTGGAATTACCAAGCTCCACAAGGATTCAAGGCAAAAGGGGTGCGGCTCCTGAGAAAGTGAGGCCCATAAATGGCAGGAGTCTGACTTCTGCCTCATGAGATGATAGATGCTGCCACTATCTATCGCCACCTCCACAATTTTTCCATGTATCTGAAGGGGAGGGAAATAGTCTCCAGACACCTGGACCCGTGGTAAACTGCGCCATGACGGACCACAGGACTTTCGGACCCACAGATTTAAGGAGCACGTACTCCGCATATACTCGATGGGTCTTTAGATGTCGGGAATCGAACCCAGGACCCTCCGATCCCAAAGCCGATGCTTTAACCACTAGGCCAACTGCAATCAATAAACAATGACAAAGGATGTGAAAGGAAAAGGAATTAAATATAAAAATATTTATTTAATAAATCTCAAAATCACATCAAAATAGGAAGAAATAATTAAAATATATTATAGATAGAGGAATCTGAGTAAAAAAGAAAGAAAAACCACATCCATCACATATCATAATAGAAAACGTACTTTTTGTATTTTGAATACAAACACCTGAAAACCTTGCTGTTTTCACATTCGATTACCTATTCAGCTAAACAAGGAAAACATTATTTGGAAACCAATGATGAGGGAAAGATTTACATCTATTTACATCTCATTTGCTGTTCTATGGTTGGTCATGGAATAACATAGCGATGGCGTCAGTCGAAAACCTCGTATAATCGAAATCCAGCTGCCTACCAATAGATACAGTATAAGTGAGCGAGATTCGTTTTCTTGCCAAAGACCATTTTTCGCAGTCAACAGGTGGAGAGTGAATTTTAATGAGCTGAAAGCAAAAAAAAAGATGTTGTAATCTCTCACAAGGAGACTGATTTTTTGTTCCAGCTGCCTTTGCCAAACCGAGAGAGAGAACAACTCTATGGAAAGAACTATATTTTATTTTTTAGATGCGGAGAAAAGTTTTAGTTAAATGCAGGTGTGAAATCAAAGCAAAAAGCTTCACTGCTCTTAGGGTTACAGGATGATACTGGTGTTCCCAGTAGAATTGATTTAACCCTTGTTTTGGCGTTAATGACTTGACACTCGTGAATAAATTTGGTTGTAAGTAATTCCTCCTTGGCATATTTGGCGCAAGCACACACTCGCCAATCCAGGATACAGTATTCATCCTGACTGCGATTTTACGGGATTATACGAGGTTTTCTCTTGATGCCATCGATAGAATAAGATAGATTTTGTAAGAAGGGCTGATTATAAAACAGAGTAACCAAGTTAACTTTTTAACAGGTATGTGTTTTCAACCCTTAGACCTATTCCATTCTCTGGGCACTGTGCCTATTTTTTGTTTCTGACCCAATACTATGGTTTGGCATCTCTATCTTTGAAACTGGTTGTATGAATATTTTATTCAGCAAATATTAGACCGTGTTAAAAGGTCGAGGATTGATGTGTTAAAGAAGAGTTATCCAAACATAACAAAAAATATGTAAAATTTAGTATTACAATACCAGGGACTAATCCAGAATTATAAAACTTAACACCCCTTTTTGTGAAAAACTTACACAGCATTCATACATGTGATTACACAGACAAAAAATTGGCGGAAAAAATTTTAAAAAAAATTCGATGGCACCTAAATTTTTCTTAATTTTAAGTAGAGGGGTCCATCGACTTCTACTTCCCGAGATCTAGGTTGGTTGGGTTTTTATGGCGCATGACCGAAAACCCCGAGCCCGAGATCTAGGATTCGATATGCTAGGTTCACATATTTTTTAGCTTAAATCTTAACTAACTTTCAAATTATTTCGATATTTTTTTTTTCAATTTTTCTTAAAATTTAGTACTAGGCCACACTAGTGGTCAGAGTTTTCATTATAAAACGATTGCAAAATAAGAAAGTTGAATTTCAGATTTGCTAATCGAATTGTTGGGTTTAATTTTGCTAAGCAAATTGGCGGATTTCCGCCAATTGGCGGAAGAATCACATGTATGAGCATTTTAATTTTTGTAAAATGTTTTAAAAACATTTTAAAGGGAAACTATAAAATTAATGAAATCAGTATTAAATGACTTATTTCTACAGTTTTATAGCAATTTAAAGACTAATTTAATAATAAACAATTCACCTATTATTAAAAAATAATTTCAGAATTTTTGAAGCGTTTTTGTGGGTACATTTTTTGTGAAGGTGCCGATAAACAGTGCCAAAATTGGCCTGCATTAGTCCCTGAATACTAATGTGGAATGATACCAAATCATGGCATGCTCAGCTATAGTACAGCTTTGAAGTTACCCAACTTTAAATATCCATAAAATACAAAAAAAAAATTTACAAATACTTTGAATAAAAAAGTACTTCATTGCACTCCCTACATTATTGGCAGCAACATTTCAAAAACAAAAATGACTCTTCTTGACTTTAAACAAATCCTAGATTTAACATAATACTACAGCAAAATAAACTGAACAGGTAACTGAATAAACTTTTCATAAGACCAAAATTAATGAAATTTAGAGTAAGAGTTGAATATGTACTCAAACAAAAACAGAATAGTCTACCTGTAGTAGAGATAACGTTCGAATAACCTTCATACATATTTTTACTGCAAACAAATGATCATTTAAGAGTTTGGAAATCAAACGGAAGGGGGAAAGTGCTTCTATCCGCACATTTCCTGGGGGAAGGGGCTAGGGGTGTTCTGCCCCTCGGCCATCAGAGCCTCAATCTCGGACACAGTCCTGGGGACTTGGGTCAGCAGTTCCATTCCGTCGGCTGTCACAATAATGTCGTCCTCAATGCGTACCTAAGGGCAAAGAGATAGAGAACAAAGACTTAACACTTAAAAAAACTTGCCAACAGTGGCATATATTCCAAGTCTGGATTCTGAAGGGGGGTCGAGGGGGGCATGCCCCTCTCGGAATCCGGACTTGGTGTCCCAAAACTAACTAAAACCCTGTTTTTAAGGGACAAATTTCCAAACACTGTCTGGGGGAGGCAGGCCCCCCCCCCCAAACCCCCTTTCTGATAGGAATTTTATTATATTCCAAATGTTTTTATATAATAAGTTCATTAAAATCCTAATCCCACTTATAAATATGTGTCCAAAATTAGGACTAGGTGTACCAAAACAGAGTAAAAATTCTGTTGTTAGGGTCAAATTTCTGAAAATTTTCTGAGGGAGGACCCCAAGATCCCCTTTTCTACTTGGAACTCTATTATTTTCAATTTGTATTTATATTAAGTTTACCCAAATGCAAATCCTATCTAAAAATATAAATGAAAAATTCGGACTCGTTGATAAAAATTTGTTTCAATTTATTTACATTCACTTGCTATTTGGTTTAATGTATAACCGTGAATTTTTTCGGGGGAGTATTTTATTAAACACTTCAGACAGAATTTTTTTTGTCTCAACAACTATGGTATAATTGAACAATTAGATTTCATAATTGGGAAAGCAAACACTAAAATTACCAAAACAGCGTTTTACTCACCCCACCAAAGTCTCTGAATTGTTCAATCATTTCTGGCACCAAAAACTGCGCTTTATCTTTGTCTTCCAACGCCTCATCCAGTAACTGAAAGGAAAACAGGGTTGCCTTTAATATAATTCCTAAATGTGTCATATAAAATCAATTTTTCTTTTAAGCCATCTTTAAACATAACATAGAAGTTTTTTACAACAGTCAAATCTGCCAGATTGGACCCAAAGTCAATCAAATATTGCATGAAAGTGCCTTAAAAAGTAACAGTGTATTTTCATATCTTAGTGAAGGGGGTCCCTCTAGAAAGCAGGGCTGGCAAAAACCCAAGTGAGTTGGGTTTTTTTCAATAAAACCCTGAAAGAACCCATAAAAACTGTTTTTTTTTTCGGAAAAGTGTTTTTTTTTCAAAATTAAGTGGTTTTCTCCAACAAAGTGGGATTCTTATAATTTTTTGAGTTCTTTCTAGGTTAAATGTGTTCTGTCAAAATAATGTCAGTTTTTCCACAGTTAAGTGGGTTTTTTCAAAGTTTTTATACCTTGAAAAAACCCACTGAAATTGTAAAAAAACCCCTTACTTACTGAAACCTGGTTTAAATTTTGAAAAACCCACTAAAATTTCAAAATATCCTAAACTTTAAAAAAACCACTGAAATTAAAAAAAATATTTTTTATATCTAGTTTGAAGTTTAAACGTCGTAAATTTAAAAAAAACCCATTCAATAATGAAAAAACCCACTGAATAATGAAAACCTATTTAAATTTTTTAAAAAAATCCCTGAAATTGAAAAATCACCATTTAATTTTTAAAACCCAGTTTATATTTTGAAAAAAAAACATTAAAATTTTAAAAATATCCCAAACTTTAGGAAAAAAAACATTAAATTTTGAAGGAACTGCCAAAATCTTGATTTTTCTTGAAAAACCCAAAAATGGGTCCAAAATGTGGGTTTTTTCACTTGTTTTTTTATAAACCCATTGGGTCCAATCCAGCCAACCCTACTAGAAAGGGCCTCAGGGCCATTCAAATATTACGTAAGCACTTTTTTGGTCATTTTTAACCCCCCTCCCCCTTGTCAGCAAAGATAAGCAAACCTCAACCCCCCCCCACCATAATTGTAAGAAACTGCTGGACCCCCCCCCCCCCGAAATTTTGACATCCCTTTTAGTAAGTACTTTTTTTTCTCCTTGAAAATTAGGTGCCCTATACAAGGAGCTGTCCTTTTTGGGTGTAACCCTAAGGGTTCAAAAACGATTCGAAACACTACTTTTCAGGGTTGAAATTTCAAAATGTTTGGGGGTGCATCCCCAGAAAAAATTGCTTACGTCAGATTTTCTAATTCAATTTTCGTTACATTTATTTTTTGGTTGAATTTTGAAATTATTTATGCAAGAAACAAGAGATTTTCGAAAATGCAGTATCTTATGTAAGCATCACTCATATCCCCCTTCCCCCTAGTCAGAAAAAATAAGCAAAGAGCAAACCCCCCCTCCCCCCTAAGGTGCTTATGTAATATTTGAACGGCCCCCTTCCTAGAGGGGAGTTGTAGTACTCACGCATTGTATGAAGTAGATCCCTGGCTCGATGGTGAGACACATACCTTCCTGGAGGGTGCGAGCAGTACGAAGGGAGCGCAGACCCGCTTCCGTTCGACGGGGAGGGGCACTCTGAAACAAACAATCAGGGAAATTCAAAGACTCTCATAGTACGTTCAGACATAAAAAACTAAACTAGCTTAAGTGCTAATCTAGTTTAAGAAAAGTATGTGTGAACGAACTGTCTTAGATATAATCTAGTTTAGCGAAAAGAAACTAGTTTAACTTTAAGCTAGTTCCCCAAACTCACTTAAGTCTTTAAACTAGTTTAAGTTACCGTGGTGCCATCTACTAAGAAGAAAAAAAACTACTACAAAATACCAACCTTTTTTTATTTGGTATTACATTGGAACAATCATTATTAAATTACATATATTTTTGAAATTAAATATATTTGGATAAACAAACTGGACAACACAAGAAGAAAAATTGGTATTCTGCTAGTACAAGTCTAAAGTAAAAAAGTTTTGGAGTGGAGTGTTTTAGGCTTTAGAGACGAGATCTTGGACCTTTTTACTCGTAGCACCATATGGTTAGAGATAGTTGTAGTGTGTAAACTTAAAAATAAGACAGATTAACTTTAGCTATCTTAGCTTCTCTCTTAAGTTAGACTAGATTAACTTTTCATGTGTGAACGTAGTATAAGAGGCAGTTTTTAAAACTCATATTGAGACTTTTTGGGTTACACCCGAAGCTCTTTGTGAAAGTTACAGAATCTTCAAGTGACTTACACTCGGGATTAGAAGGATACATTGAATGACAGTCAGATGTGTACTTCTAGTTTGAAACTTTAAGGCTTTTGCGGCACGGGTTTATATTTTTTGATTGAGCAAACCTATTGAAACAATCCTCCTGTTTTATGACAGAACAAATTGGGGGAGTGTGGCATAAAATTAATTAAACTTTAAAAGTAAGGAAAATTCTTTTTTATATACTAAATATTACTGAAACTGGAACAACTCTAAAACACAGGGTGGCCACTTTATTATAAATATTTCAAAAATCCCTTACAATTTTGGGTGTGGATTCCAATTTTGGAGCTTAGTTGAAGCGAATGAAAATTCATAGTGTGCTGAAAATATTTTCGTCCATAGGATTCTACATTTCACGCTTTTTTTGTGGGTAAGTGCACAAAAATACATTTTAAAGACACTCGAGAATCGGAAAATTTTCAAATTTACACAGGAACCTTATAGATTTTTTACCTAGTATTTCCCTGTTAATTCCAGGTCTCTGGCCACCCTAAGAAATAGAAATAACAGTCCTCACCTCGAGATATCCCCCGACGTCGTGTGTGTCGAGGCCCATGAAGTGTCCGAGGCCGTGCGGCATGAAGACAGCCCCCAGCCGCACCCCCATCATGCCCTCCACCTCCCCCTGCAGCAGACCCCCTTCCAGCAACGCCTGCAGCTGAACTCGCTCGGCCAGCTCGTGCATCGACACCCAGCTCACACCTGAAAAAACAGACCAAACAGCTTATTGCTCATTCAATTACTACTTTCTGCATGCGTCTAAAGTTTTACGATAGGCTCGACAACCCTTATTGGATATCTCCACCATCTCTTTGCGTGGCTAGGGGGTTTTCATCCCCTTCATAGGAGGGGAACTCTTTTGTTCGCTTATTGACCTTACCTAATTACACAAAGAGACGGGGGAGATATCCACTGCCCGAAGCAGTGTTGTCACCTGAAACGGATCACCCCTGAATCCTTATCAACAATTAATACTTTCTGCGTGCGTCTAAAGTTTTACGATAGGATCCACAACTAGGGTTCTAAATATTTTTGAAAGAATCGATTTCGGAATCGAATACCTTTGAATCGATACCAAATAATCGAACCCTTTAAGTAATCGATTCCAGCAGGAATCGATTCTTTGGAATTAATTTTCTAATTAATATTTTACTGGTTAGTAATTAAATCAATAATACTAATTATCTTTGATTTGGAATTGAAATAGATAGGTTCGATTCAACTTTTTCGACTCTGGCCCTAAGGAATCGATTCCAGGTTGGAATCGAACCTCAGGAATCGATTCCAGAATCGAATAAAAGGATTTTGAGATCCCTATTGACAACCCTTATTGGGAAGTGGATATCTGTCCCATATCTTTGTGTGGCTAAGGGGTTTTCATCCCCTTCATAGGAGGGGAACTCTTTTGTTCGCTTATTGACCTTACCTAATTACACAAAGAGATGGGGGAGATATCCACTGCCTGATAAGTGTTGTCGAGTCCATCATAAAAAGCTAGATGCACGCTTTTTGTCATATTGTGTAGGGGGGTTGGAAGGAACAGCTTCAACCACTAACGGATCCAAGGGGGGCTAGGGGGCTTTAGCACCCCCCAAAATGAAAAGTTTTACACTAGATAATATTGCCTTTTATGCACCAAAATGAGTTAAAACCCTTTTATTTTGAGGTCAAATTTTCAAATTTTTTCGGGGGGAGACCCCCTTTAGTACTCGCAACTCTATTATTATAACTTCATTTTACATTAAGTTTGTCAAAACGCAAAAATTCTACCATAAAATCTATATCCGGAATTCAGATAAGGCCTACCAAAATAAGTTGAACAATTGTTTTTTTACTTAAAATTCTAAACATTTTCTTGGGGGAGGACCCCCAGACCCCCCTTTCAGTAGTCAGAGCAGGAAAATTCACTACCTTTTACATATTAATATCATCAAGAAGATTCAATTGGATTATGTTAATTCTTAGCCCCCAAAACCAAACTTCAACAATTCAATTGTTTCTCAGACTTGTTGCTGTTTTTTATTTCAGCTGCAATTTTAGTTTGTGAATGAAAAAGAATGTTTTAATAAACCAATACTATCATTTTAAAATTTGATTTGTAAGAAATAGAAAAGAATATTAAGTTGAATTTCAAAGCACATGAAAGTTATCATAGCAGCTAGAAACAGTCTGTGACCATCTGGTATTATTCAGCAGTGTTCTTTTGAAAGCCATAATACCTGGTTTAACTGCCGCCATGACAGCTCTACTGGCTTTGAGGACAGCCTCGTAGATCAGCTTCTGCTTCTCAGTAAACTTCCCATTGGCTGGGAAGGAACATGTGATGTCAGAGGCGTAGCAGTAGTACTCCCCGCCCATGTCAAAAAGGCTGCAAGCAAACAAGGGGATGTGATTACAATTGAAAAGAACTAGGAAATTTATTCATCATTCTTTAGAAGTAAAAAAATTCTATGCAATTCAACTAATTGGATTGGTAACTAATTTTGTAAGATGGCAGGAAAATACTTAAAATTCTCCTGATTTTCTTCAAAATTCCCTGATATTTCCCTGACTATTCCAGAAGTTTCAAATTCCCTGATAATTCCATATTTTCCTTATTTTCCATATCGGTGGCCACCCTGAGTAGTGATTCAAATTTTACATTTTAAGTTTTTTTTAGCAATTTTTTTTCAATTGTAAAAACAGAGTTGAAAATAACAAGAAAATAAAGTTGCACAAACTTTTTTATACAACAAATATAACACAAACAAGATTGAAAATTTTGACCAACTTACATAATTTAATAATAATAATAACAATAATAATTTATTTTTTAATAAATTATTATTATATTCATATAATAATTTATATGAAGTGTATACATAATTATAATATAAGTAGTGTATAATAATAGTGAAGTATTACTACATAAAGTATAGCTTCAAAGTTTTTTTACTAACAAATTTAAAAATATATATATATTTGAGAAGGGTGTTAAATGATTAGGGAAATCTCTTAATCTGATCATTGGTTTCTGAGTATCCATTATTACAAATATTTCCTGAGAAAAATAAGATAAGTACTTTAAATATACAAATTTGATGAAAATGTTGGAGTAGGCAGTTAAAGGCAAAATGAATTGGAATTGATCAGGTTTTATTATTATGATGATTTAGTAAGTGTTTGAATGATGACACTGTTTGGCCACCCAGGCAAGAAGTTTTGCATACTTTAGTTTTTGTGTTTCTTTACATGAAAATAACTTAAATATGGAAAAATAGTTGCAAATAATAATTGTATTTTTTGTGGTAAACTTTAATATCCCATAATTGAATTAAAACTTAAATAATGGCTAGTTTTTGGCTTAAATTCATATGCAACATAAGTGGAAAAAGAGAGTTAAGTATGGGATGTTTTTCTTTGTACTTCCAAGAAGCATTACAACTTAAAGAGTGCAAGAAAATAAATTTCAGGCGTTAAAAGAAAAACTATTTTGTAATAAAGATTAAAATCTACACAATATTGCTAACTGCAAATATTACTAAACAGGAAAATCAGGGTTGGCAAAAACCCAGGTTTTTTTGAAAAAACCCAAGTGGGTTGGGTTTTTTCAATAAAACCCGAAAAAAAAATATAAAACTGGGTTTTTTCGGAAAAAATGTTTTTTTTTCAAAATTAAGTGGTTTTTTCTATAAATTAAGTGTTTTTTTTCAAATTTTAGTGAGTTCTTTCTATGTTATATGTGTTCTGTCAAAATAATGTCAGTTTTTCCACAGTTAAGTGGGTTTTTTCAAAGTTTTTATGATTTGAAAAAACCCACTGAAATTGTAAAAACACTCCTTATTTACTGAAACCTATTTAAATTTTGAAAAAACCCACTAAAATTTGAAAAATATCCTACACTTTGAAAAAACCCATTCAATATTGAAAGAAATATATTCAACTTTGAAAAAACCCACTGAAATTTTTAAAAAATCTTCTTTAGTTTTTATATCTAGTTTCAACTTCAAACATCCTAAATTTTGAAAAAAGCCCCATTCAATAATGAAAAAACCCACTGAATAATGAAAGAACCTATTTCACTTAAAAGAAAAACTCCCTGAAATCGAAAAAACACCATTTAATTTTTAAAACCTAGTGTAAATTTTGAAAAAAACCCATTAAAATTTTAAAAAATATCCTAAACTTTGAAAAAACACATTAAATTTTGAAGGAACTGCCAAAATCTTGATTTTGCTTGAAAAAACCCAAAAATGGGTCCAAAACGTGGATTTTTTCACATGTTTTTTTTTGAAAAAACCCATTGGGTCCAATCCAGCCAACCCTGAGCAAAATATTGAACCACAACTGTAGATGAAAGAGAAGGTTACCACATGTCTCCGTCTCGGACCGTCTTGTCGTTTGGAGCACCAGCATGTCCGTAGTGGAGCACTGAACCGTTCACACCGCTGAAACACACACAAATATAAAAGATAAGAGTTTAACTGCAACTGTACAGAAACTACTGCAAAGGAAATAGAGGATACATACATGTGATTACACAGACAAAAAATTGGCGGAAAAAATAAAAAAAAAATTCGATGGCACCTAAATTTTTCTTACTTTTAAGGGTCCATCGACTTCTACTTCCCGAGATCTAGGTTGGTTGGGTTTTTATGGTGCATGACCCAAAACCCCGAGATCTAGGATTCGATATGCTAAGTTCATATTTTTCAGCTTAAATCTTAACTAATTTTCATATTATTTCGATATTTTTTTTTCAATTTTTCTTAAAATTTAGTACTAGGCCTAGGTACTAGAGTTTTCAGTATAAAACGATTGGAAAATAAGAAAGTGGAATTTCAGATTTGCTAATCGAATTGTTGGGTTTAATTTTGCTTAGCAAATTGGCGGATTTCAGCCAATTGGCGGAAGAATCACATGTATGAGGATATTTTGGGAATTACAGTGATATTGCTTAGGACTAAACTGTTAAGTCCGAAAATGTATAATGCTACTGTTCAAACACTGATTTTGAATTTGGAAAGAGTCACCATTTTTAAATGATTTTTTTCTTTAAAAGGGTAGTAAATGAACATAACAAAACTGAAAAAGTTATTTCAAATATAAGTTTAATTTTTTTATGTAAATATATAATATAAAACACATCAATTTGGTCCGTTGATTTTAACATTTTTAAAAATTACTAAACAATTAGTCTTTCATGTAGAAAACAAACATTCAAACACACAAAACAGCAAGGAATTTTTGTATTTGAAATTGTCTACAATTAATTTAAGAAAGATTAATAAAAATACTGTACATAAATCTACAAAGCACTAGTCTTTATAGACATGGCACACATTTACTTATGGAAAACTTTATTGGAAGAGTTAAAATTCACTCGAAATTCAGACAAATACTGGAGTTCTACTGCGAGTGAAATATTCAGATTACAACCTGCCAAAGGAATGGAAAAACAAAAAGAATGGAACTTACCTCCCACAAATGCAGGTGTAAGACACATGACGGGCTCCACCCATGAAGTAGCAGTGGTGTCGAAATATACTGGAAACAGAAAAAAAACCTGGCATTAAGCTTTAAACAAGCTCAAAAACATTGTCAACTTATTTATTTATTTATATAAAACAAAATCAGCTGTTAGTAACACATCATTAAAAGAAAAGGGTATCAGAAATTTTAGGTAATAGGAATTTACTTAATTATAATATCAATATTGATAACAGGGTTCATATGCCTTATGAGAGAAAAAAAATCAAGGCCTTTTCACTGCTCCCAAATGTGAAATTCAAGGCTGGGTATATGCCTCAAAGGCAATGGGGACAAAAGCAATTATTATTAATCACCAACTAATATAATTTGCATAAACTCATATATTGCATTAGTAACTATGAAAATATTTTTATCTACATGTACGAGGGTTGTTTTTTAATTAACTTCCGTTTTGCTCCTGAAAAAAAAGTAGTAGGAATTTCGAAATAATTTTGCTACTGGTAGATAGGTACATTCTTGAGAATCAATTTCCCTCTTTACTGGAAAAAATCAGACATTTTTTCTATTATTTATCGAATTTACAAGCGCGCTCCTCGAACTTATTTCCCGCCAACCCATAGAGAAATCCTCTTTTTCGAAATTTTCACCTTTTTGATTGTTTAAAAATAAAAAACCAAATGAATATTTAAAAATAAGGTTATTACAAAAGGTTACAAACATATCTAATTACTTTTCAACGTAATCACCTTTAAATAGACCATTCCACAAGTTTTTCGATTCATGAAAAGTTTGATTTTTCGTTAAGCTTCGCATTGGTTCGGACAGCCATTTTCCCCCTCAGCGCACACTTTGCCTGCGAATCTATCAATGTTGCCTTGTTTATTATGGCTGTAACTCCAGAATCCCCAATGCTTGGAACCTGGCAGATGCAAAGCATATGGTTTTAAACATGCACAATAGCATGCTGCAAAAATCACCTGCCTGCCGATTGTCTATTGTTAATGCGAACAAAGTTTAAAGGAAGAGAAATTCTCTATGGGCCGGCGGGAAATAAGTTCGAGGACCGCGCTTGTAAATTCGATAAGTAATAGAAAACATGTCCAATTTTTTCCAAAAAAGTAGGAAATTGATCCTCAAGGATGTACCTATCTACCAGTAACAAAATTATTTCGAAATTCTCACTACTTTTTTTACAGGAGCAAAACAGAAGTTAATTAAAAAACAACCCTCGTAATTGATTATTTTACATTGTACAAAATTTAAAAGTTAAGGTAGTCAACCAGGTGCATAGTTACTAGAATATGCATTTTGTTACAAGCATTTTACATTTGAGTGTAAGCAAAAAAAGGTTTTGTGTTGAAGAGGATCCAATCTCAGTCTCTAGATCCCAAAAAATTGAGGCTCAGTTAAAAGTCAAGGACTCACAAGGCTAATAGGGTAAAATATGCTTTTTCAAGGATTTAAAAGGCCTTGAAAACGAAATTTTTAAATTTAAAGGACTTTCAAGGTTTATAAATAACCCTTTGAGATATGACCAAAAAATTATTTACATTCATACTTAGGAATAACCCTTAGACATAATAGGAACAATTAACCCAATTTTTAACAAAATCTAAGACTATGGGTGACAAGAGTCGGTTGAACTGACATGGATTGACCCAATATTAAAATATCACCATCCCCTGTTCATCATTTGTTTTGGTAAATCTTACATCCCTTTCAAGATGTTACAAATTTAAAGAGTTTATGAGAAATCTGGAAAAAAATGGCGAGTTCAAATTTCTTTTATAAACTCAGTAGTGTTCGGCAACTACTGGTCAAAAAGTAGTTAACTACCAACTAGTCTGGGCAAAAGTATTTGTAACTACTAGTTAACTACTTTTTCTTGGAAGTAGTTGTAACTAGTAGTTGATTATTTCCCAAAGTAGTTAACTACTAGTTAACTAGTCTATTTAATTTCATAAGATATTTTTCCCCAAATTTTCGATTACTTTTCCTTACCTATGGCAAAAATATCATGGCTAAATATATTTCAAGGTTGCCAAATATGAAAATGTATCGAGAAAAATGGCATTGTTAGTAGATGTAACATATTTTTCAAAATTTTGATCTTTCAATATTTTTTGATGTAGTTGAACTTTTTGAAAGTAGTTGGAACTAGTAGTTGGTGGAAAAAAGTAGTTAAACTACTAGTTCAACTACTCTAAACCAAAAGCACTGAGCTATATAACAAACTGGAGTGACTAGTTAGCGTGCTGAAACCGCATCACACCGCGGAAAGGATTTCCATCTTCTTTTAAATTTCTCCATCTGATAGCACAGTTGTATGCACAGATTGAAACGACCATTCTAAATTTTGCTCATAATATTTTGAAAAACAGGCATGGGCGGATTAAAGGGGGAAATGCTCTTCCAACTTTGCTTCAAGCTTGCCCCGATTGCTGAGAGCAATCGGGGCATTGTAACCTTCCGCGCTGGCATGATCAATCGCTTGTTAGAGTATCGGAGGTTGACACTCCAGTTTGTTTTATAGCTCAGTAACCAAAAGTAGTTGAACTACTAGTTGCAACTACTTTTAGTTAACTAGTGCCGAACATTAAAACTCAGAATAGTTTAGTTGATTTAGAATGAAAAAGAAGTGTGATGAGAAATTAGTTAGAAAGGATGGATACATGTGAGAGTAAGAAAGGGGAAAATATTTTTTTTCCTGAAAGAGTTAAGCCGCATTAAATTTTACCCCCATTGCGAAATAAACCTAATTTTTCCAATTGAAAAATCTTTCTGTGAAGTAAATTTTAATTATAATGAGAGCCACAAAATCAAAAATCTTTCTGAGAAAAAAAACAAGGTCCAAAAATCTAAGAGTAGATGTTAAGGGTGTATATGTTACCGTTAAAGTAGGAAATCAATTATTTCATAGAACACCTATTTATTCCATGGAATAACTGATCGTGTCCGTTAAATTGTAAAACTATCTTGTATTTCATGGTTTAACTAGGTATTTCATAGAATAACGATCTGCAGTCTGTTATAGTGTAAAATAATCTACATCATATATCTTGCACGACAAATACATTTACCTTCCACTCCTACTGCATTTATAAACTATTCCAGGCCATAGGGAGAGAACTTTTATGCATAAATTAGCTGCTGCATAAATTAGATAAATTGCTTCTTTTTCCTTTTAATTGTCTATCATTAGTTTAATTTCATTTTAGATAAATTGTTTATTTTACACTTTAACTGTCTCTAATTAGTTAATTTATAGAATACCTAGTTATTTCATAGAATAACCTGTTAAAGTGTCAAATTAATAACATATTACACACTTTAACGGACACGATCAGTTATTCCATGGAATAACTAGGTATTCTATGAAATAACTGCATTATATACTTTAACGGAAACATATATAAATTAAACCATATCAAAGGTTTTCTTTGTAAGAATTAGAAAAAGAAAGGAGGTGATATGAAGAGAATCCTCACCTTTCCAACTGGTACTCCTTCATACCTGGCCTAATGCGACGCATCACCTGAAAGGGTAAACATCATATTTACACATGAACTTTTATACATAATTTATATAAACTTTTACTACTTAAGAGCATTTTAAATTAAACCTTGATTACCAGAGCTAATAATTGTGAGAAAAAAAAAGTTGTACTAAGAATTTAAGGCATACAAATACAAATTAAGTCCACCAACTACAGGCAAGCACCCAACAAGGTTGGTCCAGTCCATTTAACTCAAACAACCCGATTCCCAGTATCTGTCAATTTTATTCTTGAATTCGTTTACCCTACTTGAGTTGGTTATCGTTTCAGGTAACCCATTCCATCTGTCCAATACCCTGTTAAAAAATAATGCATCCTACAATCCCGATTAAAATTTGCCTTGTTCAATTTAAATCTGTGACCCCTCGTTCTATTACCCGTACTGAAATCTAGTCCCTCTGTGTCCCCTTGTTTTATCATTTTGAAAAGTTGAATTAAATCCCCTCTAATCCTTCTTTCCCCAAGAGTGAACAGATATTTAACTTACTTAATCGTTCCTCATAACTTAAACTGGATAAACCCTTGACCAGTTTGGTCGCCCTATGCTGAACCCTTTCCATGGAATCAATCTTTTTCAAGTATGTATACTATAACTAAACAATGATAGACTTCAAGCTTGTTTTGTTTATAATTTTGTGGGTAAAATGCCAAGTTTTATACTTGTTAAGTATTTTCAAGTTTTATTCCCATAGGAATTTTTCTTTAAAACAGTGTTTAAACCCTTTTTCTCCCAGAATAAAAAATTTAAAACTTAATAAGCCAAAAAAAAGTATTCTTAGGGTACTTTGGAGGAGTTTAGGCAGACATGTCCTCTACCTGGAATAAACACCACAGTAAGTGTTTCATAGTTCTTGGGGAACCTTTAAGCATGTTTCATGGAACCCTGGATAAGAAATACGAGGGTTGTTTTTTAATTAACTTTAGTTTTTCACCTGAAAAAAAAGTAGTAGGAATTTTGAAATAATCTTGGTACTGGTAGTTAGCTACATCTTTCAGGTTCAATTTGCCACTTAACTGAAAAAAAATCTGATATTTTTCTATTTTTTATCGATTTTACAAGCGCGCTCCTCTAACTATTTTCCCGCCAACCCATAGAGAATTTTGCTTTCTCTGTTTGCTCCGGCTGTAATCAGCTGGCCAGGCATGGTTGGGCACTAAAATTGAGTTCCACAGATTAATATAATTGCCATCAACTTGGGAGGGGAAAGTATCCCAACTAGTGAGTTAAAGCTTTTAAAATTTTGTAGACCACTTAGATAATTACTTTCCATTGGCTAAGGTTTAGCAATAGGTTTTTATTACAATTATATGACTCCTGGATAAATTCATTAATTAGCTATGGCTTTATAATATGGGGCGGAGACTACTTAAGTAACTAAAATCCTGTAATAAAAATCCAAAATAAAATTGTTAAATTTCTAAGCAGTAATCACACATCTAATTTAATTTCCAATCAACATCTTAATATTTTCCCCATCAGATACCTGTTTTTCTTCAAAATTATAGTATACTTTTTCTCTCATAACACTGCCGAAATCAGAAATTTAAACTATAGCTTACGTTCTAATAGCCCTTATTTAAGAGAAAAGAAATTTTTAGAAAACACTTCACCTATTTATCCCCAAAACTATTCAATAGCTTGCCTAATCACATTAAATCAGACAAATCTCCTCTAAAATTTAAAAAGCTTTTAAAATTATTTGTATACTCAATAGTTGACATTCAACAATATTTTTAAAACATGTGCTCACTAAATAAGATAACCTGAAGCTTACCCTACAGCACCTCACCATCATTTATAATCACTATTAGATTTATGCCTTGAGATTACCCATATTTTATTAATTTAATCATCTAAACTTCTTTTCTTCCTTTCTTCTATCTTTTCCTTTTCTTGAAAACCCATTGATGTATAATTTTCGGTCACCTGTAAGAGTCAATTTGACTCCTTGGTGTCTCATACGTGTATTTTTGTCATTTTCCCTTATATTTTTTGTTTTTGTTTTGACCCTAAATATGTATATATATTAGTAAAATAAATTTGATTTCATATAATATTTATATTTTCAATATTAATTTCATATATTAGTAAAATAAATTTGTATGGTCTTTTTTACTGCGATTTTTTATACCGCACAAAAATATCGCTGAAGAATTTACCGCACAAATAAAATATCCCACAAAAAAAGACCTCACAAAAACAGGTTTGAGTGTAATGCATTTTTTGTGCTTTGTTTTAAAACACAAACTCTTAGATAGAGGAGTGCCATAAACTTCTTTATCGAACTCCGCTTTTCCGCAATAAGGGGAACCTCGTAATGAAACACTTTTACAGGCATCTGTAGCAATGCTTTCCCATCAGTTGCTTGTTTGTCATTGCAGTGAAACAGTCATTTATAACAGTAATTTTCGGTCACCTGTAAGAGTCAATTTGACTCCTTGGTGTCTCATACGTGTATTTTTGTCGTTTTCCCTTATATTTTTTGTTTTGACCCTAAATATGTATATATATTAGTAAAATAAATTTGATTTGATTTGAAAAGGTAGTCTCACCTCTTTGTGAGCTTCACTGCTCAGCTCATTGGTGTAGCGCAGCACTTGGATTTCGAGGGGGGTCTTGATGACACGGCTGAAAGATTCATTTTCCATAAGAGGTTGATAGCATTCATTGAAAATATTACTCATACAACTTTTACATGAAATATGATACAAACCTGTTATCTGTCTTGTTAAATAACACCAAGTTGTTTTGGTTGCCAAAAATACTGCACAAAATTAAATTATTTTGTATAAAGTGTACTATTATATTGATGAGAACAAAAATTATATAGGGAACATTTCTGTAATTTGTTTCCCATAACAGCTTGTAAATTTTTTAACAAGACAGAAAAATTTATTCATCCCAAAATACACGATACATTTTTTTGTACACAGATTTTTTTTTGTTTAGATAGTTTTAAATTTTTTTTTCAAAATGATAAAGCTCAGTCACTTAAATATAGTCTGATAAGAGTCAAAATGAAGGATTGAGAAAAAACAAATACTACCATAATAATAAATATAAAAATAAAACGAAAATATAAAAATAGGTGTGCAAAAAAAAAACATACACTACCATCAGGTGACTTTGTACATCACAAACATTGGGGATCTCAAAGCAACAATGGCTACAAAAATCCTTTGACTAATGACAATTACTGATAACAAGGGATGTCAGTGCTAACACCTTTAAGTTTTAACACAGAAAAAAAAGGATAACTACCCTTTTATAGTCTGTGTAATTAAAATAGGCAGTTGGATTTCATCAGTTGAAGTTCGTCGCCTTGGTAACGAAGGAGAAAACATAAGCGGTTCTGCTTATTTTTGCACATCATTTAAGGCAGGGCGTGAAATTAAATTGAAGCTTTGAATCTTAATAATTATAAAACTAATTCGAATTTCTTAAAAAACGAAATGATAATCTCTTTGAAAAAAATAATTGTATATTTGTTTAAAATTCTGTACTTCTACCATGATGAATTTGTCTTTTATAACGAAAAAAGTGTTCCAATTATTTCATTGGCTGCTGTGACACGAGTCAGATTTAATGACAACCTCGGGCGGTTGTGGGCTTGGCGTGATGTGGGGGAAAATAAGACTGGTGGAAACCATGGCAATGCACAGGGTAAAGGTCTGGAGACTGGGGAAATCACATGACTTTTCAACCGCAGATTCTAATTACACAGACTATAAAGATATGAGAAGTTCTAGAGTTGAGAATTCTTCTCCCATAAGTCAAGTTAAATCTCAATAAGATACAAGAGTTTGACGCCTCAGACTCAAAGACAAGAGTTTTCCTCTTCAGTAGATAATCTATATCCCAAATGAATATCTAGAATATATGAACTTACCACTCACAAATTACGGGGTAGAGAATCTTGTTGTCCACCTGAAAACTAAAAATATTTAAATGTAATTAAGCATGAGGTTGTTAGGATTAAATATTCTTGAAATCTAATTGCATCTTTGGGATATTAAAAAGCAAACAAACATGAACAGATAATGTGAAAAAAAAACACTATATAAGTATTAAATAGCACCATTGTAAATTTTCACCTTATAACTTGTACCCTTAAACCTACCGCCATCTCTTATAGCAAAATATATCCAAGTCAAAAGCTATAAAATTAACGGAGATTTAAGAGTAATTTTTAAAAAATGCACAAAGTGTTTTTGAGGATTATATTAACCCTGTATGTTTGATCCTCGGAGATAAAAAAAAGGTCTGACTGAAAGCTTCCTGATTTTCAGTTCGGCCACTCTTCTCTATTTGAAGGGAAAGTGAATATATCTGAGATGCAGAACTGAAATAGGGGGTAAACAACTATAAACTAGACAATCCACTCTAACAGAAAACATTCACACTATCCTGAAAGTTGCCTTAAATGAATTAAATCTTTCCCCTAAAGCAGTGGTGCCCAACCTTTTTTCCCCGAGGGCCAATTTGCTTTTGAAGAGTTATCTCGAGGACCACATAAAAAACACTTTTAAGGATTTTTCTAGAGAAACCTTAAATTATATACCCGTTTTGGAGGATACTAGTTCTTGTAAATTCGGATTCAAATTTGTAACACTTATTCTTAAAACTGAATTATGATGGTTATCTGTTTCGTTTCGTAATGTCTCTTGATATTGTGTTCTTTAAACACTGCCACAGTCTCCTTACATATAAGACACAGTGGTTTATTTTCTCTCTGAATGAAGAAATGTGAATTTGCCCACTTTTCTTGAAAGCTTCGGCATTTCGAGTGAATCTTTAACTTTTTACGATCGGACATATTTTCGAAGTTTGGTTCTAAAAAGATCCTTATAAATGGAATTCAAATGGCTAACTGATACTGAAAAATATTTACCCAAAAGCAAATTCCCTGTATCTAAAAAAAAAACAGAAAAGTAAAAAAATTAATACCGATGAGAATTCCTTTTTCATCATTTTTTTTTACATGAAAGTGCCATAATGTCTAGCACGATGTCGTGGTTTTCTTGCAAGATTTCTGAAAGTGGTTTTTGTTTTTAAGATTTAACGAGTTCGCGGGACACATGGATCAGCCTCACGGGGTTTTTTGGGGTTTTTCAATAAAACCCTGAAAAAACCCATATAAAACTGGTTTTTTTCGGAAAAAATGTGGGTTTTTTCAAAATTAAGTGGTTTTCTCCAATAAAGTAAGTGGTTTTTCAAATTTTAGTGAGTTATTTCTATGTTAAATGAGTTCTGTCAAAATAATGTCAGTTTTTCCACAGTTAAGTGGGTTTTTTCAAAGTCTTTTTACTTTGAAAAAACCCACAGAAATTGTAAAAACACCCCTTATTTACTGAAACCTGGTTTAAATTTTGAAAAAACCCACTTGAATTTTAAAAATATCATACACTTTGAAAAATCCCATTCAATATATTGAAAGAAATCTATTTAACTTTGAAAAACCCACTGAAATTTTTTAAAAATCTTCCTTATTTTTTATACCTAGTTTGAACTTTAAACGTCCTAAATTTTGAAAACCCCCCATTCAATAATGAAAAAACCCACTGAATAATGAAAGAACCTATTTAAATTTTTAAAAAACTCCCTGAAATTGAAAAATCATTTAATTTTTATAACCTAGTTTAAATTTTGAAAAAAAACTCATTAAAATTTTTAAAATATCCTAAACTTTGAACACATTAAAATTTGAAAGAACTGCCAAAATCTTGATTTTTCTTGAAAAACCCGAAAGTGGGTCCAAAATGTGTTTTTTTTTTAAAAACCCATTGGGTCCAATCCAGCCAACCCTGGCCCGCGGGCTGTAGTTGGGCACCACTGCCCTAAAAAGTTAAAGAGTTGAACCCTTTTATGAGTAGTTTCTTGAACATTGAGAGGGATTACCTACTTTCCGATACCTTCAAAAACGGCCTCATGAGTTTCTTTGCCACTGTCACTGTTCTTTCCATTCTGAAAAAAAGAACACATAGGGAAATTTTTAAAAACTAAACTAAATATTTTCAAAACAAGAATTGACAAAAGAAGAGAGGACAACCATAAGATGTAACTTATTTTTAAATTTGAGTCAAGTTAAAACTTTTTAAACTTATTAGGTTTAGAACCTAATTTTTCTATAGATGTAGCTGCTGGTCAGAAAGTTTGGGCCTTTTCATGTTTAATTCATTAATTAAATCAGTTGAAAAACACTGCAATTCATACTTGCGCACCATGATAAACAATATTTAAAATATTTTCAGTACGTAATTGTCCAGTATAAAATTCATTCAGTCAAATTCATTGAAATCAGTTTCTATTCTTGAATAGCATTGAAATGAATGGCTAATTTTACTTAATAATGTCTCTCACCATTGAAAAACTTTTTGGAAGATAGTGTGGAAACTGTAACCATGTTATAACCAAACTTCATAAATTAAAATACAGATATATATATCATAAGCCAACAATAAATTTTTAAGAAAACACTCAGACAAGACTCACCAAAGTTAGAAGCTTTTTAGGATGCGCAGAAGCTAATACACTGGCTATCTGGAAACAGAATAATTTTAATCTACCAGAACCAAACAAAGTAACAAAGACAACAATACAGCATTAGTTAATGAAATTTGACCAAAACTTAGTATGAAACTTCCAATTAAATATTTTTATTCCTAAGTTATTTTAATTATGAAGATCTTTGATGGAACAGAGATGTATAGAAAATGCAAAACCACCACCAACTTACATCAGGAACAAAATGGACTTCATCCACATTATAGCGTCTTTTAAAGTATTCTAGTGTATGCAACCTAAAAATAGTTTTAAGCCTTACTATATAAATCTTAGACTTAACAAAATATTAGATTATTTTGTTTGGTGTGGATAAATTAAATAAACAAATTCAAAAACATTAAAAATGAAATTGAAATTATAAAAAGCAAATCTTAAAAGAACTCTAGTCAGAAACAGGACTGGAGTAGTTGCGTTCTACAACACCTACAAAATACTTATATAAAGGGGAAAAACATGATAAATAATTATGGGTATAAAAATCTATATATTAAATATGCATGGATAATTAAATCAATTTTGAAAACTTAAATCTTGCAATGTGTTGGTTGTTGGACTCAATTAAAATCTAATGACAATAAAACACCAAGAATAAAAGTAAAAAGTCTCCCAGTAAGGTTAAATGTATGGATAGAGTTAATATTGACTCATTGGGCTTATAACCAGACCAATAAAGAGAGGTCATTTTGTACCTCCCCATCCAGATGGCGTAACAGTCTGGCAGTTTGGGCACAAACAGGTACGACCTCCGGTCCCTCACTCGGATGGCTCCGAAACAGTCTGGCTCCAGCACCCCAAACGCCCAGTGGAAGAAAGACTCCTGCAATAATACAGAGAAAGAATTGTTATTCAAATCGAAAACTTCATCCAGAATATGCTGTACAATTCTGGGCTCCATATATGAGAAAGGATATAGAAGTAATTGAAAGGGTCCAGCATAGAGCTACAAAAATAATTAAAGCTCAACATGTATACACTGGAGAGAAGAAGAAGGAGGGGGGATTTGATTCAGCTCTTCAAGTTCGTAAAGCAAGGGGATACAGAAGGTTTAGACTTTAATAGGGATAACAGAACAAGGGGCCATGGGTACAAATTGAATAAGACTCATTTCAATCGGGATTTAAGAAAATACTACTTCTTCAATAGAGTAATAGATATATGGAACGCATTGCCAGAACATATAGTAAATTCGAAGGGTGTATATGAGTTTAAGCTAAAACTAGACAGTCAGTGGGAATGGTTGAATTAATAAAACATGGACCAGCCTTGTTGGGCTTCGAGCCTGTAGCTGGTTGACAAAATTTGTATTTGTATTAAATTTTACCACCATTGCGAAATAAACCTACAATAATACAGAGAAAGGATGAAGAATTGTTTTTCAAATTCAGAGACTCCAACTTTCAAAGATGGAAGTTGATCCTAAAAACAGTGTTGTTTTATACACCTAGTCCGATTTTTTAGGGGGGTGGATCCCCTGCCGTACCCCTTGATGTCATATCTGAAACAGGTTATAATCTAACAAGATTTTTAAAAATACTACTGCATTAAGGTTCAGAGTGATCTATCTAAAAATTTACAACTTAAGAAAAATTAGTTGCAAACACTGAATAAAATCGATATAACCGCGATCTGAGAGGTATCACTGGACTTATTAGGGGTCCTCTGGTTATGCTTATATTTTACCTACAGTGTAATTAAATGTGAAAAGAAGCCAGCTTCAACTACGCGCCGGCACGTAATCCGATCGCTCGCCACCCTGTTTTATGAAGACTGAAAATATCCTAAAAATAGAGCATATTGGGAAAAAACCTTGTGCTTTTAAGTGCTTTTTATGATAGATTTCCGATTTTCCGTAGCTTTTTCGATAATATCCGTAGTTTAACGACGGCACCCGTAGAAACTACGGAGAATCCGTAGTAGTTGGAGTCTCTGCAAATTGAAAACTTAAAATGGTCGAGTTCAAGAATTTCAGTAGGGGCACCTTGGGACACTTTTTAATACTACAATGGTATTTATTCAAACGAAGCTAAAATATATTAAATATGGTCCTCTACGAGCCAAATAAATGGAAAAATTTTAAAATTACGACTGAGGCAACATTATGTCCCAGTTGCTGAAAAACTTCAAGGAATGCTCCTTTGTGCCTCCAAACGCATCATGATCTAATGGTTATATCATCGCAGTTGCCTCCCATGAGCTCAAACAGGTAATGAACACAAATAATGAAAAATCTATGTTCAATTATTATTATATAAATTAGACATCCAACATATTTTTAAATCCAAACTTTTCACCGATTTACTCATTTTTGTCATAGCATATAGTATCACTTTTAGGTTTAACTTCTAGAAAAATTTTGCATCAATTTTTAAATTACATTTTTCCTCCTTAAATTATTTATTTCTACTAATAAAAACTTATTTTGTTACTCATGGAGGATTCAGGTATCTTTCACCATGTCCCCCCTTGAGGCTTAGGATAATCAACTTACTCTTTTAGGTTTAAAAGAGTAAGTAAGGTTAATGAGACGATGATATCCCAAAGATGATGTATAGGTTTTAATTCAATATTGACTGCGTTCAGGCTAAAAACAAAGTGAAAAGAACCAAAAATGATGATATTTTCCCTATGTTTTAACATGGGAAACCTACTCTCCGTCAAAAATGGTCCTAGAGACCTGAAAATTTGCAGGTAATAATGTTTTAGTATTTGTAACAACTTGAGAGGGGGGCATCTGGGATATTCTAAAAAATTTTTTGAAACACCCCTATAGTCTGTGTAATTAGAATCGGCGGTTGCAAAGTCATGTGATTTCCAGGGTTGGGTTTAAGCCGTCAAAAACTAGTTTTTGACATGACAGAGGTTTGATCCAGGTTTTAACTGGAAATACTGTGACACAAAAACTTTTGATCTAATATCCAGATTGTAAAAATAAAAACAGATTTGAAATCCTTGCAGCAAAATGCATAAATAGACACCAAATACTAAAGTATATCGCTAAGAAATAAAAAAATATTAAAAATAGATCCAATTAAGCAAGGTAATTAGTTAAAATTTGAACTAAAACTTAATAAATTTGATGAATTTTTATGATATTTTATTTAAAATTTATTGATTTAAGTCAATCCAATTTTTCTAAATAATTTCTTTCATAATTTTTTCTACAAATTAGGTTTTTGACACTTTTTGACATGACGGTTAACCATGGTTAAAACCATCGCATGTCAAACACCTGCCAACCCTGATGATTTCCCCAGTCTCCACACCTTTTCCCTGTGCGTTGCCATGGTTTCTACCAGTCTTATTTTTTCCCACATCAGGCCAAGCCCACAACTGCCCAAGATTGTCATTGAATCTAACTCGTGTCGCAGCAGCCAATGAAATATTCGGGAACCCTTTTTTCGTTATAAAAGAAAAACTAATCATGGTAGAAGTTCAAAATTTTTAACAAATATACAATTATTTTTTTCAAAAAGAGTGTTGTTTCGTTTTTAAAAAAAATTGAATTAGTTTTATTAAGATTCAAAGTTTCAATTTAATTTTAATCCCTGCCGTAACTGATGTGCAAAAATAAAGCAGAATCACTTACGTTTTCTACTTCGTTACCTTGGCGACGAACTTCAACTGATGACGTCGAACCGCCTATTTTAATTACACAGACTATATTACTGCCGTCCTAAGCAAAATGTACGTAAACGAGTCTTCTTAAAACTTCATTTCCTTTCTCCCTTGGCGTGTTTTTAAATTGGCAGGAATGTATCTCGCTACTTCCAAGCCACTAGAATAGTTTGTCGCCTTAGAATCAAAAACTACTATCTCTGAAAATTCACGCAGCTTAGTCGTTCATTCTGCTCGTTTTGTTGGCGGTTTTGGCGTTGTTAAAGGGTTGCTGCTATCCATTGTTAAACTTGAAAAGGGAAAAAATTAAAACTTTGAATCCTAATAATTCTAAAACTAATTCGAATTTTTTAAAAAACGAAACAGGGGTGCATCTAGAAAGAAATTGGGGCCGAAAACGGCCCCTTCACAAAATTCCGACCCTCAAAAACGGACCCTTCACAAAATTCTGATCCTCAAAAACAGGCCCTTCACAAAATTCCGGTTCCCCAAAACGGACTTTAATCAAGCTATATGCATTCCCTAAGGGGTCATTCATTAATTACGTAAGGATGATTTTGGCAATTTTTGACCCCCCCTACCCCCATGTAAGGGTTCGTAAGATTTTTCAAACACCTCCCCCCCTATTCTTACGTAAGATTTCAAAGTCAAAAAGTTGAATCTAAAACTAATAAAGATTTCTCGCTCTCTTTTTGCTTTTGCTTTGTTTCGAATTTTGACAACTGGAAGATGGATTCAACAGTTTTATTTTTCATCTTAACTTAAGGCTACCCTAACTCTATGAATGCTACTCCAACAAAAAAGGTAAACCTTCATTTTTTTAAATTAAAGTTTCGATAATATACCGAGATCGTCGGCATTTTTAAGTTTTTTGGGGGTTATTCAATCGTAATTTGATTAGAATAATTGGAATTTGTTTATATTAGGTGTAAACTCTCAACTCTCAAGCGTCACCTCCAACCGTGGACCGGTTTCGTCCTTGTTAGGACTCATCAGCACGGTATAGGATGGTAACGCAAGAGAGAGGAGGGCAAGTACTAGTCTAGCCGACTATAACTGAAAAAGTGGTGACCATTGATTAGTCCTCCACTCATCTGCTGGAATGACAATGGCATTCCTAGGACAGATTTAATTCCAGAAAGGCAAGGTAAATGAAAGGAGAATTTCACCATTTATTGCTGGTTAAGCGGACAATAGGTGTAAACTCTCAACTCTCAAGCGTCACCTCCAACCGTGGACCGGTTTCGTCCTTGTTAGGACTCATCAGCACGGTATAGGATGGTAACGCAAGAGAGAGGAGGGCAAGTACTAGTCTAGCCGACTATAACTGAAAAAGTGGTGACCATTGATTAGTCCTCCACTCATCTGCTGGAATGACAATGGCATTCCTAGGACAGATTTAATTCCAGAAAGGCAAGGTAAATGAAAGGAGAATTTCACCATTTATTGCTGGTTAAGCGGACAATAGGTGTAAACTCTCAACTCTCAAGCGTCACCTCCAACCGTGGACCGGTTTCGTCCTTGTTAGGACTCATCAGCACGGTATAGGTGTAGGCACGGTATAGGCACCTATACCGTGCTGATGAGTCCTAACAAGGACGAAACCGGTCCACGGTTGGAGGTGACGCTTGAGAGTTGAGAGTTTACACCTATTGTCCGCTTAACCAGCAATAAATGGTGAAATTCTCCTTTCATTTACCTTGCCTTTCTGGAATTAAATCTGTCCTAGGAATGCCATTGTCATTCCAGCAGATGAGTGGAGGACTAATCAATGGTCACCACTTTTTCAGTTATAGTCGGCTAGACTAGTACTTGCCCTCCTCTCTCTTGCGTTACCATCCTATACCGTGCTGATGAGTCCTAACAAGGACGAAACCGGTCCACGGTTGGAGGTGACGCTTGAGAGTTGAGAGTTTACACCTATTGTCCGCTTAACCAGCAATAAATGGTGAAATTCTCCTTTCATTTACCTTGCCTTTCTGGAATTAAATCTGTCCTAGGAATGCCATTGTCATTCCAGCAGATGAGTGGAGGACTAATCAATGGTCACCACTTTTTCAGTTATAGTCGGCTAGACTAGTACTTGCCCTCCTCTCTCTTGCGTTACCATCCTATACCGTGCTGATGAGTCCTAACAAGGACGAAACCGGTCCACGGTTGGAGGTGACGCTTGAGAGTTGAGAGTTTACACCTATTGTCCGCTTAACCAGCAATAAATGGTGAAATTCTCCTTTCATTGTTTATATTAACTTGGAAAATCTTACGTAAGAATGGGTTTGCCCCTCCCCCACCCCCCAGGTAAGGGTATGTAGAGATTTTTCTAACCCCCCCTCCCCCTCGAGACCCTTACGTAATTAATGAATGGCCCCTAAGTGCAATTTTATTAAGAAAAATAATATATTTACAGAAATGGGACCTTATTTTAGAATGAAAAATTATTTTTCACAAAATTCAATTCCATTTTTCACAAAATTCAATTCCGTTTTTCACAAAATTCCCAAAAACGGCCCCTGGCAAAAAATTCTGGATGAACCCCTGCGAAACGACAATATTTTTGTAAAAAATAATTGTACAGTGTTTAAAATATTGTACTTCTACCATGATTAGTTTTTCTTTTATAACGAAAAAACTGTTCCAATTATTTCATTGGCTACTGCGAAACGAGCTAGATTCAATGTTTTGATCTTAAAAGGAGGGTCTACCGCATAGAATTAAAAATCCGCCAAATACTCTTTTGGCGACATTTTTCTCAAAGTAAATCTGTGAGAAATTGCGTTAGTGTGTACACTTTAGCTTTGGACGGCAGAATAATAGACCAACCTGCCTGAAGACGGGCTCATGGTCGGAGCAGTAGCGCGTCTCCGACTCCCCTCCCTGCAGCACCACAATGCAATCTCCTTCCTCCAGGTGGCGCTCCAGTCCCTCGCAGAGCCGGCGCCTGTTCTGGACGTGCAGGTCCATGGACACGCTCAGCGTGTGAGGCCCAAGGGAGAAGCAGGCGCTGAAACAGAACAACCATTAACAGAGTCAATATAACTATCATCACTCTTCTACTGCTATTCGGTATTCCTTCCTGCAAAATGTGACTGCCATGTCAATTAATAATTCCCATGTGATGTGCCAATTCCAGATAATTTATGTAATGTAAAACCAACAAGATTGCAATTAAATTTTTGATACCATTTAAACTGACAAGCAGAGGAATTACAGGCAAAGCTTCAATAAGAGTTGACCAGTAGGGTGTATCGAATAAAACTTTTTTTCGATTTTGATGACGCAATAGTGCGGAAAAGTTGTCTAAGGTGCCAGAGAGTACCTGTGAATTTTTGGATAATTTCTTAAGGTGCCACATTGGCCCTGAAGTTCCCCATGTTAATCCAATGGGGCGCGCCGCCAAAAAGGCCGAAAATCGGTTTTTCGCCCCTCATTTCTACCCTAATTACACAACGAATGTCTTCCCTCGAGTTACTGTTACCCTTAAACTCTAAAAAGGTAGACTAAAATAATAGCAGAGCTTTAAAAAATCAAATATTAATTTATTAACGAATGTAAACATAATTTAACAACTGTAAACAAATCTAACTAGAACTGACATGTGGCCAAACTAAAAAAGACATCCGGTTATTAAGAAAAACCCCTATAATATCTAAATACAAAACATGATTAAACGTGTCATCCTGACTAGCAGGAACAAAGACACAAACAGAAAACTAAGAATACATCCTACTACTATTATAATTGTGAATGTTTGTCTGGATGTTTGTTACTCTTTCACGCAAAAACTACTGAATGGATTTTAATGAAATTTTACCATAATGTAGCTTATACATCAGAATAGGACATGGGCTATAATTTATAAAGAGAAAATCAGTCCTTCATTCTTTTTTTCCCGTTTTTCCTGCTTTTTTTCACTTATTTTTCCGTGTTTGAAAACCTGTTTTACCAGTCATACAACGAGTTAAAAATAAAACATTGTTTCAAATGAGACACAGATCACTAGACTTTTTCATTTACTAGATCTTTTATTTTAGTTTTAAACACTGGTTTTAACACTGTTGTTATATAGCTCAGTGGGTTTTAAATTTCTTAATTTGTTCACTAGACATACTAATTTACTAGACTTTTTACTATGGTTTCAAATTTTTTATTTTATAAAGGCACCAAGATATTAAACATTATCAGGAACATCGGGATGGAAAAATTACCGGATTATGAAAATTACCGAGAACACTCGGACAGGAAATTTACCATAAAGACACCCAGAATACCGGAATATAAAAATTACCGTAAACACTGAGGTAGGAAAATTACCGGGAACGCCGGGATTAGAAAAATTACCGTGACCACCGGGATAAGATTACCGGGAACACTGGGATAGGAAAGAGGCGCCTGGGATACCGGGAACACTGGGATAGGAAAGAGGTTCCTGGGATACCGGGATGATTTGTAATATTGCTAATTAACAAAATTATTAATGTATTTTAAGAAATATTTTAAAAAATAAATTTATACACCCCACCCGTGCAAGGCCGGGTATAACAGCTAGTTCTATAATAAGTGCAAAGAGTAAGAGAAGCAGCTAGCCTCACTCAGGGCTTTTATCTGAAATACTATGTGATGTCATATCAACCCAAGCCAATCAGAGGTGATGACATCACAGACTCAAATCACTTCAGTTACATAGTCAAAACTAGACAGTCCAAATTAAACAGACTTTTGACCCTACAACACTTAACCTTAGAATACATAACACTAGAACTCTTCACCTCAGAAATTACATTGGTCAAACAAGCAATCAGAATATCAAAAAAAAAAGTTAAACACACAGTTACAATTGTGGTGAACAAAACAACACTTTTAGTTATCAGTTATAGACTCTATATGATGTATGCTACCCGACAAAACTTGAATAATAGCCTAAATCTATATATTACGTTTTTTTGTATGCACAAATTTCGTCGAAAATCACGTATTTCCACGTTCAAATCAGAGCCCACAATCAACATAATGTAGAGATTTAAGTTATTATTCAAGTTTTGTTGGGTAACATACATCATATAGAGTCCATAACTCGAGGGAAGACATTCATCGTGTGATTAGGGCAGAAATGAGGGGCGAAAAACGAATTTTCAGTCTTTATGGCGGCGCGCCCCATTGGATTAACATCGGGAACTTCAGGGCCAATGTGGCACCTTAAGAAATTATCCAAAAATTCACAGGTATTCTCTGGCACCTTAGACAACTTTTACGAACTAATGCGTCATCATAATCGAAAAAAAGTTTTTTTCGATACACCCTATTGACCAGCCGTCATGTTTACCCACAGCTCAAATTAGATCTATGTGGTTGTGTGTCATCATTTGAGCTGTGGGTTAACATAGCGGCTGGTCGACTCTTATCGAAGCTGTGCCGAATTATACAGCATCTATCAGAGAAAACTAAGTATTAATTCAGTTCTATTTAGAACAGTGGTACAGCTTTAGAAAGAGTCCTCCAGTCGCCATGTTTACCCACAGCTTAATTGATGACAGAAAACCAAATAGTTTATTATAACAATCCAGGTCAATTGACAAGGGTTGGCTAAAACTACAAATTAGATTTGCTTAGTACAGCAAATCTAAATTCTATTACGATATTCGTTCCGCAAAATGCTTGGCAAGCATTGGCAAGAAAGCATTTCGCCAAGAAGTCGCCATGGCCTAGATTCTTTAAATTTACCGATCTAATTATTAATCATCATTTATTAGATCCTAAGGTACGTATTAACGCCACTGCAGCAACAGATATGGTCTTAAAATACCTTATAATCTAACCTAATAATATAACCCTATAATCTTATATTTTAAATATATCATATAATTTTAATTAAAACCACCAAATTTGAGCAGTGGTGGCGTTAATACGCAAGAACCTATCTTAATATATTAATATTTAGCAATTATTACTTATAGGATCTAAGAATCATGAGATAAATAGTTATTATACTGTATGATTGTCAGTCATAATATGAGCTGTTAGTTAACATGGCGGACTCTTGCTAGAGCTGTTCCAGAACAGTTTATATAAAAAAATAAGGCAAATAAACACACTGTAGAAAAACATCATTCCTTCGGAACTATAGGTAAAAAATATTTGGTTCATGGAAAGAATCCGGCAGAGGTGCAGAATATGTCCGAACGCCTGAACGATGTTCGGGGGAAATTTGAGCAGCTCTGGGGAAATTTTTCCCCAAGATAGAAAGAAAAACTAAAAAATCCAACATTAGCTGAAAAACAGATATTTTGTGCTGTGACTACATCATGACCTTCAATTTCAACGTGAAAACAGCTGAGATACGGATGTAAAGTGAGAAAAACTACGGATCTGTGCTAAAAAACCTAATTTTCTAGGTTCTTAACCTGGGTGTTGGCTTTTCCTTGCTTTTCGATTGGTATACAGGAAAAACAATCTATCCGTGGTGGAATGGGTAATTTTCACTATTGATAGCGTTTTTGTTCAATCACATCAAGGTTCTTTTTTTAATGTTGAGTTTATTAAGGAGAAATTTACAGGTAGCTCAAATTTGAGATAACTAGAAAATGTTTGATATTTTAGGGAAAGGGGCACTTTTTTGAGCAAAGATTATAAGTGTGTAAGAAAGACTAAAAAAGAGTATAAGGATCATTAAAATTTAAATTTATGGATTATTTGAAAACTATTGAATCTGAAAGAAGTTTAAGAACTGAATAAACAATTTTTTTAAATGAAATTTCATTTTTGGGGAAATTTTGGAGAAAAAAATTGTGTTCTGGGGAAATTTTGGATCCTGGAACATTTTCCGCACCCCTGGAATCCGGGCCTGCGCCAAGAAGGAGGCGATACAGTGGCAGTCTGGGTTGAATCGTGGCAACCCTGTCACTTTCTAGCTCTCTCCTCGTACTCGAACTCTCGAACCCGGAGCGCACGTGGATCTCCTTGTTCGAGAGTATCCGTGGGTGGGGTAAAGCGTTTACGTCACACCTGATAGCTTCTGAAGGTTTAGAAATACCGATTTTTATTGGTTTAAATTTAAAAAGTAATTTTTCTTTTAACGTCACAATTCGTTAGGGGAATTTCGGGTGGCTAATTAATTATATTTTTTCGTAAGCTTCGTACATCACTTTGGGTTTTTGGAGCACTGTTTTAATTGGTTTGAAAAGTTTAATAATAATACATTATCGTCGGGGTTTTTTTACGTGTTACTCACGCCATTTATTTGTTTGCTAGCAAAGCATGAGGATGTAGAAACTTACTGCAGTTTTAATTTAAATTACGTTTCCTGGAGTTTTATTCTACGAGTCTTCGATATCGGTATGTAGCGGGTTCGGGGGTCTCCCCCGAATTATGAGTTTATTATTTACGAGATTTACTACTTTATATGAAAAGTACTGTTTTTGCCTTTTTCGGTTTCGCGATGCTTCTGATTTTGCCCTTTTTGTGTTTCGCGATGTTTCAGTATCGTCTGTCTCTGATTACCCCACAACGAGTTTGGTTATAGATAGGGCAGGGGGGTTTTTGGGGCGGCAGCCTCCCCCAACCACGTTAAACTTTTTAAATAACTATTTTGCCTTGAAATGCGAGTTTTTATGTTAAAAGTGATTTTTTGGTTTTTGAAATGTGTGTTTTGTAATGAAATGCATTCTTTTTTCTTAAAGTTTGCGGTCCAAAATCCACTCAAAAGCTTCCATTTTGCATGCACGCCAAATCCATCACTTTATCTCGAAAATCGCGGTTGCCGAGACGTGGCTGGACGGACCCGTTCTCTGGATTACGACCATTATCCTTTGCAAAAACCCTAGTAGCACAGCTCATACCAAATATGTAAGTTAACGTAACTGCAACTAGTAGTAAACATAATTTAGCCAAACATGACGAAAATTGGACGAATCCTAACGTCTGTGCTGCTTCGGTACGTAATGGTTATTTCCATGACAGTTTGAAGCATGCGCAGTAACCAGAAAGCAGTATTAAAGAACTACCGTTAAAATGCGATGTTCTCTGTTAACCGCAATCGTGAAGTGTTTTCTCGCCAATGCTTCGCATTGGCGGGAAAACACTTCGCCAAAAAGTCGCCCAGGCCCGGATTCTTTGCATTTACCAAATATTTACTTGACATTCTCGTCTGAACTCATCTTTTCTCAATCTGCTGGAATGTTTCAGATTACCCACTACAAAAGGCTGGATATTTCGTTATGACTTGTCTGTCTTATCTTATAAATATATCATATAATTTTAATTAAAACCGCCAAATTTGAGCAGTGGTGGCGTTAATACGCAAGAACCTATCTTCATATATTAATAGTTAGCAATTATAGGATCTAAGAATCATGTGATAAATAGTTATTATACAGTATGATTGTCAGTCATAATTTGAGCTGTTAGTTAACATGGCGAACTCTTGCTAGAGCTGTTCCAGACAGTTTATATAAAAGAAATAAGGCAAATAAACACCCTGTAGAAAAACATCATTCCTTCGGAACTATAGGTAAAAAATATTTACTTGACATTCTCGTCTGAACTCATCTTTACTCAATCTGCTGGAATGTTTAAATTAAAAGATAAAACCAGAACAAACCTCCCTCGATATATCAAAACGATAACGAAACAAAAAAAGGAGAAAAATGTAAATAGAAATGACACTGCCAACAAAATCTTTCTAAATTATTAGTAACTTCTTACAGGAGAATTTTTGGCGCAAGTTCAGACTTGCGTATGCGCCAAGTTTTTAGCGTTAAAGATGACTAATATGGTAACCCTAACTCATGTTAAAAGAGTCATTTGGCTTCTAAATGTGCCGCTAAACAGCCAAAAATCGCCAATCATACGCAACTCTGAACTTGCGCCGAATTTTTAAAAAATCCTAAATGTTAAAAAGGTCTTTTGAATTAATAATAAAATGTTGTTTAAAATATTATCCAGAGATCTCTGAATATTATTTCAATTTTTCAAAGATATAAAATACAAGCTAATTTTGTTCGATTACCAGAGAGCTCAAGTGGCGCCTCCGACAAGCGTTACCGGAACTAATCGATTAATTGAATATTTTTTAAGCGAAATCTTTATACATTTTTTTGTTGACGAAACTTGCAATATTCGATTTCGAAAGTAAACATGAAGGGCGCAAGTTCAGAGTTGCACCTGCGCCAAGTTTTTAGCGTTAAAGATGACTAATATGGTAACCCTAACTCATGTTAAAAGAGTCATTTGGCTTCTAAATGTGCCGTTAAACAGCCAAAAATCGCCAAGCAGGTGCAACTCTGAACTTGCGCCACATGAAAGTTTGTGTAAATCGTTCAATCGTACTCTTTTCAATTGTTTTCAAGATTTATAAATCATTTTAACAGTGTCTTATTGCATTAAGGCACATTTTATCTCGTTTCTTCTCAAATTTGCAATGTATTGGAAAATCTGTGTTGCATTCTTGAACTTGATTTCTAAGCCTGATAGAATTCGGTATACGCATTAATTATAGGCGTATATATTTAATTCAGATAAAAATGAATACTAGTATTATATATATTTTTATTGTGAAGAATTCATTTCGAATGTGCCTGGGATCTGGGATTCGTATTTGCAAAAGATGTGTTCGTTTAGAAGATTCACGAGGATTGCAACTTCATTTACACATCATGTTTGTCTTAAAAGGCCAAGGGATTATTACAAATTTTTGCAGTTATTGAAATATGAGATTTAATAAAATGATTTAGATTCATTATTTACTTGTGTGATTCTTGATTACTTTATATTTAAGCTTGTATTTTTACAATCGAGTTTTTCATCATATGCGATCACGAAATTTTGTTGATGAACAAACCTTAATGATTTAATTTAAATTTTCTATAATAATAGCAAATTTAAAAAATTTGTTGAAAGAAAATAAATTTTTTAATTTTAAAAAGCATTTAATGGGCTTATGTGATCGCCATAAGGATCGCGATCCTGGTGATCACATGGTTGATGGATTACGTCTTCGCAAAACGTCTCCATGGTTGCCAGACCTAAAAGCTTAACTGTAACCACAGTTTTAGTGCAGGTAATGTAAACAAAGCGAGGTCGCTACGTCACAACGTACTGAAAGTTGGTCTGCCAATGTTAATCCTATGAGAAACTATGCATAAAAACAGACGAAAATAACTAATTTCTGCTAATTTAATTTGTTTTTCGGCGATTGTTACTGATAGATGATAGTTCAAAATAATTTTTAAAAATGAAATAATAGATATAACTAGATTAATTAAGTTTTTATAGGGTTTTAATTTTTACTAATATCAGTTTATTCACAACGGAAAAAGCTCATTCACGGCTCTTATCTAAGCATTGTTGAAATAAATCGCTCGTCCCAAGTTTTTTTTATGAATTTTTAGCTTATTTAATCTTGATAACTGTTTTTTTTGTTTTATTTATGAAATAATTTTAAACGTCAATAATCTCTTTTCAATTTTGCATTAGTTTCAATGGTTTCAATGTTCTTATAAAATATTTTACTTTAATTTTCCTACATTATATATTATAATCTGTTCATTTAGAATTGGCGCCTGAGACAAAATGTGTTAGAAGCAGTTACTATTGTAATTATCATCGAAAAATTTTTCTTGCGAAATGATAAGGCAGCCTAATGTAGTTAAAATACTGTAAAAGAATTTGTCACTGAAGTTGAATGATGAGCGTTATTAAGCGTTTTTGATCCTGTTTCAGGCGCCAATTCTAAATGAACATACTATAATTTCATATCTAGCTATCATTTCAAGTTCAGTATTCATATTAGAGACAGAATATTCAAATTTTTTAACATCACATTTTTGTTTGTTCCTCTTCTATTGAAACATCTGAGACCGCACACCAAGATCCGCCACCTTTTGGCATTTTTAAATCATTTGTTTTACAATTAATAAAGCATTTTATAAGAAAACAATATGAAATGAAAAAAAAACTATTCATTTGTTTAGAAAATTTGCAAACGATTATTTTGAAATTCACGAAATTCCAAAGATGAGATGGTAATTAATGGTATTATGGTAATTTATAAAAAAACAATTAATTTATTAAAGGTAAAATAACATGATTTTATGCATGAAAAATGTGACAGAAAAATAAATTTTAAAATTCATAATCTTTAATTTATTAATATAATTATTAATTATAATTATAATAATAATAATTTATTCAAATATTGTCAATAGTAATTTCAACAACGCTTAGATAAGAGCCGTGAATGAGCTTTTCCCATCTAATATAATAAAATCAAGTGAGGGTGTGTGTGTGTGTGTGTGTGTGTGTGTGTGTGTGTGTGTGTGTGTGTGTGTGTGTGTGTGTGTGTGTGTGTGTGTGTGTGTGTGTGTGTGTGTGTGTGTGTGTGTGTGTGTGTGTGTGTGTGTGTGTGTGTGTGTGTGTGTGTGTGTGTGTGTGTGTGTGTGTGTGTGTGTGTGTGTGTGTGTGTGTGTGTGTGTGTGTGTGTGTGTGTGTGTGTGTGTGTTTACTTCCGATCTGCACCAAACTTGGTATACCTACGTAAAAAAACCCAAGGAAAAACATAGGCTATGTTTCAAAAACTTTTTATGCCCCTTTCAAAAACTTTAAACCCCTTGACCCTCTTTCGACCCTTTCTATGGTCATTTTGCTGAAATAGCTTTATTTCTCCTCAAGAAGAGATCTGCTTACTCCATTGTTACAAAGAAAACTTAATGCTAAACAGCAAGTTTTTAATAGAAACACTAGGTACAAATCTATTAAAAAATTATATAACTAATTTAAAAATCTATTTCCATGAAATTTAAACGTTTAAGTATAGTTTAATATATTTTTATTTGAGATTTTATCTAATTTTTATATTTAAAAGCTTTATGGAATGCCATTGTTGTTAAAATAGTCTCCATGGAAACGAGGATGTAAAATTAAAAGGTGATAATATTTTAGCTTTTAAGAAAGTTGGTTAACAAATAAAAAACTATTAAAACTCCCTTTCAACTAGAAAAGATTGATTTTTTTCTTAATTTGCAAAATGGAATAAGCTTTAATTATTGACTAATTTCACCGAAAACGTTAATTCCTGAAGATATGATTAATCAAGGGATCTAAGCAATTTTAAATACTTTTTAGATTAATTTTTCCATGTAAATGTGGAAATCATTCAAAAATTATATTGCTTGAGAACTGAAGGAATGGGAACACTGGGATAAGAAAAATTACTACGAACACCGGGATAGGAAAAGTTACCGGGAACACCGGAATATGAAAAGGACACTTGGGATACCGGGATGATTGGTAAATGCTGATTATAAAAAATTAGAAATGTATTTGGGAAAACTTAAAAATAATAAATTTACACTCTCCACCCGTGCAAGGCCGGGCATATCAGCTAGTTGTGAATAAACTGATATTAGTAAAAATTAAAACTCTATAAAAACTTAATTAATCTAGTTATATCTATTATTTCATTTTTAAAAATTATTTTGAACTATCATCTATCAGTAACAATCGCCAAAAAACAAATTAAATTAGCAGAAATTAGTTATTTTCGTCGGTTTTTATGCATAGTTTCTCATAGGATTAACATTGGCAGACCAACTTTCAGTATGTTGTGACGTCACGATATTTTATGAGCCAACCTTTAGTACTCTATTAACCTTGGGTTGGCTCCGTCATGGCTCATTCGCTTTAACCACATGATCTATGACGTGAGAGGATGGCATAAGTTAAAATACCCGGTTATAATAATATGCCACAAATTTTTTTTCCGTTTCCGTTATGACTATATTTTTTTAGCAATTTAAACGTTTTTGTATATAATTAATCTCGCTTTGTTTATGCATTAGTTCCCATACTTATCATCACTCCTTTTGAAGTTGTACAGTTTCTAAGTTATTTTATTAGAAAAATTCAAAGGATATAATATGAATCAGAACATTCCAAGCAATTCATGCTTATAGCTTCTGACAAAAATCCCACAGTTCAATAACATAAATGATAACAAAAATATTGTATAATTATTATTTAATTTTATTACATATTCAAGAAATACTAAGAAAAATATTAAAGTAAAACTAAAATCAGTTTATTCTAAAAATGAGGCAAAAAACACAAATCATTTTGCACTTTTTCCCATGAATGAAACTTTTCAGAGATTTTAGAACAGGAAAACGGTAATTTTTTCAAAAATTTCAGTTTTTTTATTAATAAAATTCTTCAACTCCTCATACTCCACATGGTATAACATGAGGCTTACAGATGTAAGTAGCTAAGTACAAATTACAATTTAAAAGAACAGAGCAAATTTAAAAGCCCAAACTATAAACAAAATTCCGCAGAGAGTTTACATTTTCAGAACACTTTACAAACAATGACAAAGCAGGTGGCCAAGAATACCCCAAATACATCAACTCTTTCTTCAATTTTTCTCTTTGTTCAGAATATAAACTATAATAAAGTATAATATGTTCCACTGTTTCAATATCCTGAACACAGGAACAAAGATTACTACTTACTAAATTAAACCTGAATAAATAGCTATTGAAATTGGCATGACCTGTGAAAATTTGAGATAACTTAAAATCGGTGGAAAAACTTTTACATTTTAACCTTTGAAAAATAGATGGAAAAAATTTTTTAGTCAAAATTGCTTTCGGCGAAGCCAAAAATTCATTATTCCACAACAAAACAGTTTTCTCCCATGCCGCATATTTCCAGTGAGACAAAGGGACCGACATCGCCCGATCAACCACTTCAAGGCAAGTTGCATCTTTGGCCAACTGGTCTGCTCTTTCATTTCCGAGATCCCCACTATGACCCCGAACATAAGAAAAATGGATTTCAGCAACTCCATCAAGGTCGTGCATCATGGACTGAATTTCAACCACAAGCTTTTCCACACAGATTGTATTACGCAATAGGTGAAGTCACTAGCGGATCCAGGGGGGGGCTAGGGGGCTCAAGCCCCCCCCCAAATGAAAAGTTTTACTCTATATAATGACATTTTATGCACCAAAATGAGTTAAAACCCTGTTATTTTAAGGTCAAATTTTAAAAACATTTCTGGGGAGAACCCCCAGACCCCCTTGGAACTCTGTTATTACTATATTTTACTAAGTTTGTCAAATCGCAAAAAATCTATACCTGAAATTCGGATGAGGCGTACCAAAACGAGTGGAAAAAGTGGGATTTTTGACTTAAATTTCGAAAAATTTTCTGGGGGGTGACCTCCAGTTCCCCTTTTGGTAGTTGAAGCAGGATAATTTACTACCTTTTACGTATCAACATTAACAAGATTCAATTGGATTATGAAAATTCTTAGCCCCTCCCAAAACCAAATCCTGGATCCGCCACTGGGTGAAGTGAAGAAAGTGAGTATGTGCAGATAAGATACCTGATATTTCCATTTTGATGTAGAGATTCCTTAATCCATTTCACGGCAAGATTTATACACAGCAGTTCGGCTTGAAAAACAGAGCATTCATATCTTAAGCGATGCTGGAAAGTAACTTTTTCAACTCCGTCTTCGTAAATGACACAAGCCAGTCCAACTCTCCCATCCAATTTACTTCCATCCGTGAAACAAATAGTTTTATATTCAAGAAAGACTTCGCTGTCGTAAGTTATGAGCGTGATAGGTTTCCTCTTTGAAGGGTGAGGCAAGCATGAAACCGGAAGTTTCCCATCAAGGGTGCCAAGACAGTTTTCCAGATAGTTCTCCTTAACCTCAAGATTGTTCAGAATAACTAAGTCAAGAGGTGGTAAACCAGATATAACAAAAACGGCATCATAGCTAACAGTCCTGTACCCTTTAATTACTCGAAGCAAAAATCTCCTCTGTGTTCTTCTAAGAAGTTGGCAATTTATTTTCTTTCTTCGAAGTGTATATTTGGACGGCCAAAACGGCCAGTGGCGCATGCGCTGTAGGTCTCGTGATGACGTAGCAGTCTCGGCGCTTAGTGATGGAACCAATGGTACGCCTAGCCGTGGAAGTTAGAGTAGAGTTTAGTTGAAAAATGGCCGTGCAAATATACAGTGCCTTCTTTCTTAAGGAATGTCCTCAAGATCTCGATGCGTAAGATATGAGTGGTACGATTCCCTGTTTATAAATCAACCTCATCAATAAATCAATCAAATTTCACATAGAATTTTTTGTTTCGACGATTTTATATGTTTTCAAGGGCGCTGATTAAGAATGTGAACTTTGCTCCCACGTGGGGGGTCGGCTTCATATCGAAAATCGCAAAAAATCGATAATTTTTTACTCTTTTCTCGATTCTTCGCTTAGATTTCAAAAACTATAAATTTCTCAAAGATAATTTCAATTACAAAGTTGAAGTAAACAAAATTTCCTAAAAAATGAACTACTCAACTTTGATTTCCTGAAGGGTGGTTTTTCCGCTAGAGCTCGCTGAAAAACATCGATTTTTTTGCCTTTCCACAAAGAAAAGGAAAACGCGCGTTTCTACCCTCTATAAAATGAAAACTATTCCCCTTTATCAACAATTGCCTCCTTGGCGCAATTAGCACCCGTTGCCACCGACCGCGTTTTCCTACTCCTCCTGGTTCCGTAGATCATTAATAAGGGGGCACTTTACTGTTGGATTTTTTCCAAACCCGCGCTAATTGCCTCCTTGGCGCAATTAGCACCCGTTGCCACCAACCGCGTTTTCCTTCTCCTCCTGGTTCCGTAGATCCTTAATAAGGGGGCACTTTACTGTCGGATTTTTTCCAAACCCGCGCTAATTGCTTCCTTGGCGCAATTAGCACCCGTTGCCACCGACCGCGTTTTCCTACTCCTCCTGGTTCCGTAGATCCTTAATAAGGGGGCACTTTACTGTTGGATTTTTTCCAAACCCGCGCTAATTGCCTCCTTGGCGCAATTAGCACCCGTTGCCACCGACCGCGTTTTCCTACTCTTCCTGGTTCCGTAGATCCTTAATAAGGGGGCACTTTACTGTTGGATTTTTTCCAAACCCGCGCTAATTACCTCCTTGGCGCAATTAGCACCCGTTGCCACCGACCGCGTTTTCCTACTCCTCCTGGTTCCGTAGATCCTTAAAAAGGGGGCACTTTACTGTCGGATTTTTTCCAAACCCGCGCTAATTGCCTCCTTGGCGCAATTAGCACCCGTTGCCACCGACCGCGTTTTCCTACTCCTCCTGGTTCCGTAGATCCTTAATAAGGGGGCACTTTACTGTTGGATTTTTTCCAAACCCAAGCTAATTGCCTCCTTTACGCAATTAGCACCCGTTGCCACAGACCGCGTTTTCCTACTCCTCCTGGTTCCGTAGATCCTTAATAAGGGGGCACTTTACTGTTGGATTTTTTCCAAACCCGCGCTAATTGCCTCCTTGGCGCAATTAGCACCCGTTGCCACCGACCGCGTTTTCCTACTCCTCCTGGTTCCGTAGATCCTTAATAAGGGGGCACTTTACTGTCGGATTTTTTCCAAACCCGCGCTAATTGCCTCCTTGGCGCAATTAGCACCCGTTGCCACCGACCGCGTTTTCCTACTCCTCCTGGTTCCGTAGATCCTTAATAAGGGGGCACTTTACTGTTGGATTTTTTCCAAACCCGCGCTAATTGCCTCCTTTACGCAATTAGCACCCGTTGCCACCGACCGCGTTTTCCTACTCCTCCTGGTTCCGTAGATCCTTAATAAGGGGGCACTTTACTGTTGGATTTTTTCCAAACCCGCGCTAATTGCCTACTTGGCGCAATTAGCACCCGTTGCCACCGACCGCGTTTTCCTACTCCTCCTGGTTCCGTAGATCCTTAATAAGGGGGCACTTTACTGTTGGATTTTTTCCAAACCCAAGCTAATTGCCTCCTTTACGCAATTAGCACCCGTTGCCACCGACCGCGTTTTCCTACTCCTCCTGGTTCCGTAGATCCTTAATAAGGGGGCACTTTACTGTTGGATATTTTCCAAACCCGCGCTAATTGCCTCCTTGGCGCAATTAGCACCCGTTGCCACCGACCGCGTTTTCCTACTCCTCCTGGTTCCGTAGATCCTTAATAAGGGGGCACTTTACTGTCGGATTTCTTCCAAACCCGCGCTAATTGCCTCCTTTACGCAATTAGCACCCGTTGCCATCGACCGCGTTTTCCTACTCCTCCTGGTTCCGTAGATCCTTAATAAGGGGGCACTTTACTGTTGGATTTTTTCCAAACCCGCGCTAATTGCCTCCTTGGCGCAATTAGCACCCGTTGCCACCGACCGCGTTTTCCTACTCCTCCTGGTTCCGTAGATCCTTAATAAGGGGGCACTTTACTGTCGGATTTTTTCCAAACCCGCGCTAATTGCCTCCTTGGCGCAATTAGCACCCGTTGCCACCGACCGCGTTTTCCTACTCCTCCTGGTTCCGTAGATCCTTAATAAGGGGGCACTTTACTGTTGGATTTTTTCCAAACTTGCGCTAATTGCCTCCTTGGCGCAATTAGCACCCGTTGCCACCGACCGCGTTTTCCTACTCCTCCTGGTTCCGTAGATCCTTAATAAGGGGGCACTTTACTGTTGGATTTTTTCCAAACCCGCGCTAATTGCCTCCTTGGCGCAATTAGTACCCGTTGCCACCGACCGCGTTTTCCTACTCCTCCTGGTTCCGTAGATCCTTAATAAGGGGGCACTTAACTGTTGGATTTTTTTCCAAACCCGCGCTAATTGCCTCCTTGGCACAATTAGCACCCGTTGCCACCGACCGCGTTTTCCTACTCCTCCTGGTTCCGTAGATCCTTAATAAGGGGGCACTTTACTGTTGGATTTTTTCCAAACCCGCGCTAATTGCCTCCTTGGCGCAATTAGCACCCGTTGCCACCAACCGCGTTTTCCTTCTCCTCCTGGTTCCGTAGATCCTTAATAAGGGGGCACTTTACTGTCGGATTTTTTCCAAACCCGCGCTAATTGCTTCCTTGGCGCAATTAGCACCCGTTGCCACCGACCGCGTTTTCCTACTCCTCCTGGTTCCGTAGATCCTTAATAAGGGGGCACTTTACTGTTGGATTTTTTCCAAACCCGCGCTAATTGCCTCCTTGGCGCAATTAGCACCCGTTGCCACCGACCGCGTTTTCCTACTCCTCCTGGTTCCGTAGATCCTTAATAAGGGGGCACTTTACTGTTGGATTTTTTCCAAACCCAAGCTAATTGCCTCCTTTACGCAATTAGCACCCGTTGCCACAGACCGCGTTTTCCTACTCCTCCTGGTTCCGTAGATCCTTAATAAGGGGGCACTTTACTGTTGGATTTTTTCCAAACCCGCGCTAATTGCCTCCTTGGCGCAATTAGCACCCGTTGCCACCGACCGCGTTTTCCTACTCCTCCTGGTTCCGTAGATCCTTAATAAGGGGGCACTTTACTGTCGGATTTTTTCCAAACCCGCGCTAATTGCCTCCTTGGCGCAATTAGCACCCGTTGCCACCGACCGCGTTTTCCTACTCCTCCTGGTTCCGTAGATCCTTAATAAGGGGGCACTTTACTGTTGGATTTTTTCCAAACCCGCGCTAATTGCCTCCTTTACGCAATTAGCACCCGTTGCCACCGACCGCGTTTTCCTACTCCTCCTGGTTCCGTAGATCCTTTATAAGGGGGCACTTTACTGTTGGATTTTTTCCAAACCCGCGCTAATTGCCTACTTGGCGCAATTAGCACCCGTTGCCACCGACCGCGTTTTCCTACTCCTCCTGGTTCCGTAGATCCTTAATAAGGGGGCACTTTACTGTTGGATTTTTTCCAAACCCAAGCTAATTGCCTCCTTTACGCAATTAGCACCCGTTGCCACCGACCGCGTTTTCCTACTCCTCCTGGTTCCGTAGATCCTTAATAAGGGGGCACTTTACTGTTGGATATTTTCCAAACCCGCGCTAATTGCCTCCTTGGCGCAATTAGCACCCGTTGCCACCGACCGCGTTTTCCTACTCCTCCTGGTTCCGTAGATCCTTAATAAGGGGGCACTTTACTGTCGGATTTCTTCCAAACCCGCGCTAATTGCCTCCTTTACGCAATTAGCACCCGTTGCCATCGACCGCGTTTTCCTACTCCTCCTGGTTCCGTAGATCCTTAATAAGGGGGCACTTTACTGTTGGATTTTTTCCAAACCCGCGCTAATTGCCTCCTTGGCGCAATTAGCACCCGTTGCCACCGACCGCGTTTTCCTACTCCTCCTGGTTCCGTAGATCCTTAATAAGGGGGCACTTTACTGTCGGATTTTTTCCAAACCCGCGCTAATTGCCTCCTTGGCGCAATTAGCACCCGTTGCCACCGACCGCGTTTTCCTACTCCTCCTGGTTCCGTAGATCCTTAATAAGGGGGCACTTTACTGTTGGATTTTTTCCAAACTTGCGCTAATTGCCTCCTTGGCGCAATTAGCACCCGTTGCCACCGACCGCGTTTTCCTACTCCTCCTGGTTCCGTAGATCCTTAATAAGGGGGCACTTTACTGTTGGATTTTTTCCAAACCCGCGCTAATTGCCTCCTTGGCGCAATTAGTACCCGTTGCCACCGACCGCGTTTTCTTACTCCTCCTGGTTCCGTAGATCCTTAATAAGGGGGCACTTAAGTAGTGGTGTCTGCTCACTTCTAGCATAAAATCTTACCACCTAACCACTCTTAACCCCCATAGCATGTTAAGAGTGTTAGACCCTTGAGTGCGTAAGCACTCTAAGGTGGTAAGAATGGATGCGAGAAGTGAGCAAACACCACGGTGAGTGAGTAATAAACTTAGAACTTACGTTTGGGGTAGTCCTCGTTGAGGGCGGAGTGTTATTCTCCTTGCCAATATGCACATAAGTTGTTATTTCAATTACAACAAGCTTATGTGCCTACTGGCGCGCAGTATAACAAGTTGAAGACCACGAGAGACGCCGTGAGCTCTGTTGACTTAGAACGGAAAAATTCTAACTTACCAATAAAATCATTGGGTAAGAAGTGGCTGTCAATCCACTCATTGTGAGAGGCGAGCTCAGTTACTTACCAGTCTTGTGCATCGTTGTGGGAGGGGAAGTCACCACGAGAGTCAGTTGACACTGGAGTGTTTGAATAAGGTGTATACCCCTGTGGCAACGCACCCCCACAGTGATACATTATACACCACAAGAGTACGTTGTCACCTGCGTGATACCCATGATAACCACTCGGAATAATATATGCTCATTGCAAGCTCTTATATACCCCTCCTGAGTTTGTATAATCATTTGTTTAACAGGAATGAAGTCCTCGAAGCGTTGAGGATTCGCATCGCTTGCCCATGGCAAAGGTTTGGGGTTCGTTACGTGAAGCTAATAAATATGCATCTCAGGCGGTTTGATTTCACCCGTGCATTTATTTTTGAGGTTTATCTTTGGTAAAGCCGGATACAGCTATATAAGCATTCCTCATCTCTGGGTATTATTATTTTTCATGGATTGAAGGTTGTTGGTAAAGCCGGATACAGCTATATAAGCATCCTTCATCACTGGGTATTATTATTTTTCATGGATTGAAGGTTGAGTAAATTACTAGATTAAAATGAGTTCGGTCATTGTAGTATGCATCGGTCTCATGGTTGGATTTTTCTTCCTAATCCCCGTGTTTATTTCATTCTTTAAAGCTTGTGATGAAGAACAATTCCCCGAAAAAATTGACCTAAACAATACAGGCTGTATATTTTCTGAACATTTGGGGAGAAAATTATATTTTCATATTTGTAAGAAAGAGAATGCTAAAGTTTTTGATTTACGTTACTTTTGGAAAAATGATTTAGATAATATGAAACCTCAAATTATTGGTGTGCAGTTAAGTGAACACCAGTATGAAAGAATTTGTAAAATCAAGAAAGCTTTTTCACCCATTCCATTACTTGATTAGTTGTTGAAGTAGAACAACCGAAAAAACATTTTGCTTTTGTAGTATAAATTACAACTGGTTAGATTTAAACGAAATAATGATCAAACTTCAACATCCGAGTTCCTTAATTGTGTCTGGTCCTTCCCAATCAGGAAAAACGGAGTTAGTGCGAAACCTTATTAGAAAAAAAGCCTATAATCATGATTTGCAGAAAGTAGTTTGGTGTTATTCGGTTTGGCAACCCTGGTTTCTAGAAGATAAACATATTGAATTTAAACAAGGCTTACCAGATGACGATGCAATGGCTGATTTGATTATTATAGATGATCAAATGAACAATATTACGAATGCTGTAGCAGATATGTTTACTGTGGGATCACATCATAAAAATTTTAGCATAATATTGATTACTCAAAATCTATTCCCACGTGTAAGACAGTTTCGAGATATAAGTTTAAATGCTCATTACCTTATTTTGTTTCGCAACAATCGTGATTTATCACAAGCTTCATGCTTTGCCCGTCAAGCTTTTCCGGGGAAAGGAAAATATTTCTTGGATGCTTATAAAAAAGCAACCACTCAACCATACTCTTATTTACTCGTTGATGTTCATCCTAAGACTTCAGATGATTGTAGGCTCCGGCAATCTCTTTTCCCCGATCGAAACAATATCAACTGGGTATATTTACCCAAAGAAAAATGAATAAAATAAGAAAACATATTCACTTATTACATTTGCTTTCGACTGCATCTCCTCAACAAAGAAAAGCTCTTTTAAGAACTGCAACTGATGAACAAATTAAATCCCTTTGTGAAATTTGTAACAATTTACTTCAAGGAAATATCCCATCTGTTTCGTTAAAAAAGTTAAAACCCCACAAGAGAGTTATCCGATCTCTGGCTTGTAGAAAAGTCCCCTTATCGAAGAAAAAGAAAATATTATCAAAACAAACTGGAGGATTTCTACCGATAATACTTCCTGCTGTAATAAGTTTACTAAACAACATAATTAAACCATAATGGCTCAAAAAATGGCATTGGTTCCTCCTGAATTAGTTTCGGAATATTATCAACTAACGAAACCTGAAGTTCGTATAGAAGATAGTATAACTAATATTCTACATCAAACAGATATACCAGATGAACTCAGAGTTAAAATGTTATCCAGTCTCATTCCGAAGTATCAAAAACTAATGCAACCTTCTGTAAAGAAATTCCCTGAAATGATTTTTGAAGAGCTAAATAAACTAAAAGATGAAAACCAAGAGGAGGTTCAACCATCATCGAAACCAACTACTTCTTATAATAGCAATGTAGTGAAATATTTAGCTTACATTGTTCCGAAATCAAAGAAAATGTATATTCATCCAATACTCGAACAGTTGAAAAATGGTGGTTATACTTTTAATGAAAACAATGAACTAGTGGTGAAAGGGAAGACCGAACACAATAGTAACGCAGTAGATCTTTTCGGCTATCTAATGCGAAATTTAAAAACCTCTGGATATAGACCAATTGGTTTTAATGCATTCATTAAAGCTATACAAGATATAAATATTCCGAAAGAATGGGTTGGAAACGCAACTGTTCGTAATCAGTTATATCTTTCTGAAGCTGACCCATTTGTTTCATCGCCAAGGCAAGAATCTAAATGGACATCTTGGCGAGAAGTCGGCACTTCTCCATTTCTTGAATCTACTACTCAAAAGGAGTTAGCAATCACACCAGAGTTGAAAACGTCAAATCACACCACACCATCATCTGCAGCGTTTAAAATCTTGAAGAAATCCAAATCTTCATCTGATTCATCGAAAGTAGAGAGCGTTTCTCCCTCTATTATCAAAAGATGGGAAGACTGGGATTAAAGCCTGAATTTCCAAGCACTAAAGAGAGCGACTCTTTGAATAAGGTGTATTATGATTTTGAAAATCCTGGATCATTTGGAGGAGTGTTAGGATTATCACGTTCGAGTAAAATTCCTTTAAAGAAAACAAGAGATTGGTTGATGAGACAAGATGTCTACACTCTTCACAAACCGGTTAGAATTAACTATTCCAGAAGAAAAACATTAGCTTTGGGTGAAAAAGAATTATTTCAAGCTGACTTAGTAGATGTGAGACATTTATCGAAAGTAAACAATAACTTTTGTCATATTTTAACTGTTATAGATGTATTCTCAAAATTTGCTTTCGCTATACCAATAAAAAATAAGAAACCCGAAACTATTGTTAATGCATTTAAAACTATTTTCGAAATTTCAAAACCGAAAAATCTTCAAACAGATCGTGGTACGGAATTTTACAACATCATAACAAGAGAATTTTTCAAACGTGAAAATATTAATCATTATTCCACTCACAGTCAAACAAAAGCAAGCGTTGTTGAACGATTTAATCGAACTTTAAAAAACAAACTGTATCGAATATTTACTTATAGAAACTCATACAAATATATCGATGTTTTAGACAAGGTAGTAGAAAGTTACAATAATTCTGTACATAGAAGCATAGGCATGGCACCTTCAAAAGTAACCCCATTAGATCATTCAAAAATATTTCACAAGCTGTATGGAAAGGCTAACTATATAGTAACGTATAAGTTTAAGGAAAATGATTATGTGCGAATATCTAAAATGAGAAAAACTTTTCAAAAAGGATATCGCCCAGGTTGGAGTGAAGAAGTGTTTGTTATTCATAAACGATACCCCTCTTCTCCTCCAACTTATAAATTAGCTGACATGCAAGGGGAAGTTATAGACGGACGGTTTTATCAAGAGGAATTACAACCGGTTATCAAGTCTTCTGACAGCTTTTGGAGTATCGAAAAAATTTTACGTACTCGCGGTGTGGGTTCCAAGAAAGAATATTTTGTTAAATGGACTGGTTTTGAGGAAAAGTTTAATTCGTGGATTAAAGCATCATGGCTCAAGTGAAATCAGAATTCTACATAACTCTAGCTAGTAATGCATGCATGGAATTATTTCCTTTCAATACGCAAGCTCACTTCATAACCAAACTATCACCATCACTTATACTAAGAGGTGAATGGGAAGTAGGATTGGTAGAAGCCATTATTCCTAGAAGTTATTTCAACATAACCCATTCCAATAACACTTATACTCTGACATATAAAAAAGAAACTATTGAGTATGAAAATGTTACAAATCATGAAATACCGTTATCACCAATTTTAGAAGATTCAGGATCATTATTTGCAAATTTAAATAACAATATTCAATTTATAACTAAATCAAATGGAGTAGAATTTGTTGAAAATGGATCGAATGTTACTATTCAGTTGTGGGTAAGCGGTGACTTTGAAGTTCATATTGATCCTGTAAAGGCTGAAAAATTGTTATATGTATTACATCAACCACTAAAAGATTTAAAAATAACAAAAACAAAAACTTTTAAATGTAGAAAAACTACTGTAAGCTTGGAAGGTCAATTGTTTTACATAATCGATAAACGTATTAACAGAATAATTACGACCCAGATTCCATTACGGATGGAAAATTCCCCAGAAACCTCGAAAACATTATTCGAGGACATTAACGAAAACATACGTCAGTTCGCAAGAACTGATAAGGTGAAATTCATACAATTCAAATCTGACCGCGAGCCCGTATTTATAAGAATCCCTAGAGGATATGAAATCCACATTTCTTCTGAACATGCACCTACTCTTTTGAATGCATTAAATTTATCCTTGGATGATGTTGTGTTACAAAAAGATGTTCATTTTAAGTCTAAAGATATCGAAAAATTGCAGACATCTGGAGAATATTTCATTTTAAAAAAAATAGGATTACAAGATGGTAAAATATCTACAGTAAATATTACTGAAGATTTAACAATACCCATTGGTCAATACTCTACACCCACAGAATTGTTTAACGCTTTTGAAGGCGTTGAATTGAAGTTGTTAAACGATAAAAAAGTTCAATTATCACTACCCGAACAAACATCAGTTTTGTTGGGGAATGGTCTACAGCAACTCTTAGGTTTTAAAAAGAATTTATTTTTAGAAGGCGATCATATTGCCGAATATCCAATCGAGTTAGATGCAGGAATTTCAGAAATTTTTGTTTACTCGGATATTGTTGAACCTCATAGGATAGGGGGAACATCTGCACCTCTTCTTCGTATCATCCCTCTCGCGGGTGAAAAAAACGATCAGATTGTACGAGTTTACAACTCACCTTTATATTTTCCTGTTAAACCGAGTTACATCGAAACTATAGAACTAGAACTGCGAACTAGTAGTGGATCAAAAATGATATTCACATCAGGAAAAACATTTTTGATATTATCATTTCGTCAAATGAAGTGAATAGAAAGTTACATTTTACTTAGTTTCAGTTCGTGATTTGATTAGTCACTACTGGTGAGTGTATCCTTGAAATATAGTATAAAAGCATCAGTTCCATCAATATCTCATCAGAAGCAGGAAACTTACAATGGATGCAACAAAAATGGATGCGACAAAAATGGATGCGACAAAAATGGATGCGACAAAAACGGATGATCCTGACTGGAATCAAATCTCCAAAACACCGATGTCAGAACCCATCCTCAGAAGTTTAAAAGATTTTGTATATTGGCCGCTGGTCTTTCAACACTCTAAACTTAGCGAGCGTTTCATCAATGAGTTTGCTCTATGTGATGATGATTGGTATGCAATATCCAAATATCAAAAACTTTCGGAAGATTTTATGACCGAACATAAAGACCGATTGCAGTGGCATCTTATTTCTCGTTATCAACAAATGTCAGAAGAATTCCTTGAACGGCATATTGATGACATTGTATGGGAGGAGATCTCCCATCATCAAGTTTTGGGCGAAGAGTTCATTTTGAAACATAAAGATAAGTTAGATATGCAACTAGTATCAGCTCACCAGAAATTATCGGAAAAAACAATGAGAGAACTGAAAGATGTATTGAATTGGCCTAGCATCACGAGGTACCAAAGCTTTGGTGAAGAATTTATTGGTCAATTTGTAGACAAGATTGATTTCTGCAACCTGATGAAGTATAAACGAAAAATTTTGTCCAATTCATTTTATGATAAGAACTCACGTAAAATCAAATGTATCCTCCTAGCTGAAATTTGTGAATCTTTAGCTGAAAATATGTATAGGTATAATCCATATAATCCTTAAATTTTTTAATGGTTTTAAATCATTAAAACAATAATTACTTTCTTTTTAATAAAAGAACATGGAAACCAAGTTTTTATGGAGTTATTATATTATTCTTGTTTATTAACCTATGTTGGTTTGGTGGAAATGACTATTAACACATTATACTTATCCATTATTGTATGTTGCTTTTGCTTTGCTTAAAATGATTGAATAAAATCTATTTTGCTTTTCATTCAAGTTTCTTGTCTTTATTTTTTCACCCCTTCAAAGACTTTTAAGAAAAATTTCTGGTATAAATATAAAACTCAAAGAAATATTTATTCATTTAAAGCTTACACTCATTGCATGATAGAATAAAAAAATGGATCTTAGGACATCAGATTGTATTCATTATTATTGCAATCAAGCAGGAGGAGGGGACTATTTTAAAGGAATAGCTCATCAGAGAGGATATGGAATATTTGGTGATATATTCCGAAAAATATCCCCCTTCCTTTTTACGGCAGCTAAATATTTAGGAAAGCAATTGCTTCATACGGGGAAAAATGTTGTTAGAGACGTAGCTTCGGGCACACCTTTTAAAGAATCGGCAAAACATCATTTTTCGAGTGTTGGTCGAAAATTAAAAGATGATGTCATTCATAAGTTGCAATCAGGATCGGGTATAAAACGCAAGCGCGGAAGAAAGTCTAAGCATTCTTCTCGAAAGAAACCAAAGACCAAACATAAAAAATCGAAGAAGAAGGATATAAAAGATATATTTTCAAATGGATGAAAGATCCATGCTAACGTTGAAGTCGGAATTGGATTTGTTTTCGGTTCCACCGACTCAACTAGCCATCGATGAATCTTCACTCCTTGAAGTTCATCCTATTGCAACAATAACTGATGATATCTCACCAATTGAATTTTACATTGAAGGAAATGGACAAAACTACTTGGACTTTGCGCACACATTTTTGCATTTAACAGCCCGAATTGTGAAAGCTGATGGTACGGCATTAGCCCCTGATGATAAAGTTACTACAATCAACTATCCTCTAAATTCCTGTTTCTCTCAATGTTCTGTGTTTTTGAATGATAAACAAGTATCATCTCAAGTAAATTATGCTTATAGAAGTATCATTGAAGCTTTGCTATTCTATGATGAAGCCTCACAATCGAAACTTTTATCAACAGGATTATTTTATAAGGATACAGAAGGAAATTTTAATGCTACGGATCCTACACTCACTACAATTCAAAAGAACGATGGGTTGGCTAAACGATTTGAGAAGACGAAAAATAGTAAACTCATAGATTTGCTTGGTCCACTACATATTGATTTAGCTAATCAAGATAAATTATTAATAAACGGAGTAAGTGTTAGAATTAAATTAGTACGCGAAAAAGATTCTTTTGTTTTAATGTCTGCTACAACTGGATATAAGTTCCAAATAAAAAGCGCGCGTTTATTATTGCGAAAAGTAAATGTAAACCCCAGTGTTTACATTGCTCATCAAAAGGCTTTAGATATTGGTGTAATTAAGCTAAACCTCCGTAAAATCGATGTAAAATCTTTTACTTTAGCTAGTGGATTACAATCAACGGCTATCCCTAATGCGTTTGTTGGAAACCTTCCTACTCGTGTAATCATTTCATTTGTAACAAACAAAAGTTTTAATGGGTCTTACGATGAAAACCCATTCTTCTTTAAAAATTTAGGATTAAATTATATTTGTCTACAACAGGAAAATAAAATGATACCGACAAAACCTTATACCCCTGATTTTGCAAATGATTGTTATGGTAGAGCCTATTATGGACTATTCACTGAATTAAAATCATATTATCATGATCATTTGGTTAACATTTCAACTGCAGAATATAAAAACGGATTAACTTTTTTCGTTTTCGATTTAACCCCTGATTATGCTGCAAGTGAAAATCATATAAGTGTTATGCCATCTTCAAATTTGTCAATAGAATTAAAATTTTCACAACCGTTAGCCGAAACAGTTAACTTGCTTGTATATTCAGAATATAGATCTCTCATAGAAATTGATAAATCAAGAGCTGTGTACACAGATTATTAAATGGATACAATTTCGTTGTGGAAATTTTGCATGAAAGATCATATTTTAAAAAAAGAATTTGGAGGAGTGTTTGCTTCCGACCGTTTACCAAATTCGAAACATATGTATTCTTCTTTTATTGTTAATTTAGATCCTCATAATAAACCTGGTAGCCATTGGGTTGCATTATATTTTAAAACAAATAAGTGTTATTACTTTTGTAGCTATGGGACCTCTCCAACGAATATAAATATACTTCATTTCATAAAACGAAACTCTCAGAAGGTTGTATGGAATGTGAGTCTATATCAAAGTATAACTACAAAAACATGTGGAAAATTTTGTTTATATTTTCTTAATAGAATGTGTCGTTCAGAAGAACTAGATTTGATTCCAAATCAAACTTCTCACAATGAAAGTGTTGTAAAGAGATTTTTTAAAAAGATATCTACCTTTAAAAAATATAAATCCACCCCCATAACAGGCAAAAACATGTTAGAATGTGTTCAATTATGTCAAGCTCAATGTAAAAATTTGAATTAACTATGTCTAAACATGTACAAACATGAATTTTTCTGTTCTGATTTTAATTGGTTGAAAGTTTACAAGTATTAAATAAATTAAATACCTTGATTCTTCATTTATGAAATAGTTTTCAAAGGGAACACATTGTTCAATATGGGTTCAGAAAAATTTGGTTTTGTGTATCTTCATAAACACCGTAGAGGTGAACCTTTTACTGTTCACAGTTCATCGAGTAAACTCTTTGAAACTGTAATTGAATGTATTCAAGAAGCTATGAAAATCGATTTTGATGTTCCCGACCATCCTGATTATGTTTTGAAAATTGCATATTTCAAAGTACTTAACAACGATAATATTGTACGAGAATTGCACTCTCAAAAATTCGAATTGTTTGAGTAAATGTAAGATACGAAGAATACTCATCTGTTATGAATTGTAATTCGATACACAAACAAGTGTAATGTAAATATATTAATGTAAACCATGAAGAAATCAATAAATGATTTGATACTTAAACGTGTATTTATTTATATGAAAGAAACTATCACATTTCTCACTTGTATCCTCGATGCACTCGGAATATTTTTACTAGTCTCAACCTTCATCGCTTTCAACCATAACATTATAATCTTTTTATCTCGTATTAGTTATCTCATCTCGATGGTTTTTCTATGAGAAAAAGTATTTAATTTGTTCATCCACCCTTGAAGTAATGCTTTAAATATATAACCTTCTTAACCATTATATATCATTCCATTGTTCATGGATTCATAAACCATAAAAATATACCATTTACTTTCAAGCTTCGTTTGATTAGCCTTGAAATATAGTATAAAAGGTTAACTTTCATCAGTATCCCATCAGAAGCTGGGAAAACTTGCTCTCTTCAAATTGAAAGTAAGTAAAGTTTTTATCTATAACTTTTCAACTTTTCATATGTTTTTAAAATCCTAAATTATATGGAATTAAAATTTGATTTTTGTTTACAGAAAATTTCACTTAAAAAAGAATGAACTCCTTTAAAAAAGGTATTAAATTTTTAACCTTACTTTCTAAATACACTTAATTTGTAAGGTTCTTATATTTTTATATTTTTAGAAAATAATGCTAACTCAAAAAATCGAGTTAAAAAAGCAGCCAAGAGTGCCTTTGATAACAATCCATCGGAAGCCGATTCTGATTCATCTGTTGGTAAGTATTAGCATTTCAAGAATTGTAATCATAAAAACTTAAAATTAAATCAATTATAGTATCTCTATGAAAAGTAACATTACTCTATTAGGAGTGTAAGATACAAGCAGTCGTGGCTGAACGGTTTGCGTACCAGTCTAATCCATCAGCCACGATTGCTTTTAGACTTCGTAGGTTCGAGTCCCCTTCTAAAAATCCATTTCAATATTAATCCGATAAATCTCTTCTAGATTCTTGTTTACCAAGTAGTAGTGCTAAATCACATTTTAGCGATGAAGAAGTAGAAATAACCAATGTTGGTAAGTCTTAAAAATACTTATAGCGAAATATGTTGCATATATTCAATAGTTAGCTTTATTTTCATAAATATTTACAAACCCTAGTGATATATGTTACTATCATAGTGAAGTATTAGTGTATAAATTGATCATTAGTAATTAAAATTTTATATTGTTATAGATAAACCCACACGAAAACGGGGGAAACTAGATTACATACCCATCAAGAAAGAGAGCACCATCCCAGCTTCCAAGAAGAGATCCTTCGTCGAGGAGGAGGAGGAGGAGAACCCTACCCCCAAAAGAAAGCTCACTAATTCACCATCTCGTAAGAGAGAAAGTTTAGAGGAGGAATTTGTATTGAATGCAATAAGAGAAGGTAATTATTTAAAACACTAATTATTTAATATTACACACAAATGGCCAACAGTGAATTGATTATGAAATTATTTTGTCTTAGACCGCAGAGAAGACGAGCGTCAACACTCTAATAAAAGTAAACCATCTACATCGAAAGGAAGACCCGTCGAGCCCGAGCTCATAATACTAGAGGATGAACCAACAGTAGTGCCTAACCCCAGTGCTCAGCCTCCTCAACCGAAATACAACGTTCTGCTCGGTAAGGATTCCATTCGCCCAACTCTAATTGAAGATTACTCGGTTTATTTAGGAAACGGATTTTCCGTGCACGTTAAAGAATTTCGAAAACAGAATTACCTCTGTTTCAACAGAGAGTTTAACGGGCTTATCAAGAATCGCTTCAACTTTCCCATATTGATGCTGGAAAACGTGTTAAAAGGTGTAAAACTAATTAACACACACATCAAGTCTTCCGAATGAGTTCGGCTTTTGACGTTGAGTTTAGACTTTTTTGTAGACAAGGCTATTTTTATGTCTTCAAAAGATGATGAGTAACTGTTAGAAATGTTTCATCTAAGGGAAGAAGCCTTTAATAACTATGTTCAAACTTTTAGGGTTGATTTAGATAATTATGTAGATCCCTCAACAGCTCTAAATGATCATAAAAATGAAATTTTTAATTTAATCCAAAATAATCAAATATCTTTAAGAGTTAGATTTATTATTTGTATTAGTATAGAGTTCATAAAATTTGAAGATAATAATGATAATAAAAAACACTCTTTTTACTTTTCTTCGTTTTGCGAAAGAGTCTTATCCCAATTTCAAATCAATGAAAAAATAGAATCCGCATTTAAAAAAATCTTAACATCAATCGAAAATTTCATACAATTGGGTAGTGGATGGAGTGTTAACAAAATAAATTTCATTGAACTTCACCTCGGTGAATACAATGAACCTAATGGAGGTTGTGGATTTTTAAAATTACCCACAATTCTTAAAAGAAAAAAATGTTTGATACATATAAATAACTCCGACAAAATGTGTTTTGTATATGCAGTGTTGGCAGGAGTTTTCCCTTTTATAAAAAATAAACAAAAAGTTAATTCCTATAAGAAGTATATTAAATATTTGAATTTTGGTTTCTTAAAATTTCCCGTTGAAATTAATCAAATCCCTCAATTTGAGAAGAGAAATAAAATAACAATAAATGTTTACAGTTATGATAATAATGTCTTTCCAATTTACGTGAGTAAAAATAAATATGATAGAGAAATAGATATGTTATTATACAAAAAGCACTTCTTTTTTATTTCAAATTTCAACCGGTTATTATGTAAAAAGAATGGAATGCACCATTATTGTAAAAATTGTTTATCATCTTTTAATAGAAAAACCACCTTAAATTCCCATCGTTCGTTTTGTTACAAAAATAAACCCGAACACGTAGTTATGCCCGAGGAGGGGGAAAATTTCATGAAATTTTCATCATTTCAAAAAATATTAAAGACTAATTTCGTGATATATGCGGATTTCGAAAGTATTTTAGAACCCTTAGAAACTGTATTACCCTCAAATGAAACTAGTTCAACGACAGTTACTCAACATCATAAGCCAATTTGCTATGCTTTATTTTTAATCTCGGATAAAAAGAAAATAATTTTTCATAAGTACTATAGAGGAATCGATTGTGTAGAAAACTTTTTGGAAACTTTACAAAATATCAAAAAAGTTATTTTCAAATATCTGAACAAAAATGAACCCATGATTGCTTCAACTGTTCCTAAAAAGTCTAGTTGTTTTATCTGTAAAAAAGAATTTAAAGAAAATGAAACAGCAGTTAGGGATCACGATCATTTAAACGGACAATTCAGGGGGTACTGTCACTCATCCCCCTGTAATTTAAATTTTCAAATTAGTAAATTCCTTCCTGTTGTACTACATAATTTGTCAGGATATGACAGTCACCTCATTTTTAAACGGATATCTCATAAATTCGCTAAAACCATAAGAGTTATTCCTATTAATAATGAAAAATTCACCACGTTTACGATAGACGGTATAAAATTTTTAGACAGTTACAACTTCCTATCATCATCTTTGTCAAAGTTGGTTGAGTCATTGAATGTGTCTAAACATAACTTCCCAATTTTCAATGAATTTTTCGGTTATAAAAAGAAATATAAGTTACTAAGGAGAAAAGGAATTTTTCCTTATTCCTTTCTGAATTCCGAGACTGTTTTATACGATGAAAAATTACCACCCAAGAAATATTTTTTTAATAACCTAACCAACGAGCACGTAAGTGATGAAGAATATAAATTTGCTCAGTTGATATTTAAAAAATTTAAATGTCATAATTTCGAAGATTATTTGAAGCTCTACCTATTTACTGATTGTCTTCTGTTGAGCGAAGTCTTCGAAGCTTTCAGAGACATCAGCATGAAAATTTATGAGCTGGAAGCGCTTCAATTCATTTCAGCAGCTGATTTGACATGGTCTGCTGGACTGAAATACACAGACGTAAACTTGGAGTTACTGCGTGATATCGATATGTACTTACTCCTCGAAAATGGAATACGAGGAGGGGTGTGCATGGTTGGGAAACACTTTAGTGAAGCAAATAATCTATACTTAAAAAACTTTGACAAAGATAAAGAAAAAAAGTTTATAATTTCCTTAGATGTGACTAACCTTTATGGTTATGTCATGTCGCAATACCTCCCAATTTCTAATTTTAAATGGTTAAACCAAGATGAAATAAATAGATTGGATATTCTGAACATGTCCCCTACCAGTGAAGTAGGTTACATTTTTGAGGTGGATCTCATCTATCCAGAAAATAAACATGATTTTCACGATTCTTACCCTCTTGCCCCTGAACATTTTGTTGTTCAATATGATCACTTGTCTTCTCATCAAAGAAACTTATTACAAAAATTGAATTTGAAATTTACTAAATCTAAGAAACTAACACCAAATTTATATGACAAACGAAATTACGTTGTGCATTACCTTAACTTAAAATACTATCTAAAAAACGGACTTATTTTGAAAAAAATTCACAGAGCAATTTCCTTTCGTCAATCACCATGGCTGAAACCCTATATACAATTAAATCATTCCGAAAGAAAAAAAACTAACGAAAATTTTTATAAAAATTTCTTTAAATTAATGAATAATAGTTTTTATGGGCGAACCCTATTGAATGTTCGAAAACTGCGAAACATTGCCATTGCTACAAGCCGAAAAGAATGTGCTAGACACCTTAAATCCGCGACTCTCGACTCCTTTTGTCCAATTAACAAAGAATGCGTAGTGTTTAAAAAAAAACGATCTAAATTATTACTAAATAAACCAATTTATATTGGTTTCACGGTTCTTGAGCTTAGCAAACTCCACATGTTTAAAATTTACTATGATGCCTTCAAAAAATTTTATAAACATAATGTAACTCTTTTGTATACTGATACGGATAGTCTTTGTTTAGAAGTAAAAACCAAAGATCTCTATCTTGATTTAAAACGAAAATTACCGAATATTTTCGATTTTTCAAATTATGATAAATCCCATTTTTTATACAACACTGATAATTTTATGAAATTAGGTTTTTTAAAAGATGAAACAGCCGGTAAACCCATCTCATCCTTCGTCGCCCTCAAACCGAAAATGTATAGTTATGTTTATGGAGAATGTAACAAAAAAACTTGTAAGGGAATTAAATCTAATGTTCTACAAAATTTACAGCACAATACTTTTATTTCCATTCTTAAAAATCAATCTATTATGAGAAATACCCAAAGCCAAATAACTAGTAAAAACCATAATTTAAAAACTGTTAATATCAACAAAGTATCTCTTTGTAGTTATTACGATAAAAAATATGTGAAATTTAATGGAATCGATTGTGTGTCATTCGGACATTAAGTTAAATTATAGTAGTGATGAGGATTCAGAGTAAATTTTATCAACAAATATTTTCACTAAAACTGATAGCTTAGTTATACCTTCCTCATGATTCGATTCCTCTATGGTTTTTTCTTTTTTAGAATGAACTCTTAAACACTTTAAAATAATGCTTTCAGAAATTGAATTTGTTTCCTATGATTATTTTAAAATGTTTATGTATCCTATGATTAATTTAAAAATACGTATCGAATGATGGTTCTGATTTCCTATTTTTAAGTAAATTCAGCAACGCAAACGGGCTTTCTGCATTTAGCAGTTGAAGTCTCTTCTCCTTCTTCTATCGATTCCTCAAGGGACTCTCCTTCTTCAGATTGTATGTGCTGAGAGCAATATCATATTTTTGATGGTGATAAATAATAATGTTGGGGGTAGTGGTATATTTTAATGTGTATTTTTATATAGTCAACAATGTATGTATAATTATCAAGTTTTATGGACTCAATATATTATTCTTACTTATTATTGTATACTGGTTTTGGGAAATGACTGTTATTATACTTACTCCTTATTGTACGCTACTTTGCTTAAATTGATTGAATAAAATCTAGTTTGCTTTCATTCGAGTTTTGTGTCTTTATTTTCCAAAACTTTTTTAAGAAAATTCATCTCTCTTAACTGCGTTTAATGTATACCAGTGATAGCATACTAGTCATCCGTGGTGTTTGCTCACTTCTCGCATCCATTCTTACCACCTTAGAGTGCTTACGCACTCAAGGGTCTAACACTCTTAACATGCTATGGGGGTTAAGAGTGGTTAGGTGGTAAGATTTTATGCTAGAAGTGAGCAGACAACACTACTCACTTAACTGTTGGATTTTTTTCCAAACCCGCGCTAATTGCCTCCTTGGCACAATTAGCACCCGTTGCCACCGACCGCGTTTTCCTACTCCTCCTGGTTCCGTAGATCCTTAATAAGGGGGCACTTTACTGTTGGATTTTTTCCAAACCCGCGCTAATTGCCTCCTTGGCGCAATTAGCACCCGTTGCCACCGACCGCGTTTTCCTACTCCTCCTGGTTCCGTAGATCCTTAATAAGGGGGCACTTTACTGTTGGATTTTTTCCAAACCCAAGCTAATTGCCTCCTTTACGCAATTAGCACCCGTTGCCACCGACCGCGTTTTCCTACTCCTCCTGGTTCCGTAGATCCTTAATAAGGGGGCACTTTATACTGTCGGATTTTTTCCAAACCCGCGCTAATTGCCTCCTTGGTGCAATTAGCACCCGTTGCCACCGACCGCGTTTTCCTACTCCTCCTGGTTCCGTAGATCCTTAATAAGGGGGCACTTTATACTGTCGGATTTTTTCCAAACCCGCGCTAATTGCCTCCTTGGCGCAATTAGCACCCGTTGCCACCGACCGCGTTTTCCTACTCCTCCTGGTTCCGTAGATCCTTAATATGGTGGCACTTTACTGTTGGATTTTTTCCAAACCCGCGCTAATTGCCTCCTTGGCGCAATTAGCACCCGTTGCCACCGACCGCGTTTTCCTACTCCTCCTGGTTCCGTAGATCCTTAATAAGGGGGCACTTTACTGTTGGATTTTTTCCAAACCCGCGCTAATTGCCTCCTTGGCGCAATTAGCACCCGTTGCCACCGACCGCGTTTTCCTACTCCTCCTGGTTCCGTAGATCCTTAATAAGGGGGCACTTTACTGTTGGATTTTTTCCAAACCCAAGCTAATTGCCTCCTTTACGCAATTAGCACCCGTTGCCACCGACCGCGTTTTCCTACTCCTCCTGGTTCCGTAGATCCTTAATAAGGGGGCACTTTACTGTTGGATTTTTTCCAAACCCGCGCTAATTGCCTCCTTGGCGCAATTAGCACCCGTTGCCACCGACCGCGTTTTCCTACTCCTCCTGGTTCCGTAGATCCTTAATAAGGGGGCACTTTACTGTTGGATTTTTTTTCCAAACCCGCGCTAATTGCCTCCTTGGCACAATTAGCACTCGTTGCCACCGACCGCGTTTTCCTACTCCTCCTGGTTCCGTAGATCCTTAATAAGGGGGCGCTTTACTGTTGGATTTTTTCCAAACCCGCGCTAATTGCCTCCTTGGTGCAATTAGCACCCGTTGCCACCGATCGCGTTTTCCTACTCCTCCTGGTTCCGTAGATCCTTAATAAGGGGGCACTTTATACTGTCGGATTTTTTCCAAACCCGCGCTAATTGCCTCCTTGGCGCAATTAGCACCCGTTGCCACCGACCGCGTTTTCCTACTCCTCCTGGTTCCGTAGATCCTTAATAAGGGGGCACTTTACTGTTGGATTTTTTCCAAACCCGCGCTAATTGCCTCCTTGGCGCAATTAGCACCCGTTGCCACCGACCGCGTTTTCCTACTCCTCCTGGTTCCGTAGATCCTTAATAAGGGGGCACTTTACTGTTGGATTTTTTCCAAACCCGCGCTAATTGCCTCCTTGGCGCAATTAGCACCCGTTGCCACCGACCGCGTTTTCCTACTCCTCCTGGTTCCGTAGATCCTTAAAAAGGGGGCACTTTACTGTCGGATTTTTTCCAAACCCGCGCTAATTGCCTCCTTGGCGCAATTAGCACCCGTTGCCACCGACCGCGTTTTCCTACTCCTCCTGGTTCCGTAGATCCTTAATAAGGGGGCACTTTACTGTTGGATTTTTTCCAAACCCGCGCTAATTGCCTCCTTGGCGCAATTAGCACCCGTTGCCACCGACCGCGTTTTCCTACTCCTCCTGGTTCCGTAGATCCTTAATAAGGGGGCACTTTACTGTTGGATTTTTTTCCAAACCCGCGCTAATTGCCTCCTTGGCACAATTAGCACCCGTTGCCACCGACCGCGTTTTCCTACTCCTCCTGGTTCCGTAGATCCTTAATAAGGGGGCACTTTACTGTTGGATTTTTTCCAAACCCGCGCTAATTGCCTCCTTGGCGCAATTAGCACCCGTTGCCACCGACCGCGTTTTCCTACTCCTCCTGGTTCGGTTGATCCTTAATAAGGGGGCACTTTACTGTTGGATATTTTCCAAACCCGCGCTAATTGCCTCCTTGGCGCAATTAGCACCCGTTGCCACCGACCGCGTTTTCCTACTCCTCCTGGTTCCGTAGATCCTTAATAAGGGGGCACTTTACTGTTGGATTTTTTCCAAACCCACGCTAATTGCCTCCTTGGCGCAATTAGCACCCGTTGCCACCGACCGCGTTTTCCTACTCCTCCTGGTTCCGTAGATCCTTAATAAGGGGGCACTTTACTGTTGGATTTTTTCCAAACCCGCGGTAATTGCCTTCTTGGCGCAATTAGCACCCGTTGCCACCGACCGTGTTTTCCTACTCCTACCTGTTCCGTAGATCCTTAATAAGGGGGCACTTTACTGTCGGATTTTTTCCAAACTCGCGCTAATTGCCTCCTTGGCGCAATTAGCACCCGTTGTCCCCGACCGCGTTTTCCTACTCCTCCTGGTTCCGTAGATCCTTAATAAGGGGGCACTTTACTGTTGGATTTTTTCCAAACCCGCGCTAATTGCCTCCTTGGCGCAATTAGCACCCGTTGCCACCGACCGCGTTTTCCTACTCCTCCTGGTTCCGTAGATCCTTAATAAGGGGGCACTTTACTGTTGGATTTTTTCCAAACCCGCGCTAATTGCCTCCTTGGCGCAATTAGCACCCGTTGCCACCGACCGCGTTTTCCTACTCCTCCTGGTTCCGTAGATCCTTAATAAGGGGGCACTTAACTGTTGGATTTTTTTCCAAACCCGCGCTAATTGCCTCCTTGGCACAATTAGCACCCGTTGTCCCCGACCGCGTTTTCCTACTCCTCCTGGTTCCGTAGATCCTTAATAAGGGGGCACTTTACTGTTGGATTTTTTCCAAACCCGCGCTAATTGCCTCCTTGGCGCAATTAGCACCCGTTGCCACCGACCGCGTTTTCCTACTCCTCCTGGTTCCGTAGAACCTTAATAAGGGGGCACTTTACTGTTGGATTTTTTCCAAACCCGCGCTAATTGCCTCCTTGGCGCAATTAACACCCGTTGCCACCGACCGCGTTTTCCTACTCCTCCTGGTTCCGTAGATCCTTAATAAGGGGGCACTTTACTGTTGGATTTTTTCCAAACCCGCGCTAATTGCCTCCTTGGCGCAATTAGCACCCGTTGCCACCGACCGCGTTTTCCTACTCCTCCTGGTTCCGTAGATCCTTAAAAAGGGGGCACTTTACTGTCGGATTTTTTCCAAACTCGCGCTAATTGCCTCCTTGGCGCAATTAGCACCCGTTGCCACCGACCGCGTTTTCCTACTCCTCCTGGTTCCGTAGATCCTTAATAAGGGGGCACTTTACTGTTGGATTTTTTCCAAACCCGCGCTAATTGCCTCCTTGGCGCAATTAGCACCCGTTGCCACCGACCGCGTTTTCCTACTCCTCCTGGTTCCGTAGATCCTTAATAAGGGGGCACTTTACTGTTGGATTTTTTTCCAAACCCGCGCTAATTGCCTCCTTGGCACAATTAGCACCCGTTGCCACCGACCGCGTTTTCCTACTCCTCCTGGTTCCGTAGATCCTTAATAAGGGGGCACTTTACTGTTGGATTTTTTCCAAACCAGCGCTAATTGCCTCCTTGGCGCAATTAGCACCCGTTGCCACCGACCGCGTTTTCCTACTCCTCCTGGTTCGGTTGATCCTTAATAAGGGGGCACTTTACTGTTGGATTTTTTCCAAACCCGCGCTAATTGCCTCCTTGGCGCAATTAGCACCCGTTGCCACCGACCGCGTTTTCCTACTCCTCCTGGTTCCGTAGATCCTTAATAAGGGGGCACTTTACTGTTGGATTTTTTCCAAACCCACGCTAATTGCCTCCTTGGCGCAATTAGCACCCGTTGCCACCGACCGCGTTTTCCTACTCCTCCTGGTTCCGTAGATCCTTAATAAGGGGGCACTTTACTGTTGGATTTTTTCCAAACCCGCGGTAATTGCCTTCTTGGCGCAATTAGCACCCGTTGCCACCGACCGTGTTTTCCTACTCCTACCTGTTCCGTAGATCCTTAATAAGGGGGCACTTTACTGTCGGATTTTTTCCAAACCCACGCTAATTGCCTCCTTGGCGCAATTAGCACCCGTTGCCACCGACCGCGTTTTCCTACTCCTCCTGGTTCCGTAGATCCTTAATAAGGGGGCACTTTACTGTTGGATTTTTTCCAAACCCGCGCTAATTGCCTCCTTGGCGCAATTAACACCCGTTGCCACCGACCGCGTTTTCCTACTCCTCCTGGTTCCGTAGATCCTTAATAAGGGGGCACTTTACTGTTGGATTTTTTCCAAACCCGCGCTAATTGCCTCCTTGGCGCAATTAGCACCCGTTGCCACCGACCGCGTTTTCCTACTCCTCCTGGTTCCGTAGATCCTTAAAAAGGGGGCACTTTACTGTCGGATTTTTTCCAAACTCGCGCTAATTGCCTCCTTGGCGCAATTAGCACCCGTTGCCACCGACCGCGTTTTCCTACTCCTCCTGGTTCCGTAGATCCTTAATAAGGGGGCACTTTACTGTTGGATTTTTTCCAAACCCGCGCTAATTGCCTCCTTGGCGCAATTAGCACCCGTTGCCACCGACCGCGTTTTCCTACTCCTCCTGGTTCCGTAGATCCTTAATAAGGGGGCACTTTACTGTTGGATTTTTTTCCAAACCCGCGCTAATTGCCCCCTTGGCACAATTAGCACCCGTTGCCACCGACCGCGTTTTCCTACTCCTCCTGGTTCCGTAGATCCTTAATAAGGGGGCACTTTACTGTTGGATTTTTTCCAAACCCGCGCTAATTGCCTCCTTGGCGCAATTAGCACCCGTTGCCACCGACCGCGTTTTCCTACTCCTCCTGGTTCGGTTGATCCTTAATAAGGGGGCACTTTACTGTTGGATTTTTTCCAAACCCGCGCTAATTGCCTCCTTGGCGCAATTAGCACCCGTTGCCACCGACCGCGTTTTCCTACTCCTCCTGGTTCCGTAGATCCTTAATAAGGGGGCACTTTACTGTTGGATTTTTTCCAAACCCACGCTAATTGCCTCCTTGGCGCAATTAGCACCCGTTGCCACCGACCGCGTTTTCCTACTCCTCCTGGTTCCGTAGATCCTTAATAAGGGGGCACTTTACTGTTGGATTTTTTCCAAACCCGCGGTAATTGCCTTCTTGGCGCAATTAGCACCCGTTGCCACCGACCGTGTTTTCCTACTCCTACCTGTTCCGTAGATCCTTAATAAGGGGGCACTTTACTGTCGGATTTTTTCCAAACTCGCGCTAATTGCCTCCTTGGCGCAATTAGCACCCGTTGTCCCCGACCGCGTTTTCCTACTCCTCCTGGTTCCGTAGATCCTTAATAAGGGGGCACTTTACTGTTGGATTTTTTCCAAACCCGCGCTAATTGCCTCCTTGGCGCAATTAGCACCCGTTGCCACCGACCGCGTTTTCCTACTCCTCCTGGTTCCGTAGATCCTTAATAAGGGGGCACTTTACTGTTGGATTTTTTCCAAACCCGCGCTAATTGCCTCCTTGGCGCAATTAGCACCCGTTGCCACCGACCGCGTTTTCCTACTCCTCCTGGTTCCGTAGATCCTTAATAAGGGGGCACTTAACTGTTGGATTTTTTTCCAAACCCGCGCTAATTGCCTCCTTGGCACAATTAGCACCCGTTGTCCCCGACCGCGTTTTCCTACTCCTCCTGGTTCCGTAGATCCTTAATAAGGGGGCACTTTACTGTTGGATTTTTTCCAAACCCGCGCTAATTGCCTCCTTGGCGCAATTAGCACCCGTTGCCACCGAGAGCGTTTTCCTACTCCTCCTGGTTCCGTAGATCCTTAATAAGGGGGCACTTTACTGTTGGATTTTTTCCAAACCCGCGCTAATTGCCTCCTTGGCGCAATTAACACCCGTTGCCACCGACCGCGTTTTCCTACTCCTCCTGGTTCCGTAGATCCTTAATAAGGGGGCACTTTACTGTTGGATTTTTTCCAAACCCGCGCTAATTGCCTCCTTTACGCAATTAGCACCCGTTGCCACCGACCGCGTTTTCCTACTCCTCCTGGTTCCGTAGATCCTTAATAAGGGGGCACTTTACTGTTGGATTTTTTCCAAACCCGCGCTTATTGCCTCCTTGGCGCAATTAGCACCCGTTGCCACCGACCGCGTTTTCCTACTCCTCCTGGTTCCGTAGATCCTTAATAAGGGGGCACTTTACTGTCGGATTTTTTCCAAACCCGCGCTAATTGCCTCCTTGGCGCAATTAGCAACCGTTGCCACCGACCGCGTTTTCCTACTCCTCCTGGTTCCGTAGATCCTTAATAAGGGGGCACTTTACTGTTGGATTTTTTCCAAACTCGCGCTAATTGCCTCCTTGGCGCAATTAGCTCCCGTTGCCACCGACCGCGTTTTCCTACTCCTCCTGGTTCCGTAGATCCTTAATAAGGGGGCACTTTACTGTTGGATTTTTTCCAAACCCGCGCTAATTGCCTCCTTGGCGCAATTAGCACCCGTTGCCACCGACAGCGTTTTCCTACTCCTCCTGGTTCCGTAGATCCTTAATAAGGGGGCACTTAACTGTTGGATTTTTTTCCAAACCCGCGCTAATTGCCTCCTAGGCACAATAAGGAAGTTGCATGTGTCAGATTTTCAAAAACAAACAAGTGTTCCGTATGGTTTTTTGTATGGTAAAATGAAATATCTAGTCAGTTTTTCAAAAAAATGTACAGGTAATTAAATATTTTAATCTAAAAGTCGAGAAAAAAACACGTGACTGAAAACGTTTATTGTTTAAACTATAAGATGACGTCAACAATAATACCTTCAACTCCATTGCTTTACAACAATGTTTAGTATAAGATGACGTCACATCCAAACTCTTGGCGTTTTCGCGCGCTTTTAAAAAGGGGATTTTTGTTAATTTTTTTGACAGTCAAAAAATTTCTCGATCGGCCTCAAATTTTGGGTAGTTGCTTATTTTTGCAAGAGGAATCGATTAAAAAAATAAAAAAAAATCATGCAACTTCCTCATTAGCACCCGTTGCCACCGACCGCGTTTTCCTACTCCTCCTGGTTCCGTAGATCCTTAATAAGGGGGCACTTTACTGTTGGATTTTTTCCAATCCCGCGCTAATTGCCTCCTTGGCGCAATTAGCACCCGTTGCCACCGACCGCGTTTTCCTACTCCTCCTGGTTCAGTAGATCCTTAATAAGGGGGCACTTAACTGTTGGATTTTTTTCCAAACCCGCGCTAATTGCCTCCTTGGCACAATTAGCACCCGTTGTCCCCGACCGCGTTTTCCTACTCCTCCTGGTTCCGTAGATCCTTAATAAGGGGGCACTTTACTGTTGGATTTTTTCCAAACCCGCGCTAATTGCCTCCTTGGCGCAATTAGCACCCGTTGCCACCGACCGCGTTTTCCTACTCCTCCTGGTTCCGTAGATCCTTAATAAGGGGGCACTTTACTGTTGGATTTTTTTCCAAACCCGCGCTAATTGCCTCATTGGCACAATTAGCACCCGTTGTCCCCGACCGCGTTTTCCTACTCCTCCTGGTTCCGTAGATCCTTAATAAGGGGGCACTTTACTGTTGGATTTTTTCCAAACCCGCGCTAATTGCCTCCTTGGCGCAATTAGCACCCGTTGCCACCGACCGCGTTTTCCTACTCCTCCTGGTTCCGTAGATCCTTAATAAGGGGGCACTTTACTGTTGGATTTTTTCCAAACCCGCGCTAATTGCCTCCTTGGCGCAATTAGCACCCGTTGCCACCGACCGCGTTTTCCTACTCCTCCTGGTTCCGTAGATCCTTAATAAGGGGGCACTTTACTGTTGGATTTTTTCCAAACCCGCGCTAATTGCCTCCTTTACGCAATTAGCACCCGTTGCCACCGACCGCGTTTTCCTACTCCTCCTGGTTCCGTAGATCCTTAATAAGGGGGCACTTTACTGTTGGATTTTTTCCAAACCCGCGCTTATTGCCTCCTTGGCGCAATTAGCACCCGTTGCCACCGACCGCGTTTTCCTACTCCTCCTGGTTCCGTAGATCCTTAATAAGGGGGCACTTTACTGTTGGATTTTTTCCAAACTCGCGCTAATTGCCTCCTTGGCGCAATTAGCACCCGTTGCCACCGACCGCGTTTTCCTACTCCTCCTGGTTCTGTAGATCCTTAATAAGGGGGCACTTTACTGTTGGATTTTTTCCAAACCCGCGCTAATTGCCTCCTTGGCGCAATTAGCACCCGTTGCCACCGACCGCGTTTTCCTACTCCTCCTGGTTCCGTAGATCCTTAATAAGGGGGCACTTAACTGTTGGATTTTTTTCCAAACCCGCGCTAATTGCCTCCTAGGCACAATTAGCACCCGTTGCCACCGACCGCGTTTTCCTACTCCTCCTGGTTCCGTAGATCCTTAATAAGGGGGAACTTTACTGTTGGATTTTTTCCAAACCCGCGCTAATTGCCTCCTTGGCGCAATTAGCACCCGTTGCCACCGACCGCGTTTTCCTACTCCTCCTGGTTCCGTAGATCCTTAATAAGGGGGCACTTTACTGTTGGATTTTTTCCAAACCCGCGCTAATTGCCTCCTTGGCGCAATTAGCACCCGTTGCCACCGACCGCGTTTTCCTACTCCTCCTGGTTCCGTAGATCCTTAATAAGGGGGCACTTTACTGTCGGATTTTTTCCAAACCCGCGCTAATTGCCTCCTTTACGCAATTAGCACCCGTTGCCATCGATCGCGTTTTCCTACTCCTCCTGGTTCCGTAGATCCTTAATAAGGGGGCACTTTACTGTTGGATTTTTTCCAAACCCGCGCTTATTGCCTCCTTGGCGCAATTAGCACCCGTTGCCACCGACCGCGTTTTCCTACTCCTCCTGGTTCCGTAGATCCTTAATAAGGGGGCACTTTACTGTTGGATTTTTTCCAAACTCGCGCTAATTGCCTCCTTGGCGCAATTAGCACCCGTTGCCACCGACCGCGTTTTCCTACTCCTCCTGGTTCTGTAGATCCTTAACCCATTAGGTACTAGCGTCACCATATGGTCACAGTGAACAATGGTTTACATTTGTTTCCCCCTGTAATGAAATAATTTAAAATCAATAAATGTTTTATAGTTTCTGGCTGGGTAACAGTCCAATCCATCAAAAATACATGGGTCTTCTAATCTGGTCTCTATGTTGTTTTGTAATGGATCGGAGAAAACAGTTATGTGAATCTGGGTATGAAAAATGGGGCGAAATAAGATTCAAGTCTTCCCTTTTACCTCAAAACTCGCTTTGAATTCAGTCTTTTAGCATATTCATATAGTTTTAGCATCAAAGAACAGTAATATATTTATTTTATAAATTTATTTTTCAAAATTATATATTAAAACTAAATTTTAATACTGCGTTACCATATGGTCACGCTAGTCCTTTACGTAGTCACTTTTAACCGGGTATTTCTGTTAGGGTTTGTCTTCCTATATGGTCTTTTTCATATCAAATTGAGTGATTGCCACGATATTTGAGAACGTCATTCATAAAAACAGTAATAGGTCTCAAAAATATTTTTCACTTCTTACAGTACAATTTAACAATGACACATAAAAACGATACCTGTCTCAGTCAACCTTGTGGCATTTGATATTGTGTGAATTTGGTATAACTCTAAAATTTGAAGTACTAGAGGGGGTCTGGGGCCTTTTCCCACATATTTTTTTAAAAATTTGATCCTAAAAACAGAGTTTTGACTCATTTTGGTGCACCTTGTCGGAATTTCGAGGATGGGGAGGGCTGCTTCGCCCCCTTTTGTACACCCCTGACCATCGAGGGAGGTTGAACTCAGTATTTTAAATGTTATATCAGAAGTTTATAACCAGTTGGTAAGCTATTAGTTAAATAAAATCACACAAGAAAAATTATATCATTTTTCATATTTTGCTTACATAAAGGACTAGCGTGACCATATGGTCACATGCCATATTTCCTAAAATTTACACCTGAAGTATTGAAAATTGGTTTTTTCCCACTCTATTAACATCAATAAAGGTAATTTAGAATGGGGTAAAAATTTTGAAGAGATAAAATAATTCCGTCCCTAATGGGTTAATAAGGGGGCACTTTACTGTTGGATTTTTTCCAAACCCGCGCTAATTGCCTCCTTGGCGCAATTAGCACCCGTTGCCACCGACCGCGTTTTCCTACTCCTCCTGGTTCCGTAGATCCTTAATAAGGGGGCACTTAACTGTTGGATTTTTTTCCAAACCCGCGCTAATTGCCTCCTAGGCACAATTAGCACCCGTTGCCACCGACCGCGTTTTCCTACTCCTCCTGGTTCCGTAGATCCTTAATAAGGGGGAACTTTACTGTTGGATTATTTCCAAACCCGCGCTAATTGCCTCCTTGGCGCAATTAGCACCCGTTGCCACCGACCGCGTTTTCCTACTCCTCCTGGTTCCGTAGATCCTTAATAAGGGGGCACTTTACTGTTGGATTTTTTCCAAACCCGCGCTAATTGCCTCCTTGGCGCAATTAGCACCCGTTGCCACCGACCGCGTTTTCCTACTCCTCCTGGTTCCGTAGATCCTTAATAAGGGGGCACTTTACTGTCGGATTTTTTCCAAACCCGCGCTAATTGCCTCCTTTACGCAATTAGCACCCGTTGCCATCGACCGCGTTTTCCTACTCCTCCTGGTTCCGTAGATCCTTAATAAGGGGGCACTTTACTGTTGGATTTTTTCCAAACCCGAGCTAATTGCCTCCTTGGCGCAATTAGCACCCGTTGCCACCGACCGCGTTTTCCTACTCCTCCTGGTTCCGTAGATCCTTAATAAGGGGGCACTTTACTGTCGGATTTTTTCCAAACCCGCGCTAATTGCCTCCTTGGCGCAATTAGCACCCGTTGCCACCGACCGCGTTTTCCTACTCCTCCTGGTTCCGTAGATCCTTAATAAGGGGGCACTTTACTGTTGGATTTTTTCCAAACTCGCGCTAATTGCCTCCTTGGTGCAATTAGCACCCGTTGCCACCGACCGCGTTTTCCTACTCCTCCTGGTTCCGTAGATCCTTAATAAGGGGGCACTTTACTGTCGGATTTTTTCCAAACCCGCGCTAATTGCCTCCTTGGCGCAATTAGCACCCGTTGCCACCGACCGCGTTTTCCTACTCCTCCTGGTTCCGTAGATCCTTAATAAGGGGGCACTTTACTGTTGGATTTTTTCCAAACCCAAGCTAATTGCCTCCTTTACGCAATTAGCACCCGTTGCCACCGACCGCGTTTTCCTACTCCTCCTGGTTCCGTAGATCCTTAATAAGGGGGCACTTTACTGTTGGATTTTTTCCAAACCCGCGCTAATTGCCTCCTTGGCGCAATTAGCACCCGTTGCCACCGACCGCGTTTTCCTACTCCTCCTGTTTCCGTAGATCCTTAATAAGGGGGCACTTTACTGTTGGATTTTTTCCAATCCCGCGCTAATTGCCTCCTTGGCGCAATTAGCACCCGTTGCCACCGACCGCGTTTTCCTACTCCTCCTGGTTCAGTAGATCCTTAATAAGGGGGCACTTAACTGTTGGATTTTTTTCCAAACCCGCGCTAATTGCCTCCTTGGCACAATTAGCACCCGTTGTCCCCGACCGCGTTTTCCTACTCCTCCTGGTTCCGTAGATCCTTAATAAGGGGGCACTTTACTGTTGGTTTTTTTCCAAACCCGCGCTAATTGCCTCCTTGGCGCAATTAGCACCCGTTGCCACCGACCGCGTTTTCCTACTCCTCCTGGTTCCGTAGATCCTTAATAAGGGGGCACTTTACTGTTGGATTTTTTCCAAACCCGCGCTAATTGCCTCCTTGGCGCAATTAGCACCCGTTGCCACCGACCGCGTTTTCCTACTCCTCCTGGTTCCGTAGATCCTTAATAAGGGGGCACTTTACTGTTGGATTTTTTCCAAACCCGCGCTAATTGCCTCCTTTACGCAATTAGCACCCGTTGCCACCGACCGCGTTTTCCTACTCCTCCTGGTTCCGTAGATCCTTAATAAGGGGGCACTTTACTGTTGGATTTTTTCCAAACCCGCGCTTATTGCCTCCTTGGCGCAATTAGCACCCGTTGCCACCGACCGCGTTTTCCTACTCCTCCTGGTTCCGTAGATCCTTAATAAGGGGGCACTTTACTGTTGGATTTTTTCCAAACTCGCGCTAATTGCCTCCTTGGCGCAATTAGCACCCGTTGCCACCGACCGCGTTTTCCTACTCCTCCTGGTTCTGTAGATCCTTAATAAGGGGGCACTTTACTGTTGGATTTTTTCCAAACCCGCGCTAATTGCCTCCTTGGCGCAATTAGCACCCGTTGCCACCGACCGCGTTTTCCTACTCCTCCTGGTTCCGTAGATCCTTAATAAGGGGGCACTTAACTGTTGGATTTTTTTCCAAACCCGCGCTAATTGCCTCCTAGGCACAATTAGCACCCGTTGCCACCGACCGCGTTTTCCTACTCCTCCTGGTTCCGTAGATCCTTAATAAGGGGGAACTTTACTGTTGGATTTTTTCCAAACCCGTGCTAATTGCCTCCTTGGCGCAATTAGCACCCGTTGCCACCGACCGCGTTTTCCTACTCCTCCTGGTTCCGTAGATCCTTAATAAGGGGGCACTTTACTGTTGGATTTTTTCCAAACCCGCGCTAATTGCCTCCTTGGCGCAATTAGCACCCGTTGCCACCGACCGCGTTTTCCTACTCCTCCTGGTTCCGTAGATCCTTAATAAGGGGGCACTTTACTGTCGGATTTTTTCCAAACCCGCGCTAATTGCCTCCTTTACGCAATTAGCACCCGTTGCCATCGACCGCGTTTTCCTACTCCTCCTGGTTCCGTAGATCCTTAATAAGGGGGCACTTTACTGTTTGATTTTTTCCAAACCCGAGCTAATTGCCTCCTTGGCGCAATTAGCACCCGTTGATACCGACCGCGTTTTCCTACTCCTCCTGGTTCCGTAGATCCTTAATAAGGGGGCACTTTACTGTCGGATTTTTTCCAAACCCGCGCTAATTGCCTCCTTGGCGCAATTAGCACCCGTTGCCACCGACCGCGTTTTCCTACTCCTCCTGGTTCCGTAGATCCTTAATAAGGGGGCACTTTACTGTTGGATTTTTTCCAAACTCGCGCTAATTGCCTCCTTGGTGCAATTAGCACCCGTTGCCACCAACCGCGTTTTCCTACTCCTCCTGGTTCCGTAGATCCTTAATAAGGGGGCACTTTACTGTTGGATTTTTTCCAAACCCGCGCTAATTGCCTCCTTGGCGCAATTAGCACCCGTTGCCACCGACCGCGTTTTCCTACTCCTCCTGGTTCCGTAGATCCTTAATAAGGGGGCACTTTACTGTCGGATTTTTTCCAAACCCGCGCTAATTGCCTCCTTGGCGCAATTAGCACCCGTTGCCACCGACCGCGTTTTCCTACTCCTCCTGGTTCCGTAGATCCTTAATAAGGGGGCACTTTACTGTTGGATTTTTTCCAAACCCGCGCTAATTGCCTCCTTGGCGCAATTAGCACCCGTTGCCACCGACCGCGTTTTACTACTCCTCCTGGTTCCGTAGATCCTTAATAAGGGGGCACTTAACTGTTGGATTTTTTTCCAAACCCGCGCTAATTGCCTCCTTGGCACAATTAGCACCCGTTGCCACCGACCGCGTTTTCCTACTCCTCCTGGTTCCGTAGATCCTTAATAAGGGGGCACTTTACTGTTGGATTTTTTCCAAACCCGCGCTAATTGCCTCCTTGGCGCAATTAGCACCCGTTGCCACCGACCGCGTTTTCCTACTCCTCCTGGTTCCGTAGATCCTTAATAAGGGGGCACTTTACTGTCGGATTTTTTCAGAACCCGCGCTAATTGCCTCCTTGGCGCAATTAGCACCCGTTGCCACCGACCGCGTTTTCCTACTCCTCCTGGTTCCGTAGATCCTTAATAAGGGGGCACTTTACTGTTGGATTTTTTCCAAACCCAAGCTAATTGCCTCCTTTACGCAATTAGCACCCGTTGCCACCGACCGTGTTTTCCTACTCCTCCTGGTTCCGTAGATCCTTAATAAGGGGGCACTTTACTGTTGGATTTTTTCCAAACCCGCGCTAATTGCCTCCTTGGCGCAATTAGCACCCGTTGCCACCGACCGCGTTTTCCTACTCCTCCTGGTTCCGTAGATCCTTAATAAGGGGGCACTTTACTGTTGGATTTTTTTCCAAACCCGCGCTAATTGCCTCCTTGGCACAATTAGCACTCGTTGCCACCGACCGCGTTTTCCTACTCCTCCTGGTTCCGTAGATCCTTAATAAGGGGGCGCTTTACTGTTGGATTTTTTCCAAACCCGCGCTAATTGCCTCCTTGGTGCAATTAGCACCCGTTGCCACCGACCGCGTTTTCCTACTCCTCCTGGTTCCGTAGATCCTTTATAAGGGGGCACTTTACTGTCGGATTTTTTCCAAACCCACGCTAATTGCCTCCTTGGCGCAATTAGCACCCGTTGCCACCGACCGCGTTTTCCTACTCCTCCTGGTTCCGTAGATCCTTAATAAGGGGGCACTTTACTGTTGGATTTTTTCCAAACTCGCGCTAATTGCCTCCTTGGCGCAATTAGCACCCGTTGCCACCGACCGCGTTTTCCTACTCCTCCTGGTTCTGTAGATCCTTAATAAGGGGGCACTTTACTGTTGGATTTTTTCCAAACCCGCGCTAATTGCCTCCTTGGCGCAATTAGCACCCGTTGCCACCGACCGCGTTTTCCTACTCCTCCTGGTTCCGTAGATCCTTAATAAGGGGGCGCTTTACTGTTGGATTTTTTCCAAACCCGCGCTAATTGCCTCCTTGGTGCAATTAGCACCCGTTGCCACCGACCGCGTTTTCCTACTCCTCCTGGTTCCGTAGATCCTTTATAAGGGGGCACTTTACTGTTGGATTTTTTCCAAACCCGCGCTTATTGCCTCCTTGGCGCAATTAGCACCCGTTGCCACCGACCGCGTTTTCCTACTCCTCCTGGTTCCGTAGATCCTTTATAAGGGGGCACTTTACTGTTGGATTTTTTCCAAACCCGCGCTTATTGCCTCCTTGGCGCAATTAGCACCCGTTGCCACCGACCGCGTTTTCCTACTCCTCCTGGTTCCGTAGATCCTTAATAAGGGGGCACTTTACTGTTGGATTTTTTCCAAACCCGCGCTTATTGCCTCCTTGGCGCAATTAGCACCCGTTGCCACCGACCGCGTTTTCCTACTCCTCCTGGTTCCGTAGATCCTTAATAAGGGGGCACTTTACTGTCGGATTTTTTCCAAACCCGCGCTAATTGCCTCCTTGGCGCAATTAGCAACCGTTGCCACCGACCGCGTTTTCCTACTCCTCCTGGTTCCGTAGATCCTTAATAAGGGGGCACTTTACTGTTGGATTTTTTCCAAACTCGCGCTAATTGCCTCCTTGGCGCAATTAGCTCCCGTTGCCACCGACCGCGTTTTCCTACTCCTCCTGGTTCCGTAGATCCTTAATAAGGGGGCACTTTACTGTTGGATTTTTTCCAAACCCGCGCTAATTGCCTCCTTGGCGCAATTAGCACCCGTTGCCACCGACAGCGTTTTCCTACTCCTCCTGGTTCCGTAGATCCTTAATAAGGGGGCACTTAACTGTTGGATTTTTTTCCAAACCCGCGCTAATTGCCTCCTAGGCACAATAAGGAAGTTGCATGTGTCAGATTTTCAAAAACAAACAAGTGTTCCGTATGGTTTTTTGTATGGTAAAATGAAATATCTAGTCAGTTTTTCAAAAAAATGTACAGGTAATTAAATATTTTAATCTAAAAGTCGAGAAAAAAACACGTGACTGAAAACGTTTATTGTTTAAACTATAAGATGACGTCAACAATAATACCTTCAACTCCATTGCTTTACAACAATGTTTAGTATAAGATGACGTCACATCCAAACTCTTGGCGTTTTCGCGCGCTTTTAAAAAGGGGATTTTTGTTAATTTTTTTGACAGTCAAAAAATTTCTCGATCGGCCTCAAATTTTGGGTAGTTGCTTATTTTTGCAAGAGGAATCGATTAAAAAAATAAAAAAAAATCATGCAACTTCCTCATTAGCACCCGTTGCCACCGACCGCGTTTTCCTACTCCTCCTGGTTCCGTAGATCCTTAATAAGGGGGCACTTTACTGTTGGATTTTTTCCAATCCCGCGCTAATTGCCTCCTTGGCGCAATTAGCACCCGTTGCCACCGACCGCGTTTTCCTACTCCTCCTGGTTCAGTAGATCCTTAATAAGGGGGCACTTAACTGTTGGATTTTTTTCCAAACCCGCGCTAATTGCCTCCTTGGCACAATTAGCACCCGTTGTCCCCGACCGCGTTTTCCTACTCCTCCTGGTTCCGTAGATCCTTAATAAGGGGGCACTTTACTGTTGGATTTTTTCCAAACCCGCGCTAATTGCCTCCTTGGCGCAATTAGCACCCGTTGCCACCGACCGCGTTTTCCTACTCCTCCTGGTTCCGTAGATCCTTAATAAGGGGGCACTTTACTGTTGGATTTTTTTCCAAACCCGCGCTAATTGCCTCATTGGCACAATTAGCACCCGTTGTCCCCGACCGCGTTTTCCTACTCCTCCTGGTTCCGTAGATCCTTAATAAGGGGGCACTTTACTGTTGGATTTTTTCCAAACCCGCGCTAATTGCCTCCTTGGCGCAATTAGCACCCGTTGCCACCGACCGCGTTTTCCTACTCCTCCTGGTTCCGTAGATCCTTAATAAGGGGGCACTTTACTGTTGGATTTTTTCCAAACCCGCGCTAATTGCCTCCTTGGCGCAATTAGCACCCGTTGCCACCGACCGCGTTTTCCTACTCCTCCTGGTTCCGTAGATCCTTAATAAGGGGGCACTTTACTGTTGGATTTTTTCCAAACCCGCGCTAATTGCCTCCTTTACGCAATTAGCACCCGTTGCCACCGACCGCGTTTTCCTACTCCTCCTGGTTCCGTAGATCCTTAATAAGGGGGCACTTTACTGTTGGATTTTTTCCAAACCCGCGCTTATTGCCTCCTTGGCGCAATTAGCACCCGTTGCCACCGACCGCGTTTTCCTACTCCTCCTGGTTCCGTAGATCCTTAATAAGGGGGCACTTTACTGTTGGATTTTTTCCAAACTCGCGCTAATTGCCTCCTTGGCGCAATTAGCACCCGTTGCCACCGACCGCGTTTTCCTACTCCTCCTGGTTCTGTAGATCCTTAATAAGGGGGCACTTTACTGTTGGATTTTTTCCAAACCCGCGCTAATTGCCTCCTTGGCGCAATTAGCACCCGTTGCCACCGACCGCGTTTTCCTACTCCTCCTGGTTCCGTAGATCCTTAATAAGGGGGCACTTAACTGTTGGATTTTTTTCCAAACCCGCGCTAATTGCCTCCTAGGCACAATTAGCACCCGTTGCCACCGACCGCGTTTTCCTACTCCTCCTGGTTCCGTAGATCCTTAATAAGGGGGAACTTTACTGTTGGATTTTTTCCAAACCCGCGCTAATTGCCTCCTTGGCGCAATTAGCACCCGTTGCCACCGACCGCGTTTTCCTACTCCTCCTGGTTCCGTAGATCCTTAATAAGGGGGCACTTTACTGTTGGATTTTTTCCAAACCCGCGCTAATTGCCTCCTTGGCGCAATTAGCACCCGTTGCCACCGACCGCGTTTTCCTACTCCTCCTGGTTCCGTAGATCCTTAATAAGGGGGCACTTTACTGTCGGATTTTTTCCAAACCCGCGCTAATTGCCTCCTTTACGCAATTAGCACCCGTTGCCATCGATCGCGTTTTCCTACTCCTCCTGGTTCCGTAGATCCTTAATAAGGGGGCACTTTACTGTTGGATTTTTTCCAAACCCGCGCTTATTGCCTCCTTGGCGCAATTAGCACCCGTTGCCACCGACCGCGTTTTCCTACTCCTCCTGGTTCCGTAGATCCTTAATAAGGGGGCACTTTACTGTTGGATTTTTTCCAAACTCGCGCTAATTGCCTCCTTGGCGCAATTAGCACCCGTTGCCACCGACCGCGTTTTCCTACTCCTCCTGGTTCTGTAGATCCTTAACCCATTAGGTACTAGCGTCACCATATGGTCACAGTGAACAATGGTTTACATTTGTTTCCCCCTGTAATGAAATAATTTAAAATCAATAAATGTTTTATAGTTTCTGGCTGGGTAACAGTCCAATCCATCAAAAATACATGGGTCTTCTAATCTGGTCTCTATGTTGTTTTGTAATGGATCGGAGAAAACAGTTATGTGAATCTGGGTATGAAAAATGGGGCGAAATAAGATTCAAGTCTTCCCTTTTACCTCAAAACTCGCTTTGAATTCAGTCTTTTAGCATATTCATATAGTTTTAGCATCAAAGAACAGTAATATATTTATTTTATAAATTTATTTTTCAAAATTATATATTAAAACTAAATTTTAATACTGCGTTACCATATGGTCACGCTAGTCCTTTACGTAGTCACTTTTAACCGGGTATTTCTGTTAGGGTTTGTCTTCCTATATGGTCTTTTTCATATCAAATTGAGTGATTGCCACGATATTTGAGAACGTCATTCATAAAAACAGTAATAGGTCTCAAAAATATTTTTCACTTCTTACAGTACAATTTAACAATGACACATAAAAACGATACCTGTCTCAGTCAACCTTGTGGCATTTGATATTGTGTGAATTTGGTATAACTCTAAAATTTGAAGTACTAGAGGGGGTCTGGGGCCTTTTCCCACATATTTTTTTAAAAATTTGATCCTAAAAACAGAGTTTTGACTCATTTTGGTGCACCTTGTCGGAATTTCGAGGATGGGGAGGGCTGCTTCGCCCCCTTTTGTACACCCCTGACCATCGAGGGAGGTTGAACTCAGTATTTTAAATGTTATATCAGAAGTTTATAACCAGTTGGTAAGCTATTAGTTAAATAAAATCACACAAGAAAAATTATATCATTTTTCATATTTTGCTTACATAAAGGACTAGCGTGACCATATGGTCACATGCCATATTTCCTAAAATTTACACCTGAAGTATTGAAAATTGGTTTTTTCCCACTCTATTAACATCAATAAAGGTAATTTAGAATGGGGTAAAAATTTTGAAGAGATAAAATAATTCCGTCCCTAATGGGTTAATAAGGGGGCACTTTACTGTTGGATTTTTTCCAAACCCGCGCTAATTGCCTCCTTGGCGCAATTAGCACCCGTTGCCACCGACCGCGTTTTCCTACTCCTCCTGGTTCCGTAGATCCTTAATAAGGGGGCACTTAACTGTTGGATTTTTTTCCAAACCCGCGCTAATTGCCTCCTAGGCACAATTAGCACCCGTTGCCACCGACCGCGTTTTCCTACTCCTCCTGGTTCCGTAGATCCTTAATAAGGGGGCACTTTACTGTTGGATTTTTTCCAAACCCGCGCTAATTACCTCCTTGGCGCAATTAGCACCCGTTGCCACCGACCGCGTTTTCCTACTCCTCCTGGTTCCGTAGATCCTTAAAAAGGGGGCACTTTACTGTCGGATTTTTTCCAAACCCGCGCTAATTGCCTCCTTGGCGCAATTAGCACCCGTTGCCACCGACCGCGTTTTCCTACTCCTCCTGGTTCCGTAGATCCTTAATAAGGGGGCACTTTACTGTTGGATTTTTTCCAAACCCAAGCTAATTGCCTCCTTTACGCAATTAGCACCCGTTGCCACAGACCGCGTTTTCCTACTCCTCCTGGTTCCGTAGATCCTTAATAAGGGGGCACTTTACTGTTGGATTTTTTCCAAACCCGCGCTAATTGCCTCCTTGGCGCAATTAGCACCCGTTGCCACCGACCGCGTTTTCCTACTCCTCCTGGTTCCGTAGATCCTTAATAAGGGGGCACTTTACTGTCGGATTTTTTCCAAACCCGCGCTAATTGCCTCCTTGGCGCAATTAGCACCCGTTGCCACCGACCGCGTTTTCCTACTCCTCCTGGTTCCGTAGATCCTTAATAAGGGGGCACTTTACTGTTGGATTTTTTCCAAACCCGCGCTAATTGCCTCCTTTACGCAATTAGCACCCGTTGCCACCGACCGCGTTTTCCTACTCCTCCTGGTTCCGTAGATCCTTAATAAGGGGGCACTTTACTGTTGGATTTTTTCCAAACCCGCGCTAATTGCCTACTTGGCGCAATTAGCACCCGTTGCCACCGACCGCGTTTTCCTACTCCTCCTGGTTCCGTAGATCCTTAATAAGGGGGCACTTTACTGTTGGATTTTTTCCAAACCCAAGCTAATTGCCTCCTTTACGCAATTAGCACCCGTTGCCACCGACCGCGTTTTCCTACTCCTCCTGGTTCCGTAGATCCTTAATAAGGGGGCACTTTACTGTTGGATATTTTCCAAACCCGCGCTAATTGCCTCCTTGGCGCAATTAGCACCCGTTGCCACCGACCGCGTTTTCCTACTCCTCCTGGTTCCGTAGATCCTTAATAAGGGGGCACTTTACTGTCGGATTTCTTCCAAACCCGCGCTAATTGCCTCCTTTACGCAATTAGCACCCGTTGCCATCGACCGCGTTTTCCTACTCCTCCTGGTTCCGTAGATCCTTAATAAGGGGGCACTTTACTGTTGGATTTTTTCCAAACCCGCGCTAATTGCCTCCTTGGCGCAATTAGCACCCGTTGCCACCGACCGCGTTTTCCTACTCCTCCTGGTTCCGTAGATCCTTAATAAGGGGGCACTTTACTGTCGGATTTTTTCCAAACCCGCGCTAATTGCCTCCTTGGCGCAATTAGCACCCGTTGCCACCGACCGCGTTTTCCTACTCCTCCTGGTTCCGTAGATCCTTAATAAGGGGGCACTTTACTGTTGGATTTTTTCCAAACTTGCGCTAATTGCCTCCTTGGCGCAATTAGCACCCGTTGCCACCGACCGCGTTTTCCTACTCCTCCTGGTTCCGTAGATCCTTAATAAGGGGGCACTTTACTGTTGGATTTTTTCCAAACCCGCGCTAATTGCCTCCTTGGCGCAATTAGTACCCGTTGCCACCGACCGCGTTTTCCTACTCCTCCTGGTTCCGTAGATCCTTAATAAGGGGGCACTTAACTGTTGGATTTTTTTCCAAACCCGCGCTAATTGCCTCCTTGGCACAATTAGCACCCGTTGCCACCGACCGCGTTTTCCTACTCCTCCTGGTTCCGTAGATCCTTAATAAGGGGGCACTTTACTGTTGGATTTTTTCCAAACCCGCGCTAATTGCCTCCTTGGCGCAATTAGCACCCGTTGCCACCAACCGCGTTTTCCTTCTCCTCCTGGTTCCGTAGATCCTTAATAAGGGGGCACTTTACTGTCGGATTTTTTCCAAACCCGCGCTAATTGCTTCCTTGGCGCAATTAGCACCCGTTGCCACCGACCGCGTTTTCCTACTCCTCCTGGTTCCGTAGATCCTTAATAAGGGGGCACTTTACTGTTGGATTTTTTCCAAACCCGCGCTAATTGCCTCCTTGGCGCAATTAGCACCCGTTGCCACCGACCGCGTTTTCCTACTCCTCCTGGTTCCGTAGATCCTTAATAAGGGGGCACTTTACTGTTGGATTTTTTCCAAACCCAAGCTAATTGCCTCCTTTACGCAATTAGCACCCGTTGCCACAGACCGCGTTTTCCTACTCCTCCTGGTTCCGTAGATCCTTAATAAGGGGGCACTTTACTGTTGGATTTTTTCCAAACCCGCGCTAATTGCCTCCTTGGCGCAATTAGCACCCGTTGCCACCGACCGCGTTTTCCTACTCCTCCTGGTTCCGTAGATCCTTAATAAGGGGGCACTTTACTGTCGGATTTTTTCCAAACCCGCGCTAATTGCCTCCTTGGCGCAATTAGCACCCGTTGCCACCGACCGCGTTTTCCTACTCCTCCTGGTTCCGTAGATCCTTAATAAGGGGGCACTTTACTGTTGGATTTTTTCCAAACCCGCGCTAATTGCCTCCTTTACGCAATTAGCACCCGTTGCCACCGACCGCGTTTTCCTACTCCTCCTGGTTCCGTAGATCCTTTATAAGGGGGCACTTTACTGTTGGATTTTTTCCAAACCCGCGCTAATTGCCTACTTGGCGCAATTAGCACCCGTTGCCACCGACCGCGTTTTCCTACTCCTCCTGGTTCCGTAGATCCTTAATAAGGGGGCACTTTACTGTTGGATTTTTTCCAAACCCAAGCTAATTGCCTCCTTTACGCAATTAGCACCCGTTGCCACCGACCGCGTTTTCCTACTCCTCCTGGTTCCGTAGATCCTTAATAAGGGGGCACTTTACTGTTGGATATTTTCCAAACCCGCGCTAATTGCCTCCTTGGCGCAATTAGCACCCGTTGCCACCGACCGCGTTTTCCTACTCCTCCTGGTTCCGTAGATCCTTAATAAGGGGGCACTTTACTGTCGGATTTCTTCCAAACCCGCGCTAATTGCCTCCTTTACGCAATTAGCACCCGTTGCCATCGACCGCGTTTTCCTACTCCTCCTGGTTCCGTAGATCCTTAATAAGGGGGCACTTTACTGTTGGATTTTTTCCAAACCCGCGCTAATTGCCTCCTTGGCGCAATTAGCACCCGTTGCCACCGACCGCGTTTTCCTACTCCTCCTGGTTCCGTAGATCCTTAATAAGGGGGCACTTTACTGTCGGATTTTTTCCAAACCCGCGCTAATTGCCTCCTTGGCGCAATTAGCACCCGTTGCCACCGACCGCGTTTTCCTACTCCTCCTGGTTCCGTAGATCCTTAATAAGGGGGCACTTTACTGTTGGATTTTTTCCAAACTTGCGCTAATTGCCTCCTTGGCGCAATTAGCACCCGTTGCCACCGACCGCGTTTTCCTACTCCTCCTGGTTCCGTAGATCCTTAATAAGGGGGCACTTTACTGTTGGATTTTTTCCAAACCCGCGCTAATTGCCTCCTTGGCGCAATTAGTACCCGTTGCCACCGACCGCGTTTTCTTACTCCTCCTGGTTCCGTAGATCCTTAATAAGGGGGCACTTAAGTAGTGGTGTCTGCTCACTTCTAGCATAAAATCTTACCACCTAACCACTCTTAACCCCCATAGCATGTTAAGAGTGTTAGACCCTTGAGTGCGTAAGCACTCTAAGGTGGTAAGAATGGATGCGAGAAGTGAGCAAACACCACGGTGAGTGAGTAATAAACTTAGAACTTACGTTTGGGGTAGTCCTCGTTGAGGGCGGAGTGTTATTCTCCTTGCCAATATGCACATAAGTTGTTATTTCAATTACAACAAGCTTATGTGCCTACTGGCGCGCAGTATAACAAGTTGAAGACCACGAGAGACGCCGTGAGCTCTGTTGACTTAGAACGGAAAAATTCTAACTTACCAATAAAATCATTGGGTAAGAAGTGGCTGTCAATCCACTCATTGTGAGAGGCGAGCTCAGTTACTTACCAGTCTTGTGCATCGTTGTGGGAGGGGAAGTCACCACGAGAGTCAGTTGACACTGGAGTGTTTGAATAAGGTGTATACCCCTGTGGCAACGCACCCCCACAGTGATACATTATACACCACAAGAGTACGTTGTCACCTGCGTGATACCCATGATAACCACTCGGAATAATATATGCTCATTGCAAGCTCTTATATACCCCTCCTGAGTTTGTATAATCATTTGTTTAACAGGAATGAAGTCCTCGAAGCGTTGAGGATTCGCATCGCTTGCCCATGGCAAAGGTTTGGGGTTCGTTACGTGAAGCTAATAAATATGCATCTCAGGCGGTTTGATTTCACCCGTGCATTTATTTTTGAGGTTTATCTTTGGTAAAGCCGGATACAGCTATATAAGCATTCCTCATCTCTGGGTATTATTATTTTTCATGGATTGAAGGTTGTTGGTAAAGCCGGATACAGCTATATAAGCATCCTTCATCACTGGGTATTATTATTTTTCATGGATTGAAGGTTGAGTAAATTACTAGATTAAAATGAGTTCGGTCATTGTAGTATGCATCGGTCTCATGGTTGGATTTTTCTTCCTAATCCCCGTGTTTATTTCATTCTTTAAAGCTTGTGATGAAGAACAATTCCCCGAAAAAATTGACCTAAACAATACAGGCTGTATATTTTCTGAACATTTGGGGAGAAAATTATATTTTCATATTTGTAAGAAAGAGAATGCTAAAGTTTTTGATTTACGTTACTTTTGGAAAAATGATTTAGATAATATGAAACCTCAAATTATTGGTGTGCAGTTAAGTGAACACCAGTATGAAAGAATTTGTAAAATCAAGAAAGCTTTTTCACCCATTCCATTACTTGATTAGTTGTTGAAGTAGAACAACCGAAAAAACATTTTGCTTTTGTAGTATAAATTACAACTGGTTAGATTTAAACGAAATAATGATCAAACTTCAACATCCGAGTTCCTTAATTGTGTCTGGTCCTTCCCAATCAGGAAAAACGGAGTTAGTGCGAAACCTTATTAGAAAAAAAGCCTATAATCATGATTTGCAGAAAGTAGTTTGGTGTTATTCGGTTTGGCAACCCTGGTTTCTAGAAGATAAACATATTGAATTTAAACAAGGCTTACCAGATGACGATGCAATGGCTGATTTGATTATTATAGATGATCAAATGAACAATATTACGAATGCTGTAGCAGATATGTTTACTGTGGGATCACATCATAAAAATTTTAGCATAATATTGATTACTCAAAATCTATTCCCACGTGTAAGACAGTTTCGAGATATAAGTTTAAATGCTCATTACCTTATTTTGTTTCGCAACAATCGTGATTTATCACAAGCTTCATGCTTTGCCCGTCAAGCTTTTCCGGGGAAAGGAAAATATTTCTTGGATGCTTATAAAAAAGCAACCACTCAACCATACTCTTATTTACTCGTTGATGTTCATCCTAAGACTTCAGATGATTGTAGGCTCCGGCAATCTCTTTTCCCCGATCGAAACAATATCAACTGGGTATATTTACCCAAAGAAAAATGAATAAAATAAGAAAACATATTCACTTATTACATTTGCTTTCGACTGCATCTCCTCAACAAAGAAAAGCTCTTTTAAGAACTGCAACTGATGAACAAATTAAATCCCTTTGTGAAATTTGTAACAATTTACTTCAAGGAAATATCCCATCTGTTTCGTTAAAAAAGTTAAAACCCCACAAGAGAGTTATCCGATCTCTGGCTTGTAGAAAAGTCCCCTTATCGAAGAAAAAGAAAATATTATCAAAACAAACTGGAGGATTTCTACCGATAATACTTCCTGCTGTAATAAGTTTACTAAACAACATAATTAAACCATAATGGCTCAAAAAATGGCATTGGTTCCTCCTGAATTAGTTTCGGAATATTATCAACTAACGAAACCTGAAGTTCGTATAGAAGATAGTATAACTAATATTCTACATCAAACAGATATACCAGATGAACTCAGAGTTAAAATGTTATCCAGTCTCATTCCGAAGTATCAAAAACTAATGCAACCTTCTGTAAAGAAATTCCCTGAAATGATTTTTGAAGAGCTAAATAAACTAAAAGATGAAAACCAAGAGGAGGTTCAACCATCATCGAAACCAACTACTTCTTATAATAGCAATGTAGTGAAATATTTAGCTTACATTGTTCCGAAATCAAAGAAAATGTATATTCATCCAATACTCGAACAGTTGAAAAATGGTGGTTATACTTTTAATGAAAACAATGAACTAGTGGTGAAAGGGAAGACCGAACACAATAGTAACGCAGTAGATCTTTTCGGCTATCTAATGCGAAATTTAAAAACCTCTGGATATAGACCAATTGGTTTTAATGCATTCATTAAAGCTATACAAGATATAAATATTCCGAAAGAATGGGTTGGAAACGCAACTGTTCGTAATCAGTTATATCTTTCTGAAGCTGACCCATTTGTTTCATCGCCAAGGCAAGAATCTAAATGGACATCTTGGCGAGAAGTCGGCACTTCTCCATTTCTTGAATCTACTACTCAAAAGGAGTTAGCAATCACACCAGAGTTGAAAACGTCAAATCACACCACACCATCATCTGCAGCGTTTAAAATCTTGAAGAAATCCAAATCTTCATCTGATTCATCGAAAGTAGAGAGCGTTTCTCCCTCTATTATCAAAAGATGGGAAGACTGGGATTAAAGCCTGAATTTCCAAGCACTAAAGAGAGCGACTCTTTGAATAAGGTGTATTATGATTTTGAAAATCCTGGATCATTTGGAGGAGTGTTAGGATTATCACGTTCGAGTAAAATTCCTTTAAAGAAAACAAGAGATTGGTTGATGAGACAAGATGTCTACACTCTTCACAAACCGGTTAGAATTAACTATTCCAGAAGAAAAACATTAGCTTTGGGTGAAAAAGAATTATTTCAAGCTGACTTAGTAGATGTGAGACATTTATCGAAAGTAAACAATAACTTTTGTCATATTTTAACTGTTATAGATGTATTCTCAAAATTTGCTTTCGCTATACCAATAAAAAATAAGAAACCCGAAACTATTGTTAATGCATTTAAAACTATTTTCGAAATTTCAAAACCGAAAAATCTTCAAACAGATCGTGGTACGGAATTTTACAACATCATAACAAGAGAATTTTTCAAACGTGAAAATATTAATCATTATTCCACTCACAGTCAAACAAAAGCAAGCGTTGTTGAACGATTTAATCGAACTTTAAAAAACAAACTGTATCGAATATTTACTTATAGAAACTCATACAAATATATCGATGTTTTAGACAAGGTAGTAGAAAGTTACAATAATTCTGTACATAGAAGCATAGGCATGGCACCTTCAAAAGTAACCCCATTAGATCATTCAAAAATATTTCACAAGCTGTATGGAAAGGCTAACTATATAGTAACGTATAAGTTTAAGGAAAATGATTATGTGCGAATATCTAAAATGAGAAAAACTTTTCAAAAAGGATATCGCCCAGGTTGGAGTGAAGAAGTGTTTGTTATTCATAAACGATACCCCTCTTCTCCTCCAACTTATAAATTAGCTGACATGCAAGGGGAAGTTATAGACGGACGGTTTTATCAAGAGGAATTACAACCGGTTATCAAGTCTTCTGACAGCTTTTGGAGTATCGAAAAAATTTTACGTACTCGCGGTGTGGGTTCCAAGAAAGAATATTTTGTTAAATGGACTGGTTTTGAGGAAAAGTTTAATTCGTGGATTAAAGCATCATGGCTCAAGTGAAATCAGAATTCTACATAACTCTAGCTAGTAATGCATGCATGGAATTATTTCCTTTCAATACGCAAGCTCACTTCATAACCAAACTATCACCATCACTTATACTAAGAGGTGAATGGGAAGTAGGATTGGTAGAAGCCATTATTCCTAGAAGTTATTTCAACATAACCCATTCCAATAACACTTATACTCTGACATATAAAAAAGAAACTATTGAGTATGAAAATGTTACAAATCATGAAATACCGTTATCACCAATTTTAGAAGATTCAGGATCATTATTTGCAAATTTAAATAACAATATTCAATTTATAACTAAATCAAATGGAGTAGAATTTGTTGAAAATGGATCGAATGTTACTATTCAGTTGTGGGTAAGCGGTGACTTTGAAGTTCATATTGATCCTGTAAAGGCTGAAAAATTGTTATATGTATTACATCAACCACTAAAAGATTTAAAAATAACAAAAACAAAAACTTTTAAATGTAGAAAAACTACTGTAAGCTTGGAAGGTCAATTGTTTTACATAATCGATAAACGTATTAACAGAATAATTACGACCCAGATTCCATTACGGATGGAAAATTCCCCAGAAACCTCGAAAACATTATTCGAGGACATTAACGAAAACATACGTCAGTTCGCAAGAACTGATAAGGTGAAATTCATACAATTCAAATCTGACCGCGAGCCCGTATTTATAAGAATCCCTAGAGGATATGAAATCCACATTTCTTCTGAACATGCACCTACTCTTTTGAATGCATTAAATTTATCCTTGGATGATGTTGTGTTACAAAAAGATGTTCATTTTAAGTCTAAAGATATCGAAAAATTGCAGACATCTGGAGAATATTTCATTTTAAAAAAAATAGGATTACAAGATGGTAAAATATCTACAGTAAATATTACTGAAGATTTAACAATACCCATTGGTCAATACTCTACACCCACAGAATTGTTTAACGCTTTTGAAGGCGTTGAATTGAAGTTGTTAAACGATAAAAAAGTTCAATTATCACTACCCGAACAAACATCAGTTTTGTTGGGGAATGGTCTACAGCAACTCTTAGGTTTTAAAAAGAATTTATTTTTAGAAGGCGATCATATTGCCGAATATCCAATCGAGTTAGATGCAGGAATTTCAGAAATTTTTGTTTACTCGGATATTGTTGAACCTCATAGGATAGGGGGAACATCTGCACCTCTTCTTCGTATCATCCCTCTCGCGGGTGAAAAAAACGATCAGATTGTACGAGTTTACAACTCACCTTTATATTTTCCTGTTAAACCGAGTTACATCGAAACTATAGAACTAGAACTGCGAACTAGTAGTGGATCAAAAATGATATTCACATCAGGAAAAACATTTTTGATATTATCATTTCGTCAAATGAAGTGAATAGAAAGTTACATTTTACTTAGTTTCAGTTCGTGATTTGATTAGTCACTACTGGTGAGTGTATCCTTGAAATATAGTATAAAAGCATCAGTTCCATCAATATCTCATCAGAAGCAGGAAACTTACAATGGATGCAACAAAAATGGATGCGACAAAAATGGATGCGACAAAAATGGATGCGACAAAAACGGATGATCCTGACTGGAATCAAATCTCCAAAACACCGATGTCAGAACCCATCCTCAGAAGTTTAAAAGATTTTGTATATTGGCCGCTGGTCTTTCAACACTCTAAACTTAGCGAGCGTTTCATCAATGAGTTTGCTCTATGTGATGATGATTGGTATGCAATATCCAAATATCAAAAACTTTCGGAAGATTTTATGACCGAACATAAAGACCGATTGCAGTGGCATCTTATTTCTCGTTATCAACAAATGTCAGAAGAATTCCTTGAACGGCATATTGATGACATTGTATGGGAGGAGATCTCCCATCATCAAGTTTTGGGCGAAGAGTTCATTTTGAAACATAAAGATAAGTTAGATATGCAACTAGTATCAGCTCACCAGAAATTATCGGAAAAAACAATGAGAGAACTGAAAGATGTATTGAATTGGCCTAGCATCACGAGGTACCAAAGCTTTGGTGAAGAATTTATTGGTCAATTTGTAGACAAGATTGATTTCTGCAACCTGATGAAGTATAAACGAAAAATTTTGTCCAATTCATTTTATGATAAGAACTCACGTAAAATCAAATGTATCCTCCTAGCTGAAATTTGTGAATCTTTAGCTGAAAATATGTATAGGTATAATCCATATAATCCTTAAATTTTTTAATGGTTTTAAATCATTAAAACAATAATTACTTTCTTTTTAATAAAAGAACATGGAAACCAAGTTTTTATGGAGTTATTATATTATTCTTGTTTATTAACCTATGTTGGTTTGGTGGAAATGACTATTAACACATTATACTTATCCATTATTGTATGTTGCTTTTGCTTTGCTTAAAATGATTGAATAAAATCTATTTTGCTTTTCATTCAAGTTTCTTGTCTTTATTTTTTCACCCCTTCAAAGACTTTTAAGAAAAATTTCTGGTATAAATATAAAACTCAAAGAAATATTTATTCATTTAAAGCTTACACTCATTGCATGATAGAATAAAAAAATGGATCTTAGGACATCAGATTGTATTCATTATTATTGCAATCAAGCAGGAGGAGGGGACTATTTTAAAGGAATAGCTCATCAGAGAGGATATGGAATATTTGGTGATATATTCCGAAAAATATCCCCCTTCCTTTTTACGGCAGCTAAATATTTAGGAAAGCAATTGCTTCATACGGGGAAAAATGTTGTTAGAGACGTAGCTTCGGGCACACCTTTTAAAGAATCGGCAAAACATCATTTTTCGAGTGTTGGTCGAAAATTAAAAGATGATGTCATTCATAAGTTGCAATCAGGATCGGGTATAAAACGCAAGCGCGGAAGAAAGTCTAAGCATTCTTCTCGAAAGAAACCAAAGACCAAACATAAAAAATCGAAGAAGAAGGATATAAAAGATATATTTTCAAATGGATGAAAGATCCATGCTAACGTTGAAGTCGGAATTGGATTTGTTTTCGGTTCCACCGACTCAACTAGCCATCGATGAATCTTCACTCCTTGAAGTTCATCCTATTGCAACAATAACTGATGATATCTCACCAATTGAATTTTACATTGAAGGAAATGGACAAAACTACTTGGACTTTGCGCACACATTTTTGCATTTAACAGCCCGAATTGTGAAAGCTGATGGTACGGCATTAGCCCCTGATGATAAAGTTACTACAATCAACTATCCTCTAAATTCCTGTTTCTCTCAATGTTCTGTGTTTTTGAATGATAAACAAGTATCATCTCAAGTAAATTATGCTTATAGAAGTATCATTGAAGCTTTGCTATTCTATGATGAAGCCTCACAATCGAAACTTTTATCAACAGGATTATTTTATAAGGATACAGAAGGAAATTTTAATGCTACGGATCCTACACTCACTACAATTCAAAAGAACGATGGGTTGGCTAAACGATTTGAGAAGACGAAAAATAGTAAACTCATAGATTTGCTTGGTCCACTACATATTGATTTAGCTAATCAAGATAAATTATTAATAAACGGAGTAAGTGTTAGAATTAAATTAGTACGCGAAAAAGATTCTTTTGTTTTAATGTCTGCTACAACTGGATATAAGTTCCAAATAAAAAGCGCGCGTTTATTATTGCGAAAAGTAAATGTAAACCCCAGTGTTTACATTGCTCATCAAAAGGCTTTAGATATTGGTGTAATTAAGCTAAACCTCCGTAAAATCGATGTAAAATCTTTTACTTTAGCTAGTGGATTACAATCAACGGCTATCCCTAATGCGTTTGTTGGAAACCTTCCTACTCGTGTAATCATTTCATTTGTAACAAACAAAAGTTTTAATGGGTCTTACGATGAAAACCCATTCTTCTTTAAAAATTTAGGATTAAATTATATTTGTCTACAACAGGAAAATAAAATGATACCGACAAAACCTTATACCCCTGATTTTGCAAATGATTGTTATGGTAGAGCCTATTATGGACTATTCACTGAATTAAAATCATATTATCATGATCATTTGGTTAACATTTCAACTGCAGAATATAAAAACGGATTAACTTTTTTCGTTTTCGATTTAACCCCTGATTATGCTGCAAGTGAAAATCATATAAGTGTTATGCCATCTTCAAATTTGTCAATAGAATTAAAATTTTCACAACCGTTAGCCGAAACAGTTAACTTGCTTGTATATTCAGAATATAGATCTCTCATAGAAATTGATAAATCAAGAGCTGTGTACACAGATTATTAAATGGATACAATTTCGTTGTGGAAATTTTGCATGAAAGATCATATTTTAAAAAAAGAATTTGGAGGAGTGTTTGCTTCCGACCGTTTACCAAATTCGAAACATATGTATTCTTCTTTTATTGTTAATTTAGATCCTCATAATAAACCTGGTAGCCATTGGGTTGCATTATATTTTAAAACAAATAAGTGTTATTACTTTTGTAGCTATGGGACCTCTCCAACGAATATAAATATACTTCATTTCATAAAACGAAACTCTCAGAAGGTTGTATGGAATGTGAGTCTATATCAAAGTATAACTACAAAAACATGTGGAAAATTTTGTTTATATTTTCTTAATAGAATGTGTCGTTCAGAAGAACTAGATTTGATTCCAAATCAAACTTCTCACAATGAAAGTGTTGTAAAGAGATTTTTTAAAAAGATATCTACCTTTAAAAAATATAAATCCACCCCCATAACAGGCAAAAACATGTTAGAATGTGTTCAATTATGTCAAGCTCAATGTAAAAATTTGAATTAACTATGTCTAAACATGTACAAACATGAATTTTTCTGTTCTGATTTTAATTGGTTGAAAGTTTACAAGTATTAAATAAATTAAATACCTTGATTCTTCATTTATGAAATAGTTTTCAAAGGGAACACATTGTTCAATATGGGTTCAGAAAAATTTGGTTTTGTGTATCTTCATAAACACCGTAGAGGTGAACCTTTTACTGTTCACAGTTCATCGAGTAAACTCTTTGAAACTGTAATTGAATGTATTCAAGAAGCTATGAAAATCGATTTTGATGTTCCCGACCATCCTGATTATGTTTTGAAAATTGCATATTTCAAAGTACTTAACAACGATAATATTGTACGAGAATTGCACTCTCAAAAATTCGAATTGTTTGAGTAAATGTAAGATACGAAGAATACTCATCTGTTATGAATTGTAATTCGATACACAAACAAGTGTAATGTAAATATATTAATGTAAACCATGAAGAAATCAATAAATGATTTGATACTTAAACGTGTATTTATTTATATGAAAGAAACTATCACATTTCTCACTTGTATCCTCGATGCACTCGGAATATTTTTACTAGTCTCAACCTTCATCGCTTTCAACCATAACATTATAATCTTTTTATCTCGTATTAGTTATCTCATCTCGATGGTTTTTCTATGAGAAAAAGTATTTAATTTGTTCATCCACCCTTGAAGTAATGCTTTAAATATATAACCTTCTTAACCATTATATATCATTCCATTGTTCATGGATTCATAAACCATAAAAATATACCATTTACTTTCAAGCTTCGTTTGATTAGCCTTGAAATATAGTATAAAAGGTTAACTTTCATCAGTATCCCATCAGAAGCTGGGAAAACTTGCTCTCTTCAAATTGAAAGTAAGTAAAGTTTTTATCTATAACTTTTCAACTTTTCATATGTTTTTAAAATCCTAAATTATATGGAATTAAAATTTGATTTTTGTTTACAGAAAATTTCACTTAAAAAAGAATGAACTCCTTTAAAAAAGGTATTAAATTTTTAACCTTACTTTCTAAATACACTTAATTTGTAAGGTTCTTATATTTTTATATTTTTAGAAAATAATGCTAACTCAAAAAATCGAGTTAAAAAAGCAGCCAAGAGTGCCTTTGATAACAATCCATCGGAAGCCGATTCTGATTCATCTGTTGGTAAGTATTAGCATTTCAAGAATTGTAATCATAAAAACTTAAAATTAAATCAATTATAGTATCTCTATGAAAAGTAACATTACTCTATTAGGAGTGTAAGATACAAGCAGTCGTGGCTGAACGGTTTGCGTACCAGTCTAATCCATCAGCCACGATTGCTTTTAGACTTCGTAGGTTCGAGTCCCCTTCTAAAAATCCATTTCAATATTAATCCGATAAATCTCTTCTAGATTCTTGTTTACCAAGTAGTAGTGCTAAATCACATTTTAGCGATGAAGAAGTAGAAATAACCAATGTTGGTAAGTCTTAAAAATACTTATAGCGAAATATGTTGCATATATTCAATAGTTAGCTTTATTTTCATAAATATTTACAAACCCTAGTGATATATGTTACTATCATAGTGAAGTATTAGTGTATAAATTGATCATTAGTAATTAAAATTTTATATTGTTATAGATAAACCCACACGAAAACGGGGGAAACTAGATTACATACCCATCAAGAAAGAGAGCACCATCCCAGCTTCCAAGAAGAGATCCTTCGTCGAGGAGGAGGAGGAGGAGAACCCTACCCCCAAAAGAAAGCTCACTAATTCACCATCTCGTAAGAGAGAAAGTTTAGAGGAGGAATTTGTATTGAATGCAATAAGAGAAGGTAATTATTTAAAACACTAATTATTTAATATTACACACAAATGGCCAACAGTGAATTGATTATGAAATTATTTTGTCTTAGACCGCAGAGAAGACGAGCGTCAACACTCTAATAAAAGTAAACCATCTACATCGAAAGGAAGACCCGTCGAGCCCGAGCTCATAATACTAGAGGATGAACCAACAGTAGTGCCTAACCCCAGTGCTCAGCCTCCTCAACCGAAATACAACGTTCTGCTCGGTAAGGATTCCATTCGCCCAACTCTAATTGAAGATTACTCGGTTTATTTAGGAAACGGATTTTCCGTGCACGTTAAAGAATTTCGAAAACAGAATTACCTCTGTTTCAACAGAGAGTTTAACGGGCTTATCAAGAATCGCTTCAACTTTCCCATATTGATGCTGGAAAACGTGTTAAAAGGTGTAAAACTAATTAACACACACATCAAGTCTTCCGAATGAGTTCGGCTTTTGACGTTGAGTTTAGACTTTTTTGTAGACAAGGCTATTTTTATGTCTTCAAAAGATGATGAGTAACTGTTAGAAATGTTTCATCTAAGGGAAGAAGCCTTTAATAACTATGTTCAAACTTTTAGGGTTGATTTAGATAATTATGTAGATCCCTCAACAGCTCTAAATGATCATAAAAATGAAATTTTTAATTTAATCCAAAATAATCAAATATCTTTAAGAGTTAGATTTATTATTTGTATTAGTATAGAGTTCATAAAATTTGAAGATAATAATGATAATAAAAAACACTCTTTTTACTTTTCTTCGTTTTGCGAAAGAGTCTTATCCCAATTTCAAATCAATGAAAAAATAGAATCCGCATTTAAAAAAATCTTAACATCAATCGAAAATTTCATACAATTGGGTAGTGGATGGAGTGTTAACAAAATAAATTTCATTGAACTTCACCTCGGTGAATACAATGAACCTAATGGAGGTTGTGGATTTTTAAAATTACCCACAATTCTTAAAAGAAAAAAATGTTTGATACATATAAATAACTCCGACAAAATGTGTTTTGTATATGCAGTGTTGGCAGGAGTTTTCCCTTTTATAAAAAATAAACAAAAAGTTAATTCCTATAAGAAGTATATTAAATATTTGAATTTTGGTTTCTTAAAATTTCCCGTTGAAATTAATCAAATCCCTCAATTTGAGAAGAGAAATAAAATAACAATAAATGTTTACAGTTATGATAATAATGTCTTTCCAATTTACGTGAGTAAAAATAAATATGATAGAGAAATAGATATGTTATTATACAAAAAGCACTTCTTTTTTATTTCAAATTTCAACCGGTTATTATGTAAAAAGAATGGAATGCACCATTATTGTAAAAATTGTTTATCATCTTTTAATAGAAAAACCACCTTAAATTCCCATCGTTCGTTTTGTTACAAAAATAAACCCGAACACGTAGTTATGCCCGAGGAGGGGGAAAATTTCATGAAATTTTCATCATTTCAAAAAATATTAAAGACTAATTTCGTGATATATGCGGATTTCGAAAGTATTTTAGAACCCTTAGAAACTGTATTACCCTCAAATGAAACTAGTTCAACGACAGTTACTCAACATCATAAGCCAATTTGCTATGCTTTATTTTTAATCTCGGATAAAAAGAAAATAATTTTTCATAAGTACTATAGAGGAATCGATTGTGTAGAAAACTTTTTGGAAACTTTACAAAATATCAAAAAAGTTATTTTCAAATATCTGAACAAAAATGAACCCATGATTGCTTCAACTGTTCCTAAAAAGTCTAGTTGTTTTATCTGTAAAAAAGAATTTAAAGAAAATGAAACAGCAGTTAGGGATCACGATCATTTAAACGGACAATTCAGGGGGTACTGTCACTCATCCCCCTGTAATTTAAATTTTCAAATTAGTAAATTCCTTCCTGTTGTACTACATAATTTGTCAGGATATGACAGTCACCTCATTTTTAAACGGATATCTCATAAATTCGCTAAAACCATAAGAGTTATTCCTATTAATAATGAAAAATTCACCACGTTTACGATAGACGGTATAAAATTTTTAGACAGTTACAACTTCCTATCATCATCTTTGTCAAAGTTGGTTGAGTCATTGAATGTGTCTAAACATAACTTCCCAATTTTCAATGAATTTTTCGGTTATAAAAAGAAATATAAGTTACTAAGGAGAAAAGGAATTTTTCCTTATTCCTTTCTGAATTCCGAGACTGTTTTATACGATGAAAAATTACCACCCAAGAAATATTTTTTTAATAACCTAACCAACGAGCACGTAAGTGATGAAGAATATAAATTTGCTCAGTTGATATTTAAAAAATTTAAATGTCATAATTTCGAAGATTATTTGAAGCTCTACCTATTTACTGATTGTCTTCTGTTGAGCGAAGTCTTCGAAGCTTTCAGAGACATCAGCATGAAAATTTATGAGCTGGAAGCGCTTCAATTCATTTCAGCAGCTGATTTGACATGGTCTGCTGGACTGAAATACACAGACGTAAACTTGGAGTTACTGCGTGATATCGATATGTACTTACTCCTCGAAAATGGAATACGAGGAGGGGTGTGCATGGTTGGGAAACACTTTAGTGAAGCAAATAATCTATACTTAAAAAACTTTGACAAAGATAAAGAAAAAAAGTTTATAATTTCCTTAGATGTGACTAACCTTTATGGTTATGTCATGTCGCAATACCTCCCAATTTCTAATTTTAAATGGTTAAACCAAGATGAAATAAATAGATTGGATATTCTGAACATGTCCCCTACCAGTGAAGTAGGTTACATTTTTGAGGTGGATCTCATCTATCCAGAAAATAAACATGATTTTCACGATTCTTACCCTCTTGCCCCTGAACATTTTGTTGTTCAATATGATCACTTGTCTTCTCATCAAAGAAACTTATTACAAAAATTGAATTTGAAATTTACTAAATCTAAGAAACTAACACCAAATTTATATGACAAACGAAATTACGTTGTGCATTACCTTAACTTAAAATACTATCTAAAAAACGGACTTATTTTGAAAAAAATTCACAGAGCAATTTCCTTTCGTCAATCACCATGGCTGAAACCCTATATACAATTAAATCATTCCGAAAGAAAAAAAACTAACGAAAATTTTTATAAAAATTTCTTTAAATTAATGAATAATAGTTTTTATGGGCGAACCCTATTGAATGTTCGAAAACTGCGAAACATTGCCATTGCTACAAGCCGAAAAGAATGTGCTAGACACCTTAAATCCGCGACTCTCGACTCCTTTTGTCCAATTAACAAAGAATGCGTAGTGTTTAAAAAAAAACGATCTAAATTATTACTAAATAAACCAATTTATATTGGTTTCACGGTTCTTGAGCTTAGCAAACTCCACATGTTTAAAATTTACTATGATGCCTTCAAAAAATTTTATAAACATAATGTAACTCTTTTGTATACTGATACGGATAGTCTTTGTTTAGAAGTAAAAACCAAAGATCTCTATCTTGATTTAAAACGAAAATTACCGAATATTTTCGATTTTTCAAATTATGATAAATCCCATTTTTTATACAACACTGATAATTTTATGAAATTAGGTTTTTTAAAAGATGAAACAGCCGGTAAACCCATCTCATCCTTCGTCGCCCTCAAACCGAAAATGTATAGTTATGTTTATGGAGAATGTAACAAAAAAACTTGTAAGGGAATTAAATCTAATGTTCTACAAAATTTACAGCACAATACTTTTATTTCCATTCTTAAAAATCAATCTATTATGAGAAATACCCAAAGCCAAATAACTAGTAAAAACCATAATTTAAAAACTGTTAATATCAACAAAGTATCTCTTTGTAGTTATTACGATAAAAAATATGTGAAATTTAATGGAATCGATTGTGTGTCATTCGGACATTAAGTTAAATTATAGTAGTGATGAGGATTCAGAGTAAATTTTATCAACAAATATTTTCACTAAAACTGATAGCTTAGTTATACCTTCCTCATGATTCGATTCCTCTATGGTTTTTTCTTTTTTAGAATGAACTCTTAAACACTTTAAAATAATGCTTTCAGAAATTGAATTTGTTTCCTATGATTATTTTAAAATGTTTATGTATCCTATGATTAATTTAAAAATACGTATCGAATGATGGTTCTGATTTCCTATTTTTAAGTAAATTCAGCAACGCAAACGGGCTTTCTGCATTTAGCAGTTGAAGTCTCTTCTCCTTCTTCTATCGATTCCTCAAGGGACTCTCCTTCTTCAGATTGTATGTGCTGAGAGCAATATCATATTTTTGATGGTGATAAATAATAATGTTGGGGGTAGTGGTATATTTTAATGTGTATTTTTATATAGTCAACAATGTATGTATAATTATCAAGTTTTATGGACTCAATATATTATTCTTACTTATTATTGTATACTGGTTTTGGGAAATGACTGTTATTATACTTACTCCTTATTGTACGCTACTTTGCTTAAATTGATTGAATAAAATCTAGTTTGCTTTCATTCGAGTTTTGTGTCTTTATTTTCCAAAACTTTTTTAAGAAAATTCATCTCTCTTAACTGCGTTTAATGTATACCAGTGATAGCATACTAGTCATCCGTGGTGTTTGCTCACTTCTCGCATCCATTCTTACCACCTTAGAGTGCTTACGCACTCAAGGGTCTAACACTCTTAACATGCTATGGGGGTTAAGAGTGGTTAGGTGGTAAGATTTTATGCTAGAAGTGAGCAGACAACACTACTCACTTAACTGTTGGATTTTTTTCCAAACCCGCGCTAATTGCCTCCTTGGCACAATTAGCACCCGTTGCCACCGACCGCGTTTTCCTACTCCTCCTGGTTCCGTAGATCCTTAATAAGGGGGCACTTTACTGTTGGATTTTTTCCAAACCCGCGCTAATTGCCTCCTTGGCGCAATTAGCACCCGTTGCCACCGACCGCGTTTTCCTACTCCTCCTGGTTCCGTAGATCCTTAATAAGGGGGCACTTTACTGTTGGATTTTTTCCAAACCCAAGCTAATTGCCTCCTTTACGCAATTAGCACCCGTTGCCACCGACCGCGTTTTCCTACTCCTCCTGGTTCCGTAGATCCTTAATAAGGGGGCACTTTATACTGTCGGATTTTTTCCAAACCCGCGCTAATTGCCTCCTTGGTGCAATTAGCACCCGTTGCCACCGACCGCGTTTTCCTACTCCTCCTGGTTCCGTAGATCCTTAATAAGGGGGCACTTTATACTGTCGGATTTTTTCCAAACCCGCGCTAATTGCCTCCTTGGCGCAATTAGCACCCGTTGCCACCGACCGCGTTTTCCTACTCCTCCTGGTTCCGTAGATCCTTAATATGGTGGCACTTTACTGTTGGATTTTTTCCAAACCCGCGCTAATTGCCTCCTTGGCGCAATTAGCACCCGTTGCCACCGACCGCGTTTTCCTACTCCTCCTGGTTCCGTAGATCCTTAATAAGGGGGCACTTTACTGTTGGATTTTTTCCAAACCCGCGCTAATTGCCTCCTTGGCGCAATTAGCACCCGTTGCCACCGACCGCGTTTTCCTACTCCTCCTGGTTCCGTAGATCCTTAATAAGGGGGCACTTTACTGTTGGATTTTTTCCAAACCCAAGCTAATTGCCTCCTTTACGCAATTAGCACCCGTTGCCACCGACCGCGTTTTCCTACTCCTCCTGGTTCCGTAGATCCTTAATAAGGGGGCACTTTACTGTTGGATTTTTTCCAAACCCGCGCTAATTGCCTCCTTGGCGCAATTAGCACCCGTTGCCACCGACCGCGTTTTCCTACTCCTCCTGGTTCCGTAGATCCTTAATAAGGGGGCACTTTACTGTTGGATTTTTTTTCCAAACCCGCGCTAATTGCCTCCTTGGCACAATTAGCACTCGTTGCCACCGACCGCGTTTTCCTACTCCTCCTGGTTCCGTAGATCCTTAATAAGGGGGCGCTTTACTGTTGGATTTTTTCCAAACCCGCGCTAATTGCCTCCTTGGTGCAATTAGCACCCGTTGCCACCGATCGCGTTTTCCTACTCCTCCTGGTTCCGTAGATCCTTAATAAGGGGGCACTTTATACTGTCGGATTTTTTCCAAACCCGCGCTAATTGCCTCCTTGGCGCAATTAGCACCCGTTGCCACCGACCGCGTTTTCCTACTCCTCCTGGTTCCGTAGATCCTTAATAAGGGGGCACTTTACTGTTGGATTTTTTCCAAACCCGCGCTAATTGCCTCCTTGGCGCAATTAGCACCCGTTGCCACCGACCGCGTTTTCCTACTCCTCCTGGTTCCGTAGATCCTTAATAAGGGGGCACTTTACTGTTGGATTTTTTCCAAACCCGCGCTAATTGCCTCCTTGGCGCAATTAGCACCCGTTGCCACCGACCGCGTTTTCCTACTCCTCCTGGTTCCGTAGATCCTTAAAAAGGGGGCACTTTACTGTCGGATTTTTTCCAAACCCGCGCTAATTGCCTCCTTGGCGCAATTAGCACCCGTTGCCACCGACCGCGTTTTCCTACTCCTCCTGGTTCCGTAGATCCTTAATAAGGGGGCACTTTACTGTTGGATTTTTTCCAAACCCGCGCTAATTGCCTCCTTGGCGCAATTAGCACCCGTTGCCACCGACCGCGTTTTCCTACTCCTCCTGGTTCCGTAGATCCTTAATAAGGGGGCACTTTACTGTTGGATTTTTTTCCAAACCCGCGCTAATTGCCTCCTTGGCACAATTAGCACCCGTTGCCACCGACCGCGTTTTCCTACTCCTCCTGGTTCCGTAGATCCTTAATAAGGGGGCACTTTACTGTTGGATTTTTTCCAAACCCGCGCTAATTGCCTCCTTGGCGCAATTAGCACCCGTTGCCACCGACCGCGTTTTCCTACTCCTCCTGGTTCGGTTGATCCTTAATAAGGGGGCACTTTACTGTTGGATATTTTCCAAACCCGCGCTAATTGCCTCCTTGGCGCAATTAGCACCCGTTGCCACCGACCGCGTTTTCCTACTCCTCCTGGTTCCGTAGATCCTTAATAAGGGGGCACTTTACTGTTGGATTTTTTCCAAACCCACGCTAATTGCCTCCTTGGCGCAATTAGCACCCGTTGCCACCGACCGCGTTTTCCTACTCCTCCTGGTTCCGTAGATCCTTAATAAGGGGGCACTTTACTGTTGGATTTTTTCCAAACCCGCGGTAATTGCCTTCTTGGCGCAATTAGCACCCGTTGCCACCGACCGTGTTTTCCTACTCCTACCTGTTCCGTAGATCCTTAATAAGGGGGCACTTTACTGTCGGATTTTTTCCAAACTCGCGCTAATTGCCTCCTTGGCGCAATTAGCACCCGTTGTCCCCGACCGCGTTTTCCTACTCCTCCTGGTTCCGTAGATCCTTAATAAGGGGGCACTTTACTGTTGGATTTTTTCCAAACCCGCGCTAATTGCCTCCTTGGCGCAATTAGCACCCGTTGCCACCGACCGCGTTTTCCTACTCCTCCTGGTTCCGTAGATCCTTAATAAGGGGGCACTTTACTGTTGGATTTTTTCCAAACCCGCGCTAATTGCCTCCTTGGCGCAATTAGCACCCGTTGCCACCGACCGCGTTTTCCTACTCCTCCTGGTTCCGTAGATCCTTAATAAGGGGGCACTTAACTGTTGGATTTTTTTCCAAACCCGCGCTAATTGCCTCCTTGGCACAATTAGCACCCGTTGTCCCCGACCGCGTTTTCCTACTCCTCCTGGTTCCGTAGATCCTTAATAAGGGGGCACTTTACTGTTGGATTTTTTCCAAACCCGCGCTAATTGCCTCCTTGGCGCAATTAGCACCCGTTGCCACCGACCGCGTTTTCCTACTCCTCCTGGTTCCGTAGAACCTTAATAAGGGGGCACTTTACTGTTGGATTTTTTCCAAACCCGCGCTAATTGCCTCCTTGGCGCAATTAACACCCGTTGCCACCGACCGCGTTTTCCTACTCCTCCTGGTTCCGTAGATCCTTAATAAGGGGGCACTTTACTGTTGGATTTTTTCCAAACCCGCGCTAATTGCCTCCTTGGCGCAATTAGCACCCGTTGCCACCGACCGCGTTTTCCTACTCCTCCTGGTTCCGTAGATCCTTAAAAAGGGGGCACTTTACTGTCGGATTTTTTCCAAACTCGCGCTAATTGCCTCCTTGGCGCAATTAGCACCCGTTGCCACCGACCGCGTTTTCCTACTCCTCCTGGTTCCGTAGATCCTTAATAAGGGGGCACTTTACTGTTGGATTTTTTCCAAACCCGCGCTAATTGCCTCCTTGGCGCAATTAGCACCCGTTGCCACCGACCGCGTTTTCCTACTCCTCCTGGTTCCGTAGATCCTTAATAAGGGGGCACTTTACTGTTGGATTTTTTTCCAAACCCGCGCTAATTGCCTCCTTGGCACAATTAGCACCCGTTGCCACCGACCGCGTTTTCCTACTCCTCCTGGTTCCGTAGATCCTTAATAAGGGGGCACTTTACTGTTGGATTTTTTCCAAACCAGCGCTAATTGCCTCCTTGGCGCAATTAGCACCCGTTGCCACCGACCGCGTTTTCCTACTCCTCCTGGTTCGGTTGATCCTTAATAAGGGGGCACTTTACTGTTGGATTTTTTCCAAACCCGCGCTAATTGCCTCCTTGGCGCAATTAGCACCCGTTGCCACCGACCGCGTTTTCCTACTCCTCCTGGTTCCGTAGATCCTTAATAAGGGGGCACTTTACTGTTGGATTTTTTCCAAACCCACGCTAATTGCCTCCTTGGCGCAATTAGCACCCGTTGCCACCGACCGCGTTTTCCTACTCCTCCTGGTTCCGTAGATCCTTAATAAGGGGGCACTTTACTGTTGGATTTTTTCCAAACCCGCGGTAATTGCCTTCTTGGCGCAATTAGCACCCGTTGCCACCGACCGTGTTTTCCTACTCCTACCTGTTCCGTAGATCCTTAATAAGGGGGCACTTTACTGTCGGATTTTTTCCAAACCCACGCTAATTGCCTCCTTGGCGCAATTAGCACCCGTTGCCACCGACCGCGTTTTCCTACTCCTCCTGGTTCCGTAGATCCTTAATAAGGGGGCACTTTACTGTTGGATTTTTTCCAAACCCGCGCTAATTGCCTCCTTGGCGCAATTAACACCCGTTGCCACCGACCGCGTTTTCCTACTCCTCCTGGTTCCGTAGATCCTTAATAAGGGGGCACTTTACTGTTGGATTTTTTCCAAACCCGCGCTAATTGCCTCCTTGGCGCAATTAGCACCCGTTGCCACCGACCGCGTTTTCCTACTCCTCCTGGTTCCGTAGATCCTTAAAAAGGGGGCACTTTACTGTCGGATTTTTTCCAAACTCGCGCTAATTGCCTCCTTGGCGCAATTAGCACCCGTTGCCACCGACCGCGTTTTCCTACTCCTCCTGGTTCCGTAGATCCTTAATAAGGGGGCACTTTACTGTTGGATTTTTTCCAAACCCGCGCTAATTGCCTCCTTGGCGCAATTAGCACCCGTTGCCACCGACCGCGTTTTCCTACTCCTCCTGGTTCCGTAGATCCTTAATAAGGGGGCACTTTACTGTTGGATTTTTTTCCAAACCCGCGCTAATTGCCCCCTTGGCACAATTAGCACCCGTTGCCACCGACCGCGTTTTCCTACTCCTCCTGGTTCCGTAGATCCTTAATAAGGGGGCACTTTACTGTTGGATTTTTTCCAAACCCGCGCTAATTGCCTCCTTGGCGCAATTAGCACCCGTTGCCACCGACCGCGTTTTCCTACTCCTCCTGGTTCGGTTGATCCTTAATAAGGGGGCACTTTACTGTTGGATTTTTTCCAAACCCGCGCTAATTGCCTCCTTGGCGCAATTAGCACCCGTTGCCACCGACCGCGTTTTCCTACTCCTCCTGGTTCCGTAGATCCTTAATAAGGGGGCACTTTACTGTTGGATTTTTTCCAAACCCACGCTAATTGCCTCCTTGGCGCAATTAGCACCCGTTGCCACCGACCGCGTTTTCCTACTCCTCCTGGTTCCGTAGATCCTTAATAAGGGGGCACTTTACTGTTGGATTTTTTCCAAACCCGCGGTAATTGCCTTCTTGGCGCAATTAGCACCCGTTGCCACCGACCGTGTTTTCCTACTCCTACCTGTTCCGTAGATCCTTAATAAGGGGGCACTTTACTGTCGGATTTTTTCCAAACTCGCGCTAATTGCCTCCTTGGCGCAATTAGCACCCGTTGTCCCCGACCGCGTTTTCCTACTCCTCCTGGTTCCGTAGATCCTTAATAAGGGGGCACTTTACTGTTGGATTTTTTCCAAACCCGCGCTAATTGCCTCCTTGGCGCAATTAGCACCCGTTGCCACCGACCGCGTTTTCCTACTCCTCCTGGTTCCGTAGATCCTTAATAAGGGGGCACTTTACTGTTGGATTTTTTCCAAACCCGCGCTAATTGCCTCCTTGGCGCAATTAGCACCCGTTGCCACCGACCGCGTTTTCCTACTCCTCCTGGTTCCGTAGATCCTTAATAAGGGGGCACTTAACTGTTGGATTTTTTTCCAAACCCGCGCTAATTGCCTCCTTGGCACAATTAGCACCCGTTGTCCCCGACCGCGTTTTCCTACTCCTCCTGGTTCCGTAGATCCTTAATAAGGGGGCACTTTACTGTTGGATTTTTTCCAAACCCGCGCTAATTGCCTCCTTGGCGCAATTAGCACCCGTTGCCACCGAGAGCGTTTTCCTACTCCTCCTGGTTCCGTAGATCCTTAATAAGGGGGCACTTTACTGTTGGATTTTTTCCAAACCCGCGCTAATTGCCTCCTTGGCGCAATTAACACCCGTTGCCACCGACCGCGTTTTCCTACTCCTCCTGGTTCCGTAGATCCTTAATAAGGGGGCACTTTACTGTTGGATTTTTTCCAAACCCGCGCTAATTGCCTCCTTTACGCAATTAGCACCCGTTGCCACCGACCGCGTTTTCCTACTCCTCCTGGTTCCGTAGATCCTTAATAAGGGGGCACTTTACTGTTGGATTTTTTCCAAACCCGCGCTTATTGCCTCCTTGGCGCAATTAGCACCCGTTGCCACCGACCGCGTTTTCCTACTCCTCCTGGTTCCGTAGATCCTTAATAAGGGGGCACTTTACTGTCGGATTTTTTCCAAACCCGCGCTAATTGCCTCCTTGGCGCAATTAGCAACCGTTGCCACCGACCGCGTTTTCCTACTCCTCCTGGTTCCGTAGATCCTTAATAAGGGGGCACTTTACTGTTGGATTTTTTCCAAACTCGCGCTAATTGCCTCCTTGGCGCAATTAGCTCCCGTTGCCACCGACCGCGTTTTCCTACTCCTCCTGGTTCCGTAGATCCTTAATAAGGGGGCACTTTACTGTTGGATTTTTTCCAAACCCGCGCTAATTGCCTCCTTGGCGCAATTAGCACCCGTTGCCACCGACAGCGTTTTCCTACTCCTCCTGGTTCCGTAGATCCTTAATAAGGGGGCACTTAACTGTTGGATTTTTTTCCAAACCCGCGCTAATTGCCTCCTAGGCACAATAAGGAAGTTGCATGTGTCAGATTTTCAAAAACAAACAAGTGTTCCGTATGGTTTTTTGTATGGTAAAATGAAATATCTAGTCAGTTTTTCAAAAAAATGTACAGGTAATTAAATATTTTAATCTAAAAGTCGAGAAAAAAACACGTGACTGAAAACGTTTATTGTTTAAACTATAAGATGACGTCAACAATAATACCTTCAACTCCATTGCTTTACAACAATGTTTAGTATAAGATGACGTCACATCCAAACTCTTGGCGTTTTCGCGCGCTTTTAAAAAGGGGATTTTTGTTAATTTTTTTGACAGTCAAAAAATTTCTCGATCGGCCTCAAATTTTGGGTAGTTGCTTATTTTTGCAAGAGGAATCGATTAAAAAAATAAAAAAAAATCATGCAACTTCCTCATTAGCACCCGTTGCCACCGACCGCGTTTTCCTACTCCTCCTGGTTCCGTAGATCCTTAATAAGGGGGCACTTTACTGTTGGATTTTTTCCAATCCCGCGCTAATTGCCTCCTTGGCGCAATTAGCACCCGTTGCCACCGACCGCGTTTTCCTACTCCTCCTGGTTCAGTAGATCCTTAATAAGGGGGCACTTAACTGTTGGATTTTTTTCCAAACCCGCGCTAATTGCCTCCTTGGCACAATTAGCACCCGTTGTCCCCGACCGCGTTTTCCTACTCCTCCTGGTTCCGTAGATCCTTAATAAGGGGGCACTTTACTGTTGGATTTTTTCCAAACCCGCGCTAATTGCCTCCTTGGCGCAATTAGCACCCGTTGCCACCGACCGCGTTTTCCTACTCCTCCTGGTTCCGTAGATCCTTAATAAGGGGGCACTTTACTGTTGGATTTTTTTCCAAACCCGCGCTAATTGCCTCATTGGCACAATTAGCACCCGTTGTCCCCGACCGCGTTTTCCTACTCCTCCTGGTTCCGTAGATCCTTAATAAGGGGGCACTTTACTGTTGGATTTTTTCCAAACCCGCGCTAATTGCCTCCTTGGCGCAATTAGCACCCGTTGCCACCGACCGCGTTTTCCTACTCCTCCTGGTTCCGTAGATCCTTAATAAGGGGGCACTTTACTGTTGGATTTTTTCCAAACCCGCGCTAATTGCCTCCTTGGCGCAATTAGCACCCGTTGCCACCGACCGCGTTTTCCTACTCCTCCTGGTTCCGTAGATCCTTAATAAGGGGGCACTTTACTGTTGGATTTTTTCCAAACCCGCGCTAATTGCCTCCTTTACGCAATTAGCACCCGTTGCCACCGACCGCGTTTTCCTACTCCTCCTGGTTCCGTAGATCCTTAATAAGGGGGCACTTTACTGTTGGATTTTTTCCAAACCCGCGCTTATTGCCTCCTTGGCGCAATTAGCACCCGTTGCCACCGACCGCGTTTTCCTACTCCTCCTGGTTCCGTAGATCCTTAATAAGGGGGCACTTTACTGTTGGATTTTTTCCAAACTCGCGCTAATTGCCTCCTTGGCGCAATTAGCACCCGTTGCCACCGACCGCGTTTTCCTACTCCTCCTGGTTCTGTAGATCCTTAATAAGGGGGCACTTTACTGTTGGATTTTTTCCAAACCCGCGCTAATTGCCTCCTTGGCGCAATTAGCACCCGTTGCCACCGACCGCGTTTTCCTACTCCTCCTGGTTCCGTAGATCCTTAATAAGGGGGCACTTAACTGTTGGATTTTTTTCCAAACCCGCGCTAATTGCCTCCTAGGCACAATTAGCACCCGTTGCCACCGACCGCGTTTTCCTACTCCTCCTGGTTCCGTAGATCCTTAATAAGGGGGAACTTTACTGTTGGATTTTTTCCAAACCCGCGCTAATTGCCTCCTTGGCGCAATTAGCACCCGTTGCCACCGACCGCGTTTTCCTACTCCTCCTGGTTCCGTAGATCCTTAATAAGGGGGCACTTTACTGTTGGATTTTTTCCAAACCCGCGCTAATTGCCTCCTTGGCGCAATTAGCACCCGTTGCCACCGACCGCGTTTTCCTACTCCTCCTGGTTCCGTAGATCCTTAATAAGGGGGCACTTTACTGTCGGATTTTTTCCAAACCCGCGCTAATTGCCTCCTTTACGCAATTAGCACCCGTTGCCATCGATCGCGTTTTCCTACTCCTCCTGGTTCCGTAGATCCTTAATAAGGGGGCACTTTACTGTTGGATTTTTTCCAAACCCGCGCTTATTGCCTCCTTGGCGCAATTAGCACCCGTTGCCACCGACCGCGTTTTCCTACTCCTCCTGGTTCCGTAGATCCTTAATAAGGGGGCACTTTACTGTTGGATTTTTTCCAAACTCGCGCTAATTGCCTCCTTGGCGCAATTAGCACCCGTTGCCACCGACCGCGTTTTCCTACTCCTCCTGGTTCTGTAGATCCTTAACCCATTAGGTACTAGCGTCACCATATGGTCACAGTGAACAATGGTTTACATTTGTTTCCCCCTGTAATGAAATAATTTAAAATCAATAAATGTTTTATAGTTTCTGGCTGGGTAACAGTCCAATCCATCAAAAATACATGGGTCTTCTAATCTGGTCTCTATGTTGTTTTGTAATGGATCGGAGAAAACAGTTATGTGAATCTGGGTATGAAAAATGGGGCGAAATAAGATTCAAGTCTTCCCTTTTACCTCAAAACTCGCTTTGAATTCAGTCTTTTAGCATATTCATATAGTTTTAGCATCAAAGAACAGTAATATATTTATTTTATAAATTTATTTTTCAAAATTATATATTAAAACTAAATTTTAATACTGCGTTACCATATGGTCACGCTAGTCCTTTACGTAGTCACTTTTAACCGGGTATTTCTGTTAGGGTTTGTCTTCCTATATGGTCTTTTTCATATCAAATTGAGTGATTGCCACGATATTTGAGAACGTCATTCATAAAAACAGTAATAGGTCTCAAAAATATTTTTCACTTCTTACAGTACAATTTAACAATGACACATAAAAACGATACCTGTCTCAGTCAACCTTGTGGCATTTGATATTGTGTGAATTTGGTATAACTCTAAAATTTGAAGTACTAGAGGGGGTCTGGGGCCTTTTCCCACATATTTTTTTAAAAATTTGATCCTAAAAACAGAGTTTTGACTCATTTTGGTGCACCTTGTCGGAATTTCGAGGATGGGGAGGGCTGCTTCGCCCCCTTTTGTACACCCCTGACCATCGAGGGAGGTTGAACTCAGTATTTTAAATGTTATATCAGAAGTTTATAACCAGTTGGTAAGCTATTAGTTAAATAAAATCACACAAGAAAAATTATATCATTTTTCATATTTTGCTTACATAAAGGACTAGCGTGACCATATGGTCACATGCCATATTTCCTAAAATTTACACCTGAAGTATTGAAAATTGGTTTTTTCCCACTCTATTAACATCAATAAAGGTAATTTAGAATGGGGTAAAAATTTTGAAGAGATAAAATAATTCCGTCCCTAATGGGTTAATAAGGGGGCACTTTACTGTTGGATTTTTTCCAAACCCGCGCTAATTGCCTCCTTGGCGCAATTAGCACCCGTTGCCACCGACCGCGTTTTCCTACTCCTCCTGGTTCCGTAGATCCTTAATAAGGGGGCACTTAACTGTTGGATTTTTTTCCAAACCCGCGCTAATTGCCTCCTAGGCACAATTAGCACCCGTTGCCACCGACCGCGTTTTCCTACTCCTCCTGGTTCCGTAGATCCTTAATAAGGGGGAACTTTACTGTTGGATTATTTCCAAACCCGCGCTAATTGCCTCCTTGGCGCAATTAGCACCCGTTGCCACCGACCGCGTTTTCCTACTCCTCCTGGTTCCGTAGATCCTTAATAAGGGGGCACTTTACTGTTGGATTTTTTCCAAACCCGCGCTAATTGCCTCCTTGGCGCAATTAGCACCCGTTGCCACCGACCGCGTTTTCCTACTCCTCCTGGTTCCGTAGATCCTTAATAAGGGGGCACTTTACTGTCGGATTTTTTCCAAACCCGCGCTAATTGCCTCCTTTACGCAATTAGCACCCGTTGCCATCGACCGCGTTTTCCTACTCCTCCTGGTTCCGTAGATCCTTAATAAGGGGGCACTTTACTGTTGGATTTTTTCCAAACCCGAGCTAATTGCCTCCTTGGCGCAATTAGCACCCGTTGCCACCGACCGCGTTTTCCTACTCCTCCTGGTTCCGTAGATCCTTAATAAGGGGGCACTTTACTGTCGGATTTTTTCCAAACCCGCGCTAATTGCCTCCTTGGCGCAATTAGCACCCGTTGCCACCGACCGCGTTTTCCTACTCCTCCTGGTTCCGTAGATCCTTAATAAGGGGGCACTTTACTGTTGGATTTTTTCCAAACTCGCGCTAATTGCCTCCTTGGTGCAATTAGCACCCGTTGCCACCGACCGCGTTTTCCTACTCCTCCTGGTTCCGTAGATCCTTAATAAGGGGGCACTTTACTGTCGGATTTTTTCCAAACCCGCGCTAATTGCCTCCTTGGCGCAATTAGCACCCGTTGCCACCGACCGCGTTTTCCTACTCCTCCTGGTTCCGTAGATCCTTAATAAGGGGGCACTTTACTGTTGGATTTTTTCCAAACCCAAGCTAATTGCCTCCTTTACGCAATTAGCACCCGTTGCCACCGACCGCGTTTTCCTACTCCTCCTGGTTCCGTAGATCCTTAATAAGGGGGCACTTTACTGTTGGATTTTTTCCAAACCCGCGCTAATTGCCTCCTTGGCGCAATTAGCACCCGTTGCCACCGACCGCGTTTTCCTACTCCTCCTGTTTCCGTAGATCCTTAATAAGGGGGCACTTTACTGTTGGATTTTTTCCAATCCCGCGCTAATTGCCTCCTTGGCGCAATTAGCACCCGTTGCCACCGACCGCGTTTTCCTACTCCTCCTGGTTCAGTAGATCCTTAATAAGGGGGCACTTAACTGTTGGATTTTTTTCCAAACCCGCGCTAATTGCCTCCTTGGCACAATTAGCACCCGTTGTCCCCGACCGCGTTTTCCTACTCCTCCTGGTTCCGTAGATCCTTAATAAGGGGGCACTTTACTGTTGGTTTTTTTCCAAACCCGCGCTAATTGCCTCCTTGGCGCAATTAGCACCCGTTGCCACCGACCGCGTTTTCCTACTCCTCCTGGTTCCGTAGATCCTTAATAAGGGGGCACTTTACTGTTGGATTTTTTCCAAACCCGCGCTAATTGCCTCCTTGGCGCAATTAGCACCCGTTGCCACCGACCGCGTTTTCCTACTCCTCCTGGTTCCGTAGATCCTTAATAAGGGGGCACTTTACTGTTGGATTTTTTCCAAACCCGCGCTAATTGCCTCCTTTACGCAATTAGCACCCGTTGCCACCGACCGCGTTTTCCTACTCCTCCTGGTTCCGTAGATCCTTAATAAGGGGGCACTTTACTGTTGGATTTTTTCCAAACCCGCGCTTATTGCCTCCTTGGCGCAATTAGCACCCGTTGCCACCGACCGCGTTTTCCTACTCCTCCTGGTTCCGTAGATCCTTAATAAGGGGGCACTTTACTGTTGGATTTTTTCCAAACTCGCGCTAATTGCCTCCTTGGCGCAATTAGCACCCGTTGCCACCGACCGCGTTTTCCTACTCCTCCTGGTTCTGTAGATCCTTAATAAGGGGGCACTTTACTGTTGGATTTTTTCCAAACCCGCGCTAATTGCCTCCTTGGCGCAATTAGCACCCGTTGCCACCGACCGCGTTTTCCTACTCCTCCTGGTTCCGTAGATCCTTAATAAGGGGGCACTTAACTGTTGGATTTTTTTCCAAACCCGCGCTAATTGCCTCCTAGGCACAATTAGCACCCGTTGCCACCGACCGCGTTTTCCTACTCCTCCTGGTTCCGTAGATCCTTAATAAGGGGGAACTTTACTGTTGGATTTTTTCCAAACCCGTGCTAATTGCCTCCTTGGCGCAATTAGCACCCGTTGCCACCGACCGCGTTTTCCTACTCCTCCTGGTTCCGTAGATCCTTAATAAGGGGGCACTTTACTGTTGGATTTTTTCCAAACCCGCGCTAATTGCCTCCTTGGCGCAATTAGCACCCGTTGCCACCGACCGCGTTTTCCTACTCCTCCTGGTTCCGTAGATCCTTAATAAGGGGGCACTTTACTGTCGGATTTTTTCCAAACCCGCGCTAATTGCCTCCTTTACGCAATTAGCACCCGTTGCCATCGACCGCGTTTTCCTACTCCTCCTGGTTCCGTAGATCCTTAATAAGGGGGCACTTTACTGTTTGATTTTTTCCAAACCCGAGCTAATTGCCTCCTTGGCGCAATTAGCACCCGTTGATACCGACCGCGTTTTCCTACTCCTCCTGGTTCCGTAGATCCTTAATAAGGGGGCACTTTACTGTCGGATTTTTTCCAAACCCGCGCTAATTGCCTCCTTGGCGCAATTAGCACCCGTTGCCACCGACCGCGTTTTCCTACTCCTCCTGGTTCCGTAGATCCTTAATAAGGGGGCACTTTACTGTTGGATTTTTTCCAAACTCGCGCTAATTGCCTCCTTGGTGCAATTAGCACCCGTTGCCACCAACCGCGTTTTCCTACTCCTCCTGGTTCCGTAGATCCTTAATAAGGGGGCACTTTACTGTTGGATTTTTTCCAAACCCGCGCTAATTGCCTCCTTGGCGCAATTAGCACCCGTTGCCACCGACCGCGTTTTCCTACTCCTCCTGGTTCCGTAGATCCTTAATAAGGGGGCACTTTACTGTCGGATTTTTTCCAAACCCGCGCTAATTGCCTCCTTGGCGCAATTAGCACCCGTTGCCACCGACCGCGTTTTCCTACTCCTCCTGGTTCCGTAGATCCTTAATAAGGGGGCACTTTACTGTTGGATTTTTTCCAAACCCGCGCTAATTGCCTCCTTGGCGCAATTAGCACCCGTTGCCACCGACCGCGTTTTACTACTCCTCCTGGTTCCGTAGATCCTTAATAAGGGGGCACTTAACTGTTGGATTTTTTTCCAAACCCGCGCTAATTGCCTCCTTGGCACAATTAGCACCCGTTGCCACCGACCGCGTTTTCCTACTCCTCCTGGTTCCGTAGATCCTTAATAAGGGGGCACTTTACTGTTGGATTTTTTCCAAACCCGCGCTAATTGCCTCCTTGGCGCAATTAGCACCCGTTGCCACCGACCGCGTTTTCCTACTCCTCCTGGTTCCGTAGATCCTTAATAAGGGGGCACTTTACTGTCGGATTTTTTCAGAACCCGCGCTAATTGCCTCCTTGGCGCAATTAGCACCCGTTGCCACCGACCGCGTTTTCCTACTCCTCCTGGTTCCGTAGATCCTTAATAAGGGGGCACTTTACTGTTGGATTTTTTCCAAACCCAAGCTAATTGCCTCCTTTACGCAATTAGCACCCGTTGCCACCGACCGTGTTTTCCTACTCCTCCTGGTTCCGTAGATCCTTAATAAGGGGGCACTTTACTGTTGGATTTTTTCCAAACCCGCGCTAATTGCCTCCTTGGCGCAATTAGCACCCGTTGCCACCGACCGCGTTTTCCTACTCCTCCTGGTTCCGTAGATCCTTAATAAGGGGGCACTTTACTGTTGGATTTTTTTCCAAACCCGCGCTAATTGCCTCCTTGGCACAATTAGCACTCGTTGCCACCGACCGCGTTTTCCTACTCCTCCTGGTTCCGTAGATCCTTAATAAGGGGGCGCTTTACTGTTGGATTTTTTCCAAACCCGCGCTAATTGCCTCCTTGGTGCAATTAGCACCCGTTGCCACCGACCGCGTTTTCCTACTCCTCCTGGTTCCGTAGATCCTTTATAAGGGGGCACTTTACTGTCGGATTTTTTCCAAACCCACGCTAATTGCCTCCTTGGCGCAATTAGCACCCGTTGCCACCGACCGCGTTTTCCTACTCCTCCTGGTTCCGTAGATCCTTAATAAGGGGGCACTTTACTGTTGGATTTTTTCCAAACTCGCGCTAATTGCCTCCTTGGCGCAATTAGCACCCGTTGCCACCGACCGCGTTTTCCTACTCCTCCTGGTTCTGTAGATCCTTAATAAGGGGGCACTTTACTGTTGGATTTTTTCCAAACCCGCGCTAATTGCCTCCTTGGCGCAATTAGCACCCGTTGCCACCGACCGCGTTTTCCTACTCCTCCTGGTTCCGTAGATCCTTAATAAGGGGGCGCTTTACTGTTGGATTTTTTCCAAACCCGCGCTAATTGCCTCCTTGGTGCAATTAGCACCCGTTGCCACCGACCGCGTTTTCCTACTCCTCCTGGTTCCGTAGATCCTTTATAAGGGGGCACTTTACTGTTGGATTTTTTCCAAACCCGCGCTTATTGCCTCCTTGGCGCAATTAGCACCCGTTGCCACCGACCGCGTTTTCCTACTCCTCCTGGTTCCGTAGATCCTTTATAAGGGGGCACTTTACTGTTGGATTTTTTCCAAACCCGCGCTTATTGCCTCCTTGGCGCAATTAGCACCCGTTGCCACCGACCGCGTTTTCCTACTCCTCCTGGTTCCGTAGATCCTTAATAAGGGGGCACTTTACTGTTGGATTTTTTCCAAACCCGCGCTTATTGCCTCCTTGGCGCAATTAGCACCCGTTGCCACCGACCGCGTTTTCCTACTCCTCCTGGTTCCGTAGATCCTTAATAAGGGGGCACTTTACTGTCGGATTTTTTCCAAACCCGCGCTAATTGCCTCCTTGGCGCAATTAGCAACCGTTGCCACCGACCGCGTTTTCCTACTCCTCCTGGTTCCGTAGATCCTTAATAAGGGGGCACTTTACTGTTGGATTTTTTCCAAACTCGCGCTAATTGCCTCCTTGGCGCAATTAGCTCCCGTTGCCACCGACCGCGTTTTCCTACTCCTCCTGGTTCCGTAGATCCTTAATAAGGGGGCACTTTACTGTTGGATTTTTTCCAAACCCGCGCTAATTGCCTCCTTGGCGCAATTAGCACCCGTTGCCACCGACAGCGTTTTCCTACTCCTCCTGGTTCCGTAGATCCTTAATAAGGGGGCACTTAACTGTTGGATTTTTTTCCAAACCCGCGCTAATTGCCTCCTAGGCACAATAAGGAAGTTGCATGTGTCAGATTTTCAAAAACAAACAAGTGTTCCGTATGGTTTTTTGTATGGTAAAATGAAATATCTAGTCAGTTTTTCAAAAAAATGTACAGGTAATTAAATATTTTAATCTAAAAGTCGAGAAAAAAACACGTGACTGAAAACGTTTATTGTTTAAACTATAAGATGACGTCAACAATAATACCTTCAACTCCATTGCTTTACAACAATGTTTAGTATAAGATGACGTCACATCCAAACTCTTGGCGTTTTCGCGCGCTTTTAAAAAGGGGATTTTTGTTAATTTTTTTGACAGTCAAAAAATTTCTCGATCGGCCTCAAATTTTGGGTAGTTGCTTATTTTTGCAAGAGGAATCGATTAAAAAAATAAAAAAAAATCATGCAACTTCCTCATTAGCACCCGTTGCCACCGACCGCGTTTTCCTACTCCTCCTGGTTCCGTAGATCCTTAATAAGGGGGCACTTTACTGTTGGATTTTTTCCAATCCCGCGCTAATTGCCTCCTTGGCGCAATTAGCACCCGTTGCCACCGACCGCGTTTTCCTACTCCTCCTGGTTCAGTAGATCCTTAATAAGGGGGCACTTAACTGTTGGATTTTTTTCCAAACCCGCGCTAATTGCCTCCTTGGCACAATTAGCACCCGTTGTCCCCGACCGCGTTTTCCTACTCCTCCTGGTTCCGTAGATCCTTAATAAGGGGGCACTTTACTGTTGGATTTTTTCCAAACCCGCGCTAATTGCCTCCTTGGCGCAATTAGCACCCGTTGCCACCGACCGCGTTTTCCTACTCCTCCTGGTTCCGTAGATCCTTAATAAGGGGGCACTTTACTGTTGGATTTTTTTCCAAACCCGCGCTAATTGCCTCATTGGCACAATTAGCACCCGTTGTCCCCGACCGCGTTTTCCTACTCCTCCTGGTTCCGTAGATCCTTAATAAGGGGGCACTTTACTGTTGGATTTTTTCCAAACCCGCGCTAATTGCCTCCTTGGCGCAATTAGCACCCGTTGCCACCGACCGCGTTTTCCTACTCCTCCTGGTTCCGTAGATCCTTAATAAGGGGGCACTTTACTGTTGGATTTTTTCCAAACCCGCGCTAATTGCCTCCTTGGCGCAATTAGCACCCGTTGCCACCGACCGCGTTTTCCTACTCCTCCTGGTTCCGTAGATCCTTAATAAGGGGGCACTTTACTGTTGGATTTTTTCCAAACCCGCGCTAATTGCCTCCTTTACGCAATTAGCACCCGTTGCCACCGACCGCGTTTTCCTACTCCTCCTGGTTCCGTAGATCCTTAATAAGGGGGCACTTTACTGTTGGATTTTTTCCAAACCCGCGCTTATTGCCTCCTTGGCGCAATTAGCACCCGTTGCCACCGACCGCGTTTTCCTACTCCTCCTGGTTCCGTAGATCCTTAATAAGGGGGCACTTTACTGTTGGATTTTTTCCAAACTCGCGCTAATTGCCTCCTTGGCGCAATTAGCACCCGTTGCCACCGACCGCGTTTTCCTACTCCTCCTGGTTCTGTAGATCCTTAATAAGGGGGCACTTTACTGTTGGATTTTTTCCAAACCCGCGCTAATTGCCTCCTTGGCGCAATTAGCACCCGTTGCCACCGACCGCGTTTTCCTACTCCTCCTGGTTCCGTAGATCCTTAATAAGGGGGCACTTAACTGTTGGATTTTTTTCCAAACCCGCGCTAATTGCCTCCTAGGCACAATTAGCACCCGTTGCCACCGACCGCGTTTTCCTACTCCTCCTGGTTCCGTAGATCCTTAATAAGGGGGAACTTTACTGTTGGATTTTTTCCAAACCCGCGCTAATTGCCTCCTTGGCGCAATTAGCACCCGTTGCCACCGACCGCGTTTTCCTACTCCTCCTGGTTCCGTAGATCCTTAATAAGGGGGCACTTTACTGTTGGATTTTTTCCAAACCCGCGCTAATTGCCTCCTTGGCGCAATTAGCACCCGTTGCCACCGACCGCGTTTTCCTACTCCTCCTGGTTCCGTAGATCCTTAATAAGGGGGCACTTTACTGTCGGATTTTTTCCAAACCCGCGCTAATTGCCTCCTTTACGCAATTAGCACCCGTTGCCATCGATCGCGTTTTCCTACTCCTCCTGGTTCCGTAGATCCTTAATAAGGGGGCACTTTACTGTTGGATTTTTTCCAAACCCGCGCTTATTGCCTCCTTGGCGCAATTAGCACCCGTTGCCACCGACCGCGTTTTCCTACTCCTCCTGGTTCCGTAGATCCTTAATAAGGGGGCACTTTACTGTTGGATTTTTTCCAAACTCGCGCTAATTGCCTCCTTGGCGCAATTAGCACCCGTTGCCACCGACCGCGTTTTCCTACTCCTCCTGGTTCTGTAGATCCTTAACCCATTAGGTACTAGCGTCACCATATGGTCACAGTGAACAATGGTTTACATTTGTTTCCCCCTGTAATGAAATAATTTAAAATCAATAAATGTTTTATAGTTTCTGGCTGGGTAACAGTCCAATCCATCAAAAATACATGGGTCTTCTAATCTGGTCTCTATGTTGTTTTGTAATGGATCGGAGAAAACAGTTATGTGAATCTGGGTATGAAAAATGGGGCGAAATAAGATTCAAGTCTTCCCTTTTACCTCAAAACTCGCTTTGAATTCAGTCTTTTAGCATATTCATATAGTTTTAGCATCAAAGAACAGTAATATATTTATTTTATAAATTTATTTTTCAAAATTATATATTAAAACTAAATTTTAATACTGCGTTACCATATGGTCACGCTAGTCCTTTACGTAGTCACTTTTAACCGGGTATTTCTGTTAGGGTTTGTCTTCCTATATGGTCTTTTTCATATCAAATTGAGTGATTGCCACGATATTTGAGAACGTCATTCATAAAAACAGTAATAGGTCTCAAAAATATTTTTCACTTCTTACAGTACAATTTAACAATGACACATAAAAACGATACCTGTCTCAGTCAACCTTGTGGCATTTGATATTGTGTGAATTTGGTATAACTCTAAAATTTGAAGTACTAGAGGGGGTCTGGGGCCTTTTCCCACATATTTTTTTAAAAATTTGATCCTAAAAACAGAGTTTTGACTCATTTTGGTGCACCTTGTCGGAATTTCGAGGATGGGGAGGGCTGCTTCGCCCCCTTTTGTACACCCCTGACCATCGAGGGAGGTTGAACTCAGTATTTTAAATGTTATATCAGAAGTTTATAACCAGTTGGTAAGCTATTAGTTAAATAAAATCACACAAGAAAAATTATATCATTTTTCATATTTTGCTTACATAAAGGACTAGCGTGACCATATGGTCACATGCCATATTTCCTAAAATTTACACCTGAAGTATTGAAAATTGGTTTTTTCCCACTCTATTAACATCAATAAAGGTAATTTAGAATGGGGTAAAAATTTTGAAGAGATAAAATAATTCCGTCCCTAATGGGTTAATAAGGGGGCACTTTACTGTTGGATTTTTTCCAAACCCGCGCTAATTGCCTCCTTGGCGCAATTAGCACCCGTTGCCACCGACCGCGTTTTCCTACTCCTCCTGGTTCCGTAGATCCTTAATAAGGGGGCACTTAACTGTTGGATTTTTTTCCAAACCCGCGCTAATTGCCTCCTAGGCACAATTAGCACCCGTTGCCACCGACCGCGTTTTCCTACTCCTCCTGGTTCCGTAGATCCTTAATAAGGGGGAACTTTACTGTTGGATTATTTCCAAACCCGCGCTAATTGCCTCCTTGGCGCAATTAGCACCCGTTGCCACCGACCGCGTTTTCCTACTCCTCCTGGTTCCGTAGATCCTTAATAAGGGGGCACTTTACTGTTGGATTTTTTCCAAACCCGCGCTAATTGCCTCCTTGGCGCAATTAGCACCCGTTGCCACCGACCGCGTTTTCCTACTCCTCCTGGTTCCGTAGATCCTTAATAAGGGGGCACTTTACTGTCGGATTTTTTCCAAACCCGCGCTAATTGCCTCCTTTACGCAATTAGCACCCGTTGCCATCGACCGCGTTTTCCTACTCCTCCTGGTTCCGTAGATCCTTAATAAGGGGGCACTTTACTGTTGGATTTTTTCCAAACCCGAGCTAATTGCCTCCTTGGCGCAATTAGCACCCGTTGCCACCGACCGCGTTTTCCTACTCCTCCTGGTTCCGTAGATCCTTAATAAGGGGGCACTTTACTGTCGGATTTTTTCCAAACCCGCGCTAATTGCCTCCTTGGCGCAATTAGCACCCGTTGCCACCGACCGCGTTTTCCTACTCCTCCTGGTTCCGTAGATCCTTAATAAGGGGGCACTTTACTGTTGGATTTTTTCCAAACTCGCGCTAATTGCCTCCTTGGTGCAATTAGCACCCGTTGCCACCGACCGCGTTTTCCTACTCCTCCTGGTTCCGTAGATCCTTAATAAGGGGGCACTTTACTGTCGGATTTTTTCCAAACCCGCGCTAATTGCCTCCTTGGCGCAATTAGCACCCGTTGCCACCGACCGCGTTTTCCTACTCCTCCTGGTTCCGTAGATCCTTAATAAGGGGGCACTTTACTGTTGGATTTTTTCCAAACCCAAGCTAATTGCCTCCTTTACGCAATTAGCACCCGTTGCCACCGACCGCGTTTTCCTACTCCTCCTGGTTCCGTAGATCCTTAATAAGGGGGCACTTTACTGTTGGATTTTTTCCAAACCCGCGCTAATTGCCTCCTTGGCGCAATTAGCACCCGTTGCCACCGACCGCGTTTTCCTACTCCTCCTGTTTCCGTAGATCCTTAATAAGGGGGCACTTTACTGTTGGATTTTTTCCAATCCCGCGCTAATTGCCTCCTTGGCGCAATTAGCACCCGTTGCCACCGACCGCGTTTTCCTACTCCTCCTGGTTCAGTAGATCCTTAATAAGGGGGCACTTAACTGTTGGATTTTTTTCCAAACCCGCGCTAATTGCCTCCTTGGCACAATTAGCACCCGTTGTCCCCGACCGCGTTTTCCTACTCCTCCTGGTTCCGTAGATCCTTAATAAGGGGGCACTTTACTGTTGGTTTTTTTCCAAACCCGCGCTAATTGCCTCCTTGGCGCAATTAGCACCCGTTGCCACCGACCGCGTTTTCCTACTCCTCCTGGTTCCGTAGATCCTTAATAAGGGGGCACTTTACTGTTGGATTTTTTCCAAACCCGCGCTAATTGCCTCCTTGGCGCAATTAGCACCCGTTGCCACCGACCGCGTTTTCCTACTCCTCCTGGTTCCGTAGATCCTTAATAAGGGGGCACTTTACTGTTGGATTTTTTCCAAACCCGCGCTAATTGCCTCCTTTACGCAATTAGCACCCGTTGCCACCGACCGCGTTTTCCTACTCCTCCTGGTTCCGTAGATCCTTAATAAGGGGGCACTTTACTGTTGGATTTTTTCCAAACCCGCGCTTATTGCCTCCTTGGCGCAATTAGCACCCGTTGCCACCGACCGCGTTTTCCTACTCCTCCTGGTTCCGTAGATCCTTAATAAGGGGGCACTTTACTGTTGGATTTTTTCCAAACTCGCGCTAATTGCCTCCTTGGCGCAATTAGCACCCGTTGCCACCGACCGCGTTTTCCTACTCCTCCTGGTTCTGTAGATCCTTAATAAGGGGGCACTTTACTGTTGGATTTTTTCCAAACCCGCGCTAATTGCCTCCTTGGCGCAATTAGCACCCGTTGCCACCGACCGCGTTTTCCTACTCCTCCTGGTTCCGTAGATCCTTAATAAGGGGGCACTTAACTGTTGGATTTTTTTCCAAACCCGCGCTAATTGCCTCCTAGGCACAATTAGCACCCGTTGCCACCGACCGCGTTTTCCTACTCCTCCTGGTTCCGTAGATCCTTAATAAGGGGGAACTTTACTGTTGGATTTTTTCCAAACCCGTGCTAATTGCCTCCTTGGCGCAATTAGCACCCGTTGCCACCGACCGCGTTTTCCTACTCCTCCTGGTTCCGTAGATCCTTAATAAGGGGGCACTTTACTGTTGGATTTTTTCCAAACCCGCGCTAATTGCCTCCTTGGCGCAATTAGCACCCGTTGCCACCGACCGCGTTTTCCTACTCCTCCTGGTTCCGTAGATCCTTAATAAGGGGGCACTTTACTGTCGGATTTTTTCCAAACCCGCGCTAATTGCCTCCTTTACGCAATTAGCACCCGTTGCCATCGACCGCGTTTTCCTACTCCTCCTGGTTCCGTAGATCCTTAATAAGGGGGCACTTTACTGTTTGATTTTTTCCAAACCCGAGCTAATTGCCTCCTTGGCGCAATTAGCACCCGTTGATACCGACCGCGTTTTCCTACTCCTCCTGGTTCCGTAGATCCTTAATAAGGGGGCACTTTACTGTCGGATTTTTTCCAAACCCGCGCTAATTGCCTCCTTGGCGCAATTAGCACCCGTTGCCACCGACCGCGTTTTCCTACTCCTCCTGGTTCCGTAGATCCTTAATAAGGGGGCACTTTACTGTTGGATTTTTTCCAAACTCGCGCTAATTGCCTCCTTGGTGCAATTAGCACCCGTTGCCACCAACCGCGTTTTCCTACTCCTCCTGGTTCCGTAGATCCTTAATAAGGGGGCACTTTACTGTTGGATTTTTTCCAAACCCGCGCTAATTGCCTCCTTGGCGCAATTAGCACCCGTTGCCACCGACCGCGTTTTCCTACTCCTCCTGGTTCCGTAGATCCTTAATAAGGGGGCACTTTACTGTCGGATTTTTTCCAAACCCGCGCTAATTGCCTCCTTGGCGCAATTAGCACCCGTTGCCACCGACCGCGTTTTCCTACTCCTCCTGGTTCCGTAGATCCTTAATAAGGGGGCACTTTACTGTTGGATTTTTTCCAAACCCGCGCTAATTGCCTCCTTGGCGCAATTAGCACCCGTTGCCACCGACCGCGTTTTACTACTCCTCCTGGTTCCGTAGATCCTTAATAAGGGGGCACTTAACTGTTGGATTTTTTTCCAAACCCGCGCTAATTGCCTCCTTGGCACAATTAGCACCCGTTGCCACCGACCGCGTTTTCCTACTCCTCCTGGTTCCGTAGATCCTTAATAAGGGGGCACTTTACTGTTGGATTTTTTCCAAACCCGCGCTAATTGCCTCCTTGGCGCAATTAGCACCCGTTGCCACCGACCGCGTTTTCCTACTCCTCCTGGTTCCGTAGATCCTTAATAAGGGGGCACTTTACTGTCGGATTTTTTCAGAACCCGCGCTAATTGCCTCCTTGGCGCAATTAGCACCCGTTGCCACCGACCGCGTTTTCCTACTCCTCCTGGTTCCGTAGATCCTTAATAAGGGGGCACTTTACTGTTGGATTTTTTCCAAACCCAAGCTAATTGCCTCCTTTACGCAATTAGCACCCGTTGCCACCGACCGTGTTTTCCTACTCCTCCTGGTTCCGTAGATCCTTAATAAGGGGGCACTTTACTGTTGGATTTTTTCCAAACCCGCGCTAATTGCCTCCTTGGCGCAATTAGCACCCGTTGCCACCGACCGCGTTTTCCTACTCCTCCTGGTTCCGTAGATCCTTAATAAGGGGGCACTTTACTGTTGGATTTTTTTCCAAACCCGCGCTAATTGCCTCCTTGGCACAATTAGCACTCGTTGCCACCGACCGCGTTTTCCTACTCCTCCTGGTTCCGTAGATCCTTAATAAGGGGGCGCTTTACTGTTGGATTTTTTCCAAACCCGCGCTAATTGCCTCCTTGGTGCAATTAGCACCCGTTGCCACCGACCGCGTTTTCCTACTCCTCCTGGTTCCGTAGATCCTTTATAAGGGGGCACTTTACTGTCGGATTTTTTCCAAACCCACGCTAATTGCCTCCTTGGCGCAATTAGCACCCGTTGCCACCGACCGCGTTTTCCTACTCCTCCTGGTTCCGTAGATCCTTAATAAGGGGGCACTTTACTGTTGGATTTTTTCCAAACTCGCGCTAATTGCCTCCTTGGCGCAATTAGCACCCGTTGCCACCGACCGCGTTTTCCTACTCCTCCTGGTTCTGTAGATCCTTAATAAGGGGGCACTTTACTGTTGGATTTTTTCCAAACCCGCGCTAATTGCCTCCTTGGCGCAATTAGCACCCGTTGCCACCGACCGCGTTTTCCTACTCCTCCTGGTTCCGTAGATCCTTAATAAGGGGGCGCTTTACTGTTGGATTTTTTCCAAACCCGCGCTAATTGCCTCCTTGGTGCAATTAGCACCCGTTGCCACCGACCGCGTTTTCCTACTCCTCCTGGTTCCGTAGATCCTTTATAAGGGGGCACTTTACTGTTGGATTTTTTCCAAACCCGCGCTTATTGCCTCCTTGGCGCAATTAGCACCCGTTGCCACCGACCGCGTTTTCCTACTCCTCCTGGTTCCGTAGATCCTTTATAAGGGGGCACTTTACTGTTGGATTTTTTCCAAACCCGCGCTTATTGCCTCCTTGGCGCAATTAGCACCCGTTGCCACCGACCGCGTTTTCCTACTCCTCCTGGTTCCGTAGATCCTTAATAAGGGGGCACTTTACTGTTGGATTTTTTCCAAACTCGCGCTAATTGCCTCCTTGGCGCAATTAGCACCCGTTGCCACCGACCGCGTTTTCCTACTCCTCCTGGTTCTGTAGATCCTTAATAAGGGGGCACTTTACTGTTGGATTTTTTCCAAACCCGCGCTAATTGCCTCCTTGGCGCAATTAGCACCCGTTGCCACCGACCGCGTTTTCCTACTCCTCCTGGTTCCGTAGATCCTTAATAAGGGGGCACTTAACTGTTGGATTTTTTTCCAAACCCGCGCTAATTGCCTCCTAGGCACAATTAGCACCCGTTGCCACCGACCGCGTTTTCCTACTCCTCCTGGTTCCGTAGATCCTTAATAAGGGGGAACTTTACTGTTGGATTTTTTCCAAACCCGTGCTAATTGCCTCCTTGGCGCAATTAGCACCCGTTGCCACCGACCGCGTTTTCCTACTCCTCCTGGTTCCGTAGATCCTTAATAAGGGGGCACTTTACTGTTGGATTTTTTCCAAACCCGCGCTAATTGCCTCCTTGGCGCAATTAGCACCCGTTGCCACCGACCGCGTTTTCCTACTCCTCCTGGTTCCGTAGATCCTTAATAAGGGGGCACTTTACTGTCGGATTTTTTCCAAACCCGCGCTAATTGCCTCCTTTACGCAATTAGCACCCGTTGCCATCGACCGCGTTTTCCTACTCCTCCTGGTTCCGTAGATCCTTAATAAGGGGGCACTTTACTGTTTGATTTTTTCCAAACCCGAGCTAATTGCCTCCTTGGCGCAATTAGCACCCGTTGATACCGACCGCGTTTTCCTACTCCTCCTGGTTCCGTAGATCCTTAATAAGGGGGCACTTTACTGTCGGATTTTTTCCAAACCCGCGCTAATTGCCTCCTTGGCGCAATTAGCACCCGTTGCCACCGACCGCGTTTTCCTACTCCTCCTGGTTCCGTAGATCCTTAATAAGGGGGCACTTTACTGTTGGATTTTTTCCAAACTCGCGCTAATTGCCTCCTTGGTGCAATTAGCACCCGTTGCCACCAACCGCGTTTTCCTACTCCTCCTGGTTCCGTAGATCCTTAATAAGGGGGCACTTTACTGTTGGATTTTTTCCAAACCCGCGCTAATTGCCTCCTTGGCGCAATTAGCACCCGTTGCCACCGACCGCGTTTTCCTACTCCTCCTGGTTCCGTAGATCCTTTATAAGGGGGCACTTTACTGTCGGATTTTTTCCAAACCCGCGCTAATTGCCTCCTTGGCGCAATTAGCACCCGTTGCCACCGACCGCGTTTTCCTACTCCTCCTGGTTCCGTAGATCCTTAATAAGGGGGCACTTTACTGTTGGATTTTTTCCAAACCCGCGCTAATTGCCTCCTTGGCGCAATTAGCACCCGTTGCCACCGACCGCGTTTTCCTACTCCTCCTAGTTCCGTAGATCCTTAATAAGGGGGCACTTTACTGTCGGATTTCTTCCAAACCCGCGCTAATTGCCTCCTTTACGCAATTAGCACCCGTTGCCATCGACTGCGTTTTCCTACTCCTCCTGGTTCCGTAGATCCTTAATAAGGGGGCACTTTACTGTTGGATTTTTTCCAAACCCGCGCTAATTGCCTCCTTGGCGCAATTAGCACCCGTTGCCACCGACCGCGTTTTCCTACTCCTCCTGGTTCCGTAGATCCTTAATAAGGGGGCACTTTACTGTCGGATTTTTTCCAAACCCGCGCTAATTGCCTCCTTGGCGCAATTAGCACCCGTTGCCACCGACCGCGTTTTCCTACTCCTCCTGGTTCCGTAGATCCTTAATAAGGGGGCACTTTACTGTTGGACTTTTTCCAAACTTGCGCTAATTGCCTCCTTGGCGCAATTAGCACCCGTTGCCACCGACCGCGTTTTCCTACTCCTCCTGGTTCCGTAGATCCTTAATAAGGGGGCACTTTACTGTTGGATTTTTTCCAAACCCGCGCTAATTGCCTCCTTGGCACAATTAGCACCCGTTGCCACCGACCGCGTTTTCCTACTCCTCCTGGTTCCGTAGATCCTTAATAAGGGGGCGCTTTACTGTTGGATTTTTTCCAAACCCGCGCTAATTGCCTCCTTGGTGCAATTAGCACCCGTTGCCACCGACCGCGTTTTCCTACTCCTCCTGGTTCCGTAGATCCTTTATAAGGGGGCACTTTACTGTCGGATTTTTTCCAAACCCGCGCTAATTGCCTCCTTGGCGCAATTAGCACCCGTTGCCACCGACCGCGTTTTCCTACTCCTCCTGGTTCCGTAGATCCTTAATAAGGGGGCACTTTACTGTTGGATTTTTTCCAAACCCGCGCTAATTGCCTCCTTGGCGCAATTAGCACCCGTTGCCACCGACCGCGTTTTCCTACTCCTCCTAGTTCCGTAGATCCTTAATAAGGGGGCACTTTACTGTCGGATTTCTTCCAAACCCGCGCTAATTGCCTCCTTTACGCAATTAGCACCCGTTGCCATCGACTGCGTTTTCCTACTCCTCCTGGTTCCGTAGATCCTTAATAAGGGGGCACTTTACTGTTGGATTTTTTCCAAACCCGCGCTAATTGCCTCCTTGGCGCAATTAGCACCCGTTGCCACCGACCGCGTTTTCCTACTCCTCCTGGTTCCGTAGATCCTTAATAAGGGGGCACTTTACTGTCGGATTTTTTCCAAACCCGCGCTAATTGCCTCCTTGGCGCAATTAGCACCCGTTGCCACCGACCGCGTTTTCCTACTCCTCCTGGTTCCGTAGATCCTTAATAAGGGGGCACTTTACTGTTGGACTTTTTCCAAACTTGCGCTAATTGCCTCCTTGGCGCAATTAGCACCCGTTGCCACCGACCGCGTTTTCCTACTCCTCCTGGTTCCGTAGATCCTTAATAAGGGGGCACTTTACTGTTGGATTTTTTCCAAACCCGAGCTAATTACCTCCTTGGCGCAATTAGCACCCGTTGCCACCGACCGCGTTTTCCTACTCCTCCTGGTTCCGTAGATCCTTAATAAGGGGGCACTTAACTGTTGGATTTTTTTCCAAACCCGCGCTAATTGCCTCCTTGGCACAATTAGCACCCGTTGCCACCGACCGCGTTTTCCTACTCCTCCTGGTTCCGTAGATCCTTAATAAGGGGGCACTTTACTGTTGGATTTTTTCCAAACCCGCGCTAATTGCCTCCTTGGCGCAATTAGCACCCGTTGCCACCGACCGCGTTTTCCTACTCCTCCTGGTTCCGTAGATCCTTAATAAGGGGGCACTTTACTGTCGGATTTTTTCCAAACCCGCGCTAATTGCCTCCTTGGCGCAATTAGCACCCGTTGCCACCGACCGCGTTTTCCTACTCCTCCTGGTTCCGTAGATCCTTAATAAGGGGGCACTTTACTGTTGGATTTTTTCCAAACCCGCGCTAATTGCCTCCTTGGCGCAATTAGCACCCGTTGCCACCGACCGCGTTTTCCTACTCCTCCTGGTTCCGTAGATCCTTAATAAGGGGGCACTTAACTGTTGGATTTTTTTCCAAACCCGCGCTAATTGCCTCCTTGGCACAATTAGCACCCGTTGCCACCGACCGCGTTTTCCTACTCCTCCTGGTTCCGTAGATCCTTAATAAGGGGGCACTTTACTGTCGGATTTTTTCCAAACCCGCGCTAATTGCCTCCTTGGCGCAATTAGCACCCGTTGCCACCGACCGCGTTTTCCTACTCCTCCTGGTTCCGTAGATCCTTAATAAGGGGGCACTTTACTGTTGGATTTTTTCCAAACCCGCGCTAATTGCCTCCTTGGCGCAATTAGCACCCGTTGCCACCGACCGCGTTTTCCTACTCCTCCTGGTTCCGTAGATCCTTAATAAGGGGGCACTTAACTGTTGGATTTTTTTCCAAACCCGCGCTAATTGCCTCCTTGGCACAATTAGCACCCGTTGCCACCGACCGCGTTTTCCTACTCCTCCTGGTTCCGTAGATCCTTAATAAGGGGGCACTTTACTGTTGGATTTTTTCCAAACCCGCGCTAATTGCCTCCTTGGCGCAATTAGCACCCGTTGCCACCGACCGCGTTTTCCTACTCCTCCTGGTTCCGTAGATCCTTAATAAGGGGGCACTTTACTGTCGGATTTTTTCCAAACCCGCGCTAATTGCCTCCTTGGCGCAATTAGCACCCGTTGCCACCGACCGCGTTTTCCTACTCCTCCTGGTTCCGTAGATCCTTAATAAGGGGGCACTTTACTGTTGGATTTTTTCCAAACCCAAGCTAATTGCCTCCTTTACGCAATTAGCACCCGTTGCCGCCGACCGTGTTTTCCTACTCCTCCTGGTTCCGTAGATCCTTAATAAGGGGGCACTTTACTGTTGGATTTTTTCCAAACCCGCGCTAATTGCCTCCTTGGCGCAATTAGCACCCGTTGCCACCGACCGCGTTTTCCTACTCCTCCTGGTTCCGTAGATCCTTAATAAGGGGGCACTTTACTGTTGGATTTTTTTCCAAACCCGCGCTAATTGCCTCCTTGGCACAATTAGCACTCGTTGCCACCGACCGCGTTTTCCTACTCCTCCTGGTTCCGTAGATCCTTAATAAGGGGCGCTTTACTGTTGGATTTTTTCCAAACCCGCGCTAATTGCCTCCTTGGTGCAATTAGCACCCGTTGTCACCGACCGCGTTTTCCTACTCCTCCTGGTTCCGTAGATCCTTTATAAGGGGGCACTTTACTGTCGGATTTTTTCCAAACCCGCGCTAATTGCCTCCTTGGCGCAATTAGCACCCGTTGCCACCGACCGCGTTTTCCTACTCCTCCTGGTTCCGTAGATCCTTAATAAGGGGGCACTTTACTGTTGGATTTTTTCCAAACCCGCGCTAATTGCCTCCTTGGCGCAATTAGCACCCGTTGCCACCGACCGCGTTTTCCTACTCCTCCTAGTTCCGTAGATCCTTAATAAGGGGGCACTTTACTGTCGGATTTCTTCCAAACCCGCGCTAATTGCCTCCTTTACGCAATTAGCACCCGTTGCCATCGACTGCGTTTTCCTACTCCTCCTGGTTCCGTAGATCCTTAATAAGGGGGCACTTTACTGTTGGATTTTTTCCAAACCCGCGCTAATTGCCTCCTTGGCGCAATTAGCACCCGTTGCCACCGACCGCGTTTTCCTACTCCTCCTGGTTCCGTAGATCCTTAATAAGGGGGCACTTTACTGTCGGATTTTTTCCAAACCCGCGCTAATTGCCTCCTTGGCGCAATTAGCACCCGTTGCCACCGACCGCGTTTTCCTACTCCTCCTGGTTCCGTAGATCCTTAATAAGGGGGCACTTTACTGTTGGACTTTTTCCAAACTTGCGCTAATTGCCTCCTTGGCGCAATTAGCACCCGTTGCCACCGACCGCGTTTTCCTACTCCTCCTGGTTCCGTAGATCCTTAATAAGGGGGCACTTTACTGTTGGATTTTTTCCAAACCCGCGCTAATTGCCTCCTTGGCGCAATTAGCATCCGTTGCCACCGACCGCGTTTTCCTACTCCTCCTGGTTCCGTAGATCCTTAATAAGGGGGCACTTTACTTTCGGATTTTTTCCAAACCCGCGCTAATTGCCTCCTTGGCTCAATTAGCACCCGTTGCCACCGACCGCGTTTTCCTACTCCTCCTGGTTCTGTAGATCCTTAATAAGGGGGCACTTTACTTTCGGATTTTTTCCAAACCCGCGCTAATTGCCTCTTTGGCGCAATTAGCACCCGTTCCCACCGACCGCGTTTTCCTACTCCTCCTGGTTCCGTAGATCCTTAATAAGGGGGCACTTTACTGTTGGATTTTTTCCAAACCCGCGCTAATTGCCTCCTTGGCGCAATTAGCACCCGTTGCCACCGACCGCGTTTTCCTACTCCTCCTGGCTCCGTAGATCCTTAATAAGGGGACACTTTACTGTTGGATTTTTTCCAAACCCGTGCTAATTGCCTCCTTGGCGCAATTAGCACCCGTTGCCACCGACCGCGTTTTCCTACTCCTCCTGGTTCCGTAGATCCTTAATAAGGGGGCACTTTACTTTCGGATTTTTTCCAAACCCGCGCTAATTGCCTCCTTGGCGCAATTAGCACCCGTTGCCACCGACCGCGTTTTCCTACTCCTCCTGGTTCCGTAGATCCTTAATAAGGGGGCACTTTACTTTCGGATTTTTTCCAAACCCGCGCTAATTGCCTCCTTGGCGCAATTAGCACCCGTTGCCACCGACCGCGTTTTCCTACTCCTCCTGGTTCCGTAGATCCTTAATAAGGGGGCACTTTACTGTCGGATTTTTTCCAAACCCGCGCTAATTGCCTCCTTGGCGCAATTAGCACCCGTTGCCACCGACCGCGTTTTCCTACTCCTCCTGGTTCCGTAGATCCTTAATAAGGGGGCACTTTACTGTTGGATTTTTTCCAAACCCGCGCTAATTGCCTCCTTGGCGCAATTAGCACCCGTTGCCACCGACCGCGTATTCCTACTCCTCCTGGTTCCGTAGATCTTTAATAAGGGGGCACTTTACTGTTGGATTTTTTCCAAACCCGCGCTAATTGCCTCCTTGGCGCAATTAGCACCCGTTGCCACCGACCGCGTTTTCCTACTCCTCCTGGTTCCGTAGATCCTTAATAAGGGGGCACTTTACTGTTGGATTTTTTCCAAACCCGCGCTAATTGCCTCCTTGGCGCAATTAGCATCCGTTGCCACCGACCGCGTTTTCCTACTCCTCCTGGTTCCGTAGATCCTTAATAAGGGGGCACTTTACTTTCGGATTTTTTCCAAACCCGCGCTAATTGCCTCCTTGGCTCAATTAGCACCCGTTGCCACCGACCGCGTTTTCCTACTCCTCCTGGTTCTGTAGATCCTTAATAAGGGGGCACTTTACTTTCGGATTTTTTCCAAACCCGCGCTAATTGCCTCTTTGGCGCAATTAGCACCCGTTCCCACCGACCGCGTTTTCCTACTCCTCCTGGTTCCGTAGATCCTTAATAAGGGGGCACTTTACTGTTGGATTTTTTCCAAACCCGCGCTAATTGCCTCCTTGGCGCAATTAGCACCCGTTGCCACCGACCGCGTTTTCCTACTCCTCCTGGCTCCGTAGATCCTTAATAAGGGGACACTTTACTGTTGGATTTTTTCCAAACCCGTGCTAATTGCCTCCTTGGCGCAATTAGCACCCGTTGCCACCGACCGCGTCTTCCTACTCCTCCTGGTTCCGTAGATCCTTAATAAGGGGGCACTTTACTGTTGGATTTTTTCCAAACCCGCGCTAATTGCCTCCTTGGCGCAATTAGCACCCGTTGCCACCGACCGCGTTTTCCTACTCCTCCTGGTTCCGTAGATCCTTAATAAGGGGGCACTTTACTTTCGGATTTTTTCCAAACCCGCGCTAATTGCCTCCTTGGCGCAATTAGCACCCGTTGCCACCGACCGCGTTTTCCTACTCCTCCTGGTTCCGTAGATCCTTAATAAGGGGGCACTTTACTTTCGGATTTTTTCCAAACCCGCGCTAATTGCCTCCTTGGCGCAATTAGCACCCGTTGCCACCGACCGCGTTTTCCTACTCCTCCTGGTTCCGTAGATCCTTAATAAGGGGGCACTTTACTGTCGGATTTTTTCCAAACCCGCGCTAATTGCCTCCTTGGCGCAATTAGCACCCGTTGCCACCGACCGCGTTTTCCTACTCCTCCTGGTTCCGTAGATCCTTAATAAGGGGGCACTTTACTGTTGGATTTTTTCCAAACCCGCGCTAATTGCCTCCTTGGCGCAATTAGCACCCGTTGCCACCGACCGCGTATTCCTACTCCTCCTGGTTCCGTAGATCTTTAATAAGGGGGCACTTTACTGTTGGATTTTTTCCAAACCCGCGCTAATTGCCTCCTTGGCGCAATTAGCACCCGTTGCCACCGACCGCGTTTTCCTACTCCTCCTGGTTCCGTAGATCCTTAATAAGGGGGCACTTTACTGTTGGATTTTTTCCAAACCCGCGCTAATTGCCTCCTTGGCGCAATTAGCATCCGTTGCCACCGACCGCGTTTTCCTACTCCTCCTGGTTCCGTAGATCCTTAATAAGGGGGCACTTTACTTTCGGATTTTTTCCAAACCCGCGCTAATTGCCTCCTTGGCGCAATTAGCACCCGTTGCCACCGACCGCGTTTTCCTACTCCTCCTGGTTCCGTAGATCCTTAATAAGGGGGCACTTTACTGTTGGATTTTTTCCAAACCCGCGCTAATTGCCTCCTTTGCGCAATTAGCACCCGTTGCCACCGACCGCGTTTTCCTACTCCTCTTGGTTCCGTAGATCCTTAATAAGGGGGCACTTTACTGTTGGATTTTTTCCAAACCCGCGCTAATTGCCTCCTTGGCGCAATTAGCACCCGTTGCCACCGACCGCGTTTTCCTACTCCTATTGGTTCCGTAGATCCTTAACCTTCCTACCCTCTTGAAAAAATAGTCACATATTCCCCTCGTGGGGTCTCTGAGGACCCCATGCGTAAAACATGCCTATGACTCTAATAAAGGTTAAAAATTCCTTAAATGGAGAAGAATTGTCATTTTTTATTTCTAGAAAGATGCTTCAGAATAATTTATCCAATTTTTTTGGTATTTTCTCATTTTTTTCGTCTTATTACGGCTTAATTGGGTTTCTTTTGATACACGTTTTTTATAACATCTGGACCTTCAAACAAGAATTAAATTACAGAAATGAACTACATTGAAGTTGTTTTACTTAAAATATTTATAATCACACTGTTTAAAGCATACTAGTTGATATACCCGGTCTTGCACGGGTAGAATTTAGTAGTTTATTTTAAACGATTTATGAAGCTGCATAGATTCTCTATTCTGCATTATCAGCTACCTGTCACCCCAGATTAATTTATTTAGTATTATGAAACATGTAAAGTTTGGATTCTTCTTTTTAAAATTGAAATAATACAAAAAAAATGATCGGTTCAGATTTCTTAGTGAAATCAGTATCTCGCTTGCTTATGTAAGTTTTAACATAAAATTGGTTTTTTTCTTGATAATTCTTCGAAATCACATTCTGGACTTCCGTAAACACTCATAAATATTTGAAAGCATTCTTATTTTTCAAAGAAGACTGAATATAAAAACCTATTTACAATCAACCATGAATTTATATTGTTTTTGTAAAGAATGTGTTCAACAGGAAGTAATGGCGACAGTTGTCTGAGTTTTTTTTTGCTGCAACTGTTAGATACTCAAAAGATTTCTATAAATAGCATATTTTTCTTAGAATGTGAATAAAAAATTTAAGAAATAGCGAGTGATTCAATGTATTTAGCCGCAATCTTCTTTTTGTAAAAAAATGACAATTTCTACGAAAATATCTTTCTAATAATTCTCCAAACGTTCTAAACAAAAATGCAAACCTTTTTTATCTATAATACAACAAAAAATAAAATACTAAACTTTATTTGATACTGTTTTACCGCCATTCATGGCTGGGGTCTCAGAAGACCCCAGAGGGGGAATATGTGACTATTTCTCCCAAGACACTTAAAAATGGAATAATAACTCCAAAATTTTTACCCATTGTAAAACTTTGCGTAATTAAGGAATAGTAGCATCGGAAATTGTCAAAACAAAAATGCATGGGAGATATCAAGCGTCAAAGTGCGTATGGGGTCGAAAAAGACCCCAAAGGGGTAGGAAGGTTAATAAGGGGGCACTTTACTGTTGGATTTTTTCCAAACCCGCGCTAATTGCCTCCTTGGCGCAATTAGCACCCGTTGCCACCGACCGCGTTTTAATACTCCTCCTGGTTCCGTAGATCCTTAATAAGGGGGCACTTTACTGTCGGATTTTTTCCAAACCCGCGCTAATTGCCTCCTTGGCGCAATTAGCACCCGTTGCCACCGACCGCGTTTTCCTACTCCTCCTGGTTCCGTAGATCCTTAATAAGGGGGCACTTTACTGTTGGATTTTTTCCAAACCCGCGCTAATTGCCTCCTTGGCGCAATTAGCACCCGTTGCCACCGACCGCGTATTCCTACTCCTCCTGGTTCCGTAGGTCCTTAATAAGGGGGCACTTTACTGTTGGATTTTTTCCAAACCCGCGCTAATTGCCTCCTTGGCGCAATTTGCACCCGTTGCTACCGACCGCGTTTTCCTACTCCTCCTGGTTCCGTAGGTCCTTAATAAGGGGGCACTTTACTGTTGGATATATTCCAAACCCGCGGTAATTGCCTCCTTGGCGCAATTAGCACCCGTTGCCACCGACTGCGTTTTCGTACTCCTCCTGGTATCGTAGATCCTTAATAAGGGGGCACTTTACTTTCGGATTTTTTCCAAACCCGCGCTAATTGCCTCCTTGGCGCAATTAGCACCCGTTGCCACCGACCGCGTTTTCCTACTCCTCCTGGTTCCGTAGATCCTTAATAAGGGGGCACTTTACTGTCGGATTTTTTCCAAACCCGCGCTAATTGCCTCCTTGGCGCAATTAGCACCCGTTGCCACCGACCGCGTTTTCCTACTCCTCCTGGTTCCGTAGATCCTTAATAAGGGGGCACTTTACTGTTGGATTTTTTCCAAACCCGCGCTAATTGCCTCCTTGGCGCAATTAGCACCCGTTGCCACCGACCGCGTATTCCTACTCCTCCTGGTTCCGTAGATCTTTAATAAGGGGGCACTTTACTGTTGGATTTTTTCCAAACCCGCGCTAATTGCCTCCTTGGCGCAATTAGCACCCGTTGCCACCGACCGCGTTTTCCTACTCCTCCTGGTTCCGTAGATCCTTAATAAGGGGGCACTTTACTGTTGGATTTTTTCCAAACCCGCGCTAATTGCCTCCTTGGCGCAATTAGCACCCGTTGCCACCGACCGCGTTTTCCTACTCCTCCTGGTTCCGTAGATCCTTAATAAGGGGGCACTTTACTGTCGGATTTTTTCCAAACCCGCGCTAATTGCCTCCTTGGCGCAATTAGCACCCGTTGCTACCGACCGCGTTTTCCTACTCCTCCTGGTTCCGTAGATCCTTAATAAGGGGGCACTTTACTTTCGGATTTTTTCCAAACCCGCGCTAATTGCCTCCTTGGCTCAATTAGCACCCGTTGCCACCGACCGCGTTTTCCTACTCCTCCTGGTTCCGTAGATCCTTAATAAGGGGGCACTTTACTTTCGGATTTTTTCCAAACCCGCGCTAATTGCCTCTTTGGCGCAATTAGCACCCGTTCCCACCGACCGCGTTTTCCTACTCCTCCTGGTTCCGTAGATCCTTAATAAGGGGGCACTTTACTGTTGGATTTTTTCCAAACCCGCGCTAATTGCCTCCTTGGCGCAATTAGCACCCGTTGCCACCGACCGCGTTTTCCTACTCCTCCTGGCTCCGTAGATCCTTAATAAGGGGACACTTTACTGTTGGATTTTTTCCAAACCCGCGCTAATTGCCTCCTTGGCGCAATTAGCACCCGTTGCCACCGACCGCGTCTTCCTACTCCTCCTGGTTCCGTAGATCCTTAATAAGGGGGCACTTTACTGTTGGATTTTTTCCAAACCCGCGCTAATTGCTTCCTTGGCGCAATTAGCACCCGTTGCCACCGACCGCGTTTTCCTACTCCTCCTGGTTCCGTAGATCCTTAATAAGGGGGCACTTTACTTTCGGATTTTTTCCAAACCCGCGCTAATTGCCTCCTTGGCGCAATTAGCACCCGTTGCCACCGACCGCGTTTTCCTACTCCTCCTGGTTCCGTAGATCCTTAATAAGGGGGCACTTTACTTTCGGATTTTTTCCAAACCCGCGCTAATTGCCTCCTTGGCGCAATTAGCACCCGTTGCCACCGACCGCGTTTTCCTACTCCTCCTGGTTCCGTAGATCCTTAATAAGGGGGCACTTTACTGTTGGATTTTTTCCAAACCTGCGCTAATTGCCTCCTTGGTGCAATTAGCACCCGTTGCCACCGACCGCGTCTTCCTACTCCTCCTGGTTCCTGGTTCCGTAGATCCTTAATAAGGGGGCACTTTACTGTTGGATTTTTTCCAAACCCGCGCTAATTGCCTCCTTGGCGCAATTAGCACCCGTTGCCACCGACCGCGTTTTAATACTCCTCCTGGTTCCGTAGATCCTTAATAAGGGGGCACTTTACTGTCGGATTTTTTCCAAACCCGCGCTAATTGCCTCCTTGGCGCAATTAGCACCCGTTGCCACCGACCGCGTTTTCCTACTCCTCCTGGTTCCGTAGATCCTTAATAAGGGGGCACTTTACTGTTGGATTTTTTCCAAACCCGCGCTAATTGCCTCCTTGGCGCAATTAGCACCCGTTGCCACCGACCGCGTATTCCTACTCCTCCTGGTTCCGTAGGTCCTTAATAAGGGGGCACTTTACTGTTGGATTTTTTCCAAACCCGCGCTAATTGCCTCCTTGGCGCAATTTGCACCCGTTGCTACCGACCGCGTTTTCCTACTCCTCCTGGTTCCGTAGGTCCTTAATAAGGGGGCACTTTACTGTTGGATATATTCTAAACCCGCGGTAATTGCCTCCTTGGCGCAATTAGCACCCGTTGCCACCGACTGCGTTTTCGTACTCCTCCTGGTATCGTAGATCCTTAATAAGGGGGCACTTTACTTTCGGATTTTTTCCAAACCCGCGCTAATTGCCTCCTTGGCGCAATTAGCACCCGTTGCCACCGTCCGCGTTTTCCTACTCCTCCCGGTTCCGTAGATCCTTAATAAGGGGGCACTTTACTTTCGGATTTTTTCCAAACCCGCGCTAATTGCCTCCTTGGCGCAATTAGCACCCGTTGCCACCGTCCGCGTTTTCCTACTCCTCCTGGTTCCGTAGATCCTTAATAAGGGGGCACTTTACTGTCGGATTTTTTCCAAACCCGCGCTAATTGCCTCCTTGGCGCAATTAGCACCCGTTGCCACCGACCGCGTTTTCCTACTCCTCCTGGTTCCGTAGATCCTTAATAAGGGGGCACTTTACTGTTGGATTTTTTCCAAACCCGCGCTAATTGCCTCCTTGGCGCAATTAGCACCCGTTGCCACCGACCGCGTATTCCTACTCCTCCTGGTTCCGTAGATCTTTAATAAGGGGGCACTTTACTGTTGGATTTTTTCCAAACCCGCGCTAATTGCCTCCTTGGCGCAATTAGCACCCGTTGCCACCGACCGCGTTTTCCTACTCCTCCTGGTTCCGTAGATCCTTAATAAGGGGGCACTTTACTGTTGGATTTTTTCCAAACCCGCGCTAATTGCCTCCTTGGCGCAATTAGCATCCGTTGCCACCGACCGCGTTTTCCTACTCCTCCTGGTTCCGTAGATCCTTAATAAGGGGGCACTTTACTTTCGGATTTTTTCCAAACCCGCGCTAATTGCCTCCTTGGCTCAATTTGCACCCGTTGCCACCGACCGCGTTTTCCTACTCCTCCTGGTTCCGTAGATCCTTAATAAGGGGGCACTTTACTTTCGGATTTTTTCCAAACCCGCGCTAATTGCCTCTTTGGCGCAATTAGCACCCGTTCGCACCGACCGCGTTTTCCTACTCCTCCTGGTTCCGTAGATCCTTAATAAGGGGGCACTTTACTGTTGGATTTTTTCCAAACCCGCGCTAATTGCCTCCTTGGCGCAATTAGCACCCGTTGCCACCGACCGCGTTTTCCTACTCCTCCTGGCTCCGTAGATCCTTAATAAGGGGACACTTTACTGTTGGATTTTTTCCAAACCCGTGCTAATTGCCTCCTTGGCGCAATTAGCACCCGTTGCCACCGACCGCGTCTTCCTACTCCTCCTGGTTCCGTAGATCCTTAATAAGGGGGCACTTTACTGTTGGATTTTTTCCAAACCCGCGCTAATTGCCTCCTTGGCGCAATTAGCACCCGTTGCCACCGACCGCGTTTTCCTACTCCTCCTGGTTCCGTAGATCCTTAATAAGGGGGCACTTTACTTTCGGATTTTTTCCAAACCCGCGCTAATTGCCTCCTTGGCGCAATTAGCACCCGTTGCCACCGACCGCGTTTTCCTACTCCTCCTGGTTCCGTAGATCCTTAATAAGGGGGCACTTTACTTTCGGATTTTTTCCAAACCCGCGCTAATTGCCTCCTTGGCGCAATTAGCACCCGTTGCCACCGACCGCGTTTTCCTACTCCTCCTGGTTCCGTAGATCCTTAATAAGGGGGCACTTTACTGTCGGATTTTTTCCAAACCCGCGCTAATTGCCTCCTTGGCGCAATTAGCACCCGTTGCCACCGACCGCGTTTTCCTACTCCTCCTGGTTCCGTAGATCCTTAATAAGGGGGCACTTTACTGTTGGATTTTTTCCAAACCCGCGCTAATTGCCTCCTTGGCGCAATTAGCACCCGTTGCCACCGACCGCGTATTCCTACTCCTCCTGGTTCCGTAGATCTTTAATAAGGGGGCACTTTACTGTTGGATTTTTTCCAAACCCGCGCTAATTGCCTCCTTGGCGCAATTAGCACCCGTTGCCACCGACCGCGTTTTCCTACTCCTCCTGGTTCCGTAGATCCTTAATAAGGGGGCACTTTACTGTTGGATTTTTTCCAAACCCGCGCTAATTGCCTCCTTGGCGCAATTAGCATCCGTTGCCACCGACCGCGTTTTCCTACTCCTCCTGGTTCCGTAGATCCTTAATAAGGGGGCACTTTACTTTCGGATTTTTTCCAAACCCGCGCTAATTGCCTCCTTGGCGCAATTAGCACCCGTTGCCACCGACCGCGTTTTCCTACTCCTCCTGGTTCCGTAGATCCTTAATAAGGGGGCACTTTACTGTTGGATTTTTTCCAAACCCGCGCTAATTGCCTCCTTTGCGCAATTAGCACCCGTTGCCACCGACCGCGTTTTCCTACTCCTCTTGGTTCCGTAGATCCTTAATAAGGGGGCACTTTACTGTTGGATTTTTTCCAAACCCGCGCTAATTGCCTCCTTGGCGCAATTAGCACCCGTTGCCACCGACCGCGTTTTCCTACTCCTATTGGTTCCGTAGATCCTTAACCTTCCTACCCTCTTGAAAAAATAGTCACATATTCCCCTCGTGGGGTCTCTGAGGACCCCATGCGTAAAACATGCCTATGACTCTAATAAAGGTTAAAAATTCCTTAAATGGAGAAGAATTGTCATTTTTTATTTCTAGAAAGATGCTTCAGAATAATTTATCCAATTTTTTTGGTATTTTCTCATTTTTTTCGTCTTATTACGGCTTAATTGGGTTTCTTTTGATACACGTTTTTTATAACATCTGGACCTTCAAACAAGAATTAAATTACAGAAATGAACTACATTGAAGTTGTTTTACTTAAAATATTTATAATCACACTGTTTAAAGCATACTAGTTGATATACCCGGTCTTGCACGGGTAGAATTTAGTAGTTTATTTTAAACGATTTATGAAGCTGCATAGATTCTCTATTCTGCATTATCAGCTACCTGTCACCCCAGATTAATTTATTTAGTATTATGAAACATGTAAAGTTTGGATTCTTCTTTTTAAAATTGAAATAATACAAAAAAAATGATCGGTTCAGATTTCTTAGTGAAATCAGTATCTCGCTTGCTTATGTAAGTTTTAACATAAAATTGGTTTTTTTCTTGATAATTCTTCGAAATCACATTCTGGACTTCCGTAAACACTCATAAATATTTGAAAGCATTCTTATTTTTCAAAGAAGACTGAATATAAAAACCTATTTACAATCAACCATGAATTTATATTGTTTTTGTAAAGAATGTGTTCAACAGGAAGTAATGGCGACAGTTGTCTGAGTTTTTTTTTGCTGCAACTGTTAGATACTCAAAAGATTTCTATAAATAGCATATTTTTCTTAGAATGTGAATAAAAAATTTAAGAAATAGCGAGTGATTCAATGTATTTAGCCGCAATCTTCTTTTTGTAAAAAAATGACAATTTCTACGAAAATATCTTTCTAATAATTCTCCAAACGTTCTAAACAAACATGCAAACCTTTTTTATCTATAATACAACAAAAAATAAAATACTAAACTTTATTTGATACTGTTTTACCGCCATTCATGGCTGGGGTCTCAGAAGACCCCAGAGGGGGAATATGTGACTATTTCTCCCAAGACACTTAAAAATGGAATAATAACTCCAAAATTTTTACCCATTGTAAAACTTTGCGTAATTAAGGAATAGTAGCATCGGAAATTGTCAAAACAAAAATGCATGGGAGATATCAAGCGTCAAAGTGCGTCTGGGGTCGAAAAAGACCCCAAAGGGGTAGGAAGGTTAATAAGGGGGCACTTTACTGTTGGATTTTTTCCAAACCCGCGCTAATTGCCTCCTTGGCGCAATTAGCACCCGTTGCCACCGACCGCGTTTTAATACTCCTCCTGGTTCCGTAGATCCTTAATAAGGGGGCACTTTACTGTCGGATTTTTTCCAAACCCGCGCTAATTGCCTCCTTGGCGCAATTAGCACCCGTTGCCACCGACCGCGTTTTCCTACTCCTCCTGGTTCCGTAGATCCTTAATAAGGGGGCACTTTACTGTTGGATTTTTTCCAAACCCGCGCTAATTGCCTCCTTGGCGCAATTAGCACCCGTTGCCACCGACCGCGTATTCCTACTCCTCCTGGTTCCGTAGGTCCTTAATAAGGGGGCACTTTACTGTTGGATTTTTTCCAAACCCGCGCTAATTGCCTCCTTGGCGCAATTTGCACCCGTTGCTACCGACCGCGTTTTCCTACTCCTCCTGGTTCCGTAGGTCCTTAATAAGGGGGCACTTTACTGTTGGATATATTCCAAACCCGCGGTAATTGCCTCCTTGGCGCAATTAGCACCCGTTGCCACCGACTGCGTTTTCGTACTCCTCCTGGTATCGTAGATCCTTAATAAGGGGGCACTTTACTTTCGGATTTTTTCCAAACCCGCGCTAATTGCCTCCTTGGCGCAATTAGCACCCGTTGCCACCGACCGCGTTTTCCTACTCCTCCTGGTTCCGTAGATCCTTAATAAGGGGGCACTTTACTTTCGGATTTTTTCCAAACCCGCGCTAATTGCCTCCTTGGCGCAATTAGCACCCGTTGCCACCGACCGCGTTTTCCTACTCCTCCTGGTTCCGTAGATCCTTAATAAGGGGGCACTTTACTGTCGGATTTTTTCCAAACCCGCGCTAATTGCCTCCTTGGCGCAATTAGCACCCGTTGCCACCGACCGCGTTTTCCTACTCCTCCTGGTTCCGTAGATCCTTAATAAGGGGGCACTTTACTGTTGGATTTTTTCCAAACCCGCGCTAATTGCCTCCTTGGCGCAATTAGCACCCGTTGCCACCGACCGCGTATTCCTACTCCTCCTGGTTCCGTAGATCTTTAATAAGGGGGCACTTTACTGTTGGATTTTTTCCAAACCCGCGCTAATTGCCTCCTTGGCGCAATTAGCACCCGTTGCCACCGACCGCGTTTTCCTACTCCTCCTGGTTCCGTAGATCCTTAATAAGGGGGCACTTTACTGTTGGATTTTTTCCAAACCCGCGCTAATTGCCTCCTTGGCGCAATTAGCATCCGTTGCCACCGACCGCGTTTTCCTACTCCTCCTGGTTCCGTAGATCCTTAATAAGGGGGCACTTTACTTTCGGATTTTTTCCAAACCCGCGCTAATTGCCTCCTTGGCGCAATTAGCACCCGTTGCCACCGACCGCGTTTTCCTACTCCTCCTGGTTCCGTAGATCCTTAATAAGGGGGCACTTTACTGTCGGATTTTTTCCAAACCCGCGCTAATTGCCTCCTTGGCGCAATTAGCACCCGTTGCTACCGACCGCGTTTTCCTACTCCTCCTGGTTCCGTAGATCCTTAATAAGGGGGCACTTTACTTTCGGATTTTTTCCAAACCCGCGCTAATTGCCTCCTTGGCTCAATTAGCACCCGTTGCCACCGACCGCGTTTTCCTACTCCTCCTGGTTCCGTAGATCCTTAATAAGGGGGCACTTTACTTTCGGATTTTTTCCAAACCCGCGCTAATTGCCTCTTTGGCGCAATTAGCACCCGTTCCCACCGACCGCGTTTTCCTACTCCTCCTGGTTCCGTAGATCCTTAATAAGGGGGCACTTTACTGTTGGATTTTTTCCAAACCCGCGCTAATTGCCTCCTTGGCGCAATTAGCACCCGTTGCCACCGACCGCGTTTTCCTACTCCTCCTGGCTCCGTAGATCCTTAATAAGGGGACACTTTACTGTTGGATTTTTTCCAAACCCGCGCTAATTGCCTCCTTGGCGCAATTAGCACCCGTTGCCACCGACCGCGTCTTCCTACTCCTCCTGGTTCCGTAGATCCTTAATAAGGGGGCACTTTACTGTTGGATTTTTTCCAAACCCGCGCTAATTGCCTCCTTGGCGCAATTAGCACCCGTTGCCACCGACCGCGTTTTCCTACTCCTCCTGGTTCCGTAGATCCTTAATAAGGGGGCACTTTACTTTCGGATTTTTTCCAAACCCGCGCTAATTGCCTCCTTGGCGCAATTAGCACCCGTTGCCACCGACCGCGTTTTCCTACTCCTCCTGGTTCCGTAGATCCTTAATAAGGGGGCACTTTACTTTCGGATTTTTTCCAAACCCGCGCTAATTGCCTCCTTGGCGCAATTAGCACCCGTTGCCACCGACCGCGTTTTCCTACTCCTCCTGGTTCCGTAGATCCTTAATAAGGGGGCACTTTACTGTTGGATTTTTTCCAAACCCGCGCTAATTGCCTCCTTGGTGCAATTAGCACCCGTTGCCACCGACCGCGTCTTCCTACTCCTCCTGGTTCCGTAGATCCTTAATAAGGGGGCACTTTACTGTTGGATTTTTTCCAAACCCGCGCTAATTGCCTCCTTGGCGCAATTAGCACCCGTTGCCACCGACCGCGTTTTCCTACTCCTCCTGGTTCCGTAGATCCTTAATAAGGGGGCACTTTACTTTCGGATTTTTTCCAAACCCGCGCTAATTGCCTCCTTGGCGCAATTAGCACCCGTTGCCACCGACCGCGTTTTCCTACTCCTCCTGGTTCCGTAGATCCTTAATAAGGGGGCACTTTACTTTCGGATTTTTTCCAAACCCGCGCTAATTGCCTCCTTGGCGCAATTAGCACCCGTTGCCACCGACCGCGTTTTCCTACTCCTCCTGGTTCCGTAGATCCTTAATAAGGGGGCACTTTACTGTTGGATTTTTTCCAAACCCGCGCTAATTGCCTCCTTGGCGCAATTAGCACCCGTTGCCACCGACCGCGTTTTCCTACTCCTCCTGGTTCCGTAGATCCTTAATAAGGGGGCACTTTACTGTTGGATTTTTTCCAAACCCGCGCTAATTGCCTCCTTGGCGCAATTAGCACCCGTTACCACCGACCGCGTTTTCCTACTCCTCTGGTTCCGTAGATCCTTAATAAGGGGGCACTTTACTTTCGGATTTTTTCCAAACCCGCGCTAATTGCCTCCTTGGCGCAATTAGCACCCGTTGCCACCGACCGCGTTTTCCTACTCCTCCTGGTTCCGTAGATCCTTAATAAGGGGGCACTTTACTTTCGGATTTTTTCCAAACCCGCGCTAATTGCCTCCTTGGCGCAATTAGCACCCGTTGCCACCGACCGCGTTTTCCTACTCCTCCTGGTTCCGTAGAACCTTAATAAGAGGGCACTTTACTGTTGGATTTTTTCCAAACCCGCGCTAATTGCCTCCTTGGCGCAATTAGCACCCGTTGCCACCGACCGCGTTTTCTTACTCCTCCTGGTTCCGTAGATCCTTAATAAGGGGGCACTTTACTGTTGGATTTTTTCCAAACCCGCGCTAATTGCCTCCTTGGCGCAATTAGCACCCGTTGCCACCGACCGCGTTTTCCTACTCCTCCTGGTTCCGTAGAACCTTAATAAGGGGGCACTTTACTGTTGGATTTTTTCCAAACCCGCGCTAATTGCCTCCTTTGCGTAATTAGCACCCGTTGCCACCGACCGCGTTTTCCTACTCCTCTTGGTTCCGTAGATCCTTAATAAGGGGGCACTTTACTGTTGGATTTTTTCCAAACCCGCGCTAATTGCCTCCTTGGCGCAATTAGCACCCGTTGCCACCGACCGCGTTTTCCTACTCCTATTGGTTCCGTAGATCCTTAATAAGGGGGCACTTTACTGTTGGATTTTTTCCAAACCCGCGCTAATTGCCTCCTTTGCGCAATTAGCACCCGTTGCCACCGACCGCGTTTTCCTACTCCTCTTGGTTCCGTAGATCCTTAATAAGGGGGCACTTTACTGTCGGATTTTTTCCAAACCCGCGCTAATTGCCTCCTTGGCGCAATTAGCACCCGTTGCCACCGACCGCGTTTTAATACTCCTCCTGGTTCCGTAGATCCTTAATAAGGGGGCACTTTACTGTTGGATTTTTTCCAAACCCGCGCTAATTGCCTCCTTTGCGCAATTAGCACCCGTTGCCACCGACCGCGTTTTCCTACTCCTCCTGGTTCCGTAGATCCTTAATAAGGGGGCACTTTACTGTTGGATTTTTTCCAAACCCGCGCTAATTGCCTCCTTGGCGCAATTAGCACCCGTTGCCACCGACCGCGTTTTCCTACTCCTCCTGGCTCCGTAGATCCTTAATAAGGGGGCACTTTACTGTTGGATTTTTTCCAAACCCGCGCTAATTGCCTCCTTGGCGCAATTAGCACCCGTTGCCACCGACCGCGTTTTCCTACTCCTATTGGTTCCGTAGATCCTTAACCTTCCTACCCTCTTGAAAAAATAGTCACATATTCCCCTCGTGGGGTCTCTGAGGACCCCATGCGTAAAACATGCCTATGACTCTAATAAAGGTTAAAAATTCCTTAAATGGAGAAGAATTGTCATTTTTTATTTCTAGAAAGATGCTTCAGAATAATTTATCCAATTTTTTTGGTATTTTCTCATTTTTTTCGTCTTATTACGGCTTAATTGGGTTTCTTTTGATACACGTTTTTTATAACATCTGGGCCTTCAAACAAGAATTAAATTACAGAAATGAACTACATTGAAGTTGTTTTACTTAAAATATTTATAATCACACTGTTTAAAGCATACTAGTTGATATACCCGGTCTTGCACGGGTAGAATTTAGTAGTTTATTTTAAACGATTTATGAAGCTGCATAGATTCTCTATTCTGCATTATCAGCTACCTGTCACCCCAGATTAATTTATTTAGTATTATGAAACATGTAAAGTTTGGATTCTTCTTTTTAAAATTGAAATAATACAAAAAAAATGATCGGTTCAGATTTCTTAGTGAAATCAGTATCTCGCTTGCTTATGTAAGTTTTAACATAAAATTGGTTTTTTTCTTGATAATTCTTCGAAATCACATTCTGGACTTCCGTAAACACTCATAAATATTTGAAAGCATTCTTATTTTTCAAAGAAGACTGAATATAAAAACCTATTTACAATCAACCATGAATTTATATTGTTTTTGTAAAGAATGTGTTCAACAGGAAGTAATGGCGACAGTTGTCTGAGTTTTTTTTTGCTGCAACTGTTAGATACTCAAAAGATTTCTATAAATAGCATATTTTTCTTAGAATGTGAATAAAAAATTTAAGAAATAGCGAGTGATTCAATGTATTTAGCCGCAATCTTCTTTTTGTAAAAAAATGACAATTTCTACGAAAATATCTTTCTAATAATTCTCCAAACGTTCTAAACAAACATGCAAACCTTTTTTATCTAAAATACAACAAAAAATAAAATACTAAACTTTATTTGATACTGTTTTACCGCCATTCATGGCTGGGGTCTCAGAAGACCCCAGAGGGGGAATATGTGACTATTTCTCCCAAGACACTTAAAAATGGAATAATAACTCCAAAATTTTTACCCATTGTAAAACTTTGCGTAATTAAGGAATAGTAGCATCGGAAATTGTCAAAACAAAAATGCATGGGAGATATCAAGCGTCAAAGTGCGTATGGGGTCGAAAAAGACCCCAAAGGGGTAGGAAGGTTAATAAGGGGGCACTTTACTGTTGGACTTTTTCCAAACCCGCGCTAATTGCCTCCTTGGCGCAATTAGCACCCGTTGCCACCGACCGCGTTTTCCTACTCCTCTGGTTCCGTAGATCCTTAATAAGGGGGCACTTTACTTTCGGATTTTTTCCAAACCCGCGCTAATTGCCTCCTTGGCGCAATTAGCACCCGTTGCCACCGACCGCGTTTTCCTACTCCTCCTGGTTCCGTAGATCCTTAATAAGGGGGCACTTTACTTTCGGATTTTTTCCAAACCCGCGCTAATTGCCTCCTTGGCGCAATTAGCACCCGTTGCCACCGACCGCGTTTTCCTACTCCTCCTGGTTCCGTAGAACCTTAATAAGAGGGCACTTTACTGTTGGATTTTTTCCAAACCCGCGCTAATTGCCTCCTTGGCGCAATTAGCACCCGTTGCCACCGACCGCGTTTTCCTACTCCTCCTGGTTCCGTAGATCCTTAATAAGGGGGCACTTTACTGTTGGATTTTTTCCAAACCCGCGCTAATTGCCTCCTTGGCGCAATTAGCACCCGTTGCCACCGACCGCGTTTTCCTACTCCTCCTGGTTCCGTAGAACCTTAATAAGGGGGCACTTTACTGTTGGATTTTTTCCAAACCCGCGCTAATTGCCTCCTTTGCGTAATTAGCACCCGTTGCCACCGACCGCGTTTTCCTACTCCTCTTGGTTCCGTAGATCCTTAATAAGGGGGCACTTTACTGTTGGATTTTTTCCAAACCCGCGCTAATTGCCTCCTTGGCGCAATTAGCACCCGTTGCCACCGACCGCGTTTTCCTACTCCTATTGGTTCCGTAGATCCTTAATAAGGGGGCACTTTACTGTTGGATTTTTTCCAAACCCGCGCTAATTGCCTCCTTTGCGCAATTAGCACCCGTTGCCACCGACCGCGTTTTCCTACTCCTCTTGGTTCCGTAGATCCTTAATAAGGGGGCACTTTACTGTCGGATTTTTTCCAAACCCGCGCTAATTGCCTCCTTGGCGCAATTAGCACCCGTTGCCACCGACCGCGTTTTAATACTCCTCCTGGTTCCGTAGATCCTTAATAAGGGGGCACTTTACTGTTGGATTTTTTCCAAACCCGCGCTAATTGCCTCCTTTGCGCAATTAGCACCCGTTGCCACCGACCGCGTTTTCCTACTCCTCCTGGTTCCGTAGATCCTTAATAAGGGGGCACTTTACTGTTGGATTTTTTCCAAACCCGCGCTAATTGCCTCCTTGGCGCAATTAGCACCCGTTGCCACCGACCGCGGATTCCTACTCCTCCTGGCTCCGTAGATCCTTAATAAGGGGGCACTTTACTGTTGGATTTTTTCCAAACCCGCGCTAATTGCCTCCTTGGCGCAATTAGCACCCGTTGCCACCGACCGCGTTTTCCTACTCCTCCTGGTTCCGTAGATCCTTAATAAGGGGGCACTTTACTGTTGGATTTTTTCCAAACCCGCGCTAATTGCCTCCTTGGCGCAATTAGCACCCGTTGCCACCGACCGCGTTTTCCTACTCCTCCTGGTTCCGTAGATCCTTAATAAGGGGGCACTTTACTTTCGGATTTTTTCCAAACCCGCGCTAATTGCCTCCTTGGCGCAATTAGCACCCGTTGCCACCGACCGCGTTTTCCTACTCCTCCTGGTTCCGTAGATCCTTAATAAGGGGGCACTTTACTTTCGGATTTTTTCCAAACCCGCGCTAATTGCCTCCTTGGCGCAATTAGCACCCGTTGCCACCGACCGCGTTTTCCTACTCCTCCTGGTTCCGTAGATCCTTAATAAGGGGGCACTTTACTGTTGGATTTTTTCCAAACCCGCGCTAATTGCCTCCTTGGCGCAATTAGCACCCGTTGCCACCGACCGCGTTTTCCTACTCCTCCTGGTTCCGTAGATCCTTAATAAGGGGGCACTTTACTGTTGGATTTTTTCCAAACCCGCGCTAATTGCCTCCTTGGCGCAATTAGCACCCGTTGCCACCGACCGCGTTTTCCTACTCCTCTGGTTCCGTAGATCCTTAATAAGGGGGCACTTTACTTTCGGATTTTTTCCAAACCCGCGCTAATTGCCTCCTTGGCGCAATTAGCACCCGTTGCCACCGACCGCGTTTTCCTACTCCTCCTGGTTCCGTAGATCCTTAATAAGGGGGCACTTTACTTTCGGATTTTTTCCAAACCCGCGCTAATTGCCTCCTTGGCGCAATTAGCACCCGTTGCCACCGACCGCGTTTTCCTACTCCTCCTGGTTCCGTAGAACCTTAATAAGAGGGCACTTTACTGTTGGATTTTTTCCAAACCCGCGCTAATTGCCTCCTTGGCGCAATTAGCACCCGTTGCCACCGACCGCGTTTTCCTACTCCTCCTGGTTCCGTAGATCCTTAATAAGGGGGCACTTTACTGTTGGATTTTTTCCAAACCCGCGCTAATTGCCTCCTTGGCGCAATTAGCACCCGTTGCCACCGACCGCGTTTTCCTACTCCTCCTGGTTCCGTAGAACCTTAATAAGGGGGCACTTTACTGTTGGATTTTTTCCAAACCCGCGCTAATTGCCTCCTTTGCGTAATTAGCACCCGTTGCCACCGACCGCGTTTTCCTACTCCTCTTGGTTCCGTAGATCCTTAATAAGGGGGCACTTTACTGTTGGATTTTTTCCAAACCCGCGCTAATTGCCTCCTTGGCGCAATTAGCACCCGTTGCCACCGACCGCGTTTTCCTACTCCTATTGGTTCCGTAGATCCTTAATAAGGGGGCACTTTACTGTTGGATTTTTTCCAAACCCGCGCTAATTGCCTCCTTTGCGCAATTAGCACCCGTTGCCACCGACCGCGTTTTCCTACTCCTCTTGGTTCCGTAGATCCTTAATAAGGGGGCACTTTACTGTCGGATTTTTTCCAAACCCGCGCTAATTGCCTCCTTGGCGCAATTAGCACCCGTTGCCACCGACCGCGTTTTAATACTCCTCCTGGTTCCGTAGATCCTTAATAAGGGGGCACTTTACTGTTGGATTTTTTCCAAACCCGCGCTAATTGCCTCCTTTGCGCAATTAGCACCCGTTGCCACCGACCGCGTTTTCCTACTCCTCCTGGTTCCGTAGATCCTTAATAAGGGGGCACTTTACTGTTGGATTTTTTCCAAACCCGCGCTAATTGCCTCCTTGGCGCAATTAGCACCCGTTGCCACCGACCGCGTTTTCCTACTCCTCCTGGCTCCGTAGATCCTTAATAAGGGGGCACTTTACTGTTGGATTTTTTCCAAACCCGCGCTAATTGCCTCCTTGGCGCAATTAGCACCCGTTGCCACCGACCGCGTTTTCCTACTCCTCCTGGTTCCGTAGATCCTTAATAAGGGTTCACTTTACTGTTGGATTTTTTCCAAACCCGCGCTAATTGCCTCCTTGGCGCAATTAGCACCCGTTGCCACCGACCGCGTTTTCCTACTCCTCCTGGTTCCGTAGATCCTTAATAAGGGGGCACTTTACTTTCGGATTTTTTCCCAACCCGCGCTAATTGCCTCCTTGGCGCAATTAGCACCCGTTGCCACCGACCGCGTTTTCCTACTCCTCCTGGTTCCGTAGATCCTTAATAAGGGGGCACTTTACTTTCGGATTTTTTCCAATCCCGCGCTAATTGCCTCCTTGGCGCAATTAGCACCCGTTGCCACCGACCGCGTTTTCCTACTCCTCCTGGTTCCGTAGATCCTTAATAAGGGGGCACTTTACTGTTGGATTTTTTCCAAACCCGCGCTAATTGCCTCCTTGGCGCAATTAGCACCCGTTGCCACCGACCGCGTTTTCCTACTCCTCTGGTTCCGTAGATCCTTAATAAGGGGGCACTTTACTTTCGGATTTTTTCCAAACCCGCGCTAATTGCCTCCTTGGCGCAATTAGCACCCGTTGCCACCGACCGCGTTTTCCTACTCCTCCTGGTTCCGTAGATCCTTAATAAGGGGGCACTTTACTTTCGGATTTTTTCCAAACCCGCGCTAATTGCCTCCTTGGCGCAATTAGCACCCGTTGCCACCGACCGCGTTTTCCTACTCCTCCTGGTTCCGTAGAACCTTAATAAGAGGGCACTTTACTGTTGGATTTTTTCCAAACCCGCGCTAATTGCCTCCTTGGCGCAATTAGCACCCGTTGCCACCGACCGCGTTTTCTTACTCCTCCTGGTTCCGTAGATCCTTAATAAGGGGGCACTTTACTGTTGGATTTTTTCCAAACCCGCGCTAATTGCCTCCTTGGCGCAATTAGCACCCGTTGCCACCGACCGCGTTTTCCTACTCCTCCTGGTTCAGTAGAACCTTAATAAGGGGGCACTTTACTGTTGGATTTTTTCCAAACCCGCGCTAATTGCCTCCTTTGCGTAATTAGCACCCGTTGCCACCGACCGCGTTTTCCTACTCCTCTTGGTTCCGTAGATCCTTAATAAGGGGGCACTTTACTGTTGGATTTTTTCCAAACCCGCGCTAATTGCCTCCTTGGCGCAATTAGCACCCGTTGCCACCGACCGCGTTTTCCTACTCCTATTGGTTCCGTAGATCCTTAATAAGGGGGCACTTTACTGTTGGATTTTTTCCAAACCCGCGCTAATTGCCTCCTTTGCGCAATTAGCACCCGTTGCCACCGACCGCGTTTTCCTACTCCTCTTGGTTCCGTAGATCCTTAATAAGGGGGCACTTTACTGTCGGATTTTTTCCAAACCCGCGCTAATTGCCTCCTTGGCGCAATTAGCACCCGTTGCCACCGACCGCGTTTTAATACTCCTCCTGGTTCCGTAGATCCTTAATAAGGGGGCACTTTACTGTTGGATTTTTTCCAAACCCGCGCTAATTGCCTCCTTTGCGCAATTAGCACCCGTTGCCACCGACCGCGTTTTCCTACTCCTCCTGGTTCCGTAGATCCTTAATAAGGGGGCACTTTACTGTTGGATTTTTTCCAAACCCGCGCTAATTGCCTCCTTGGCGCAATTAGCACCCGTTGCCACCGACCGCGTTTTCCTACTCCTCCTGGCTCCGTAGATCCTTAATAAGGGGGCACTTTACTGTTGGATTTTTTCCAAACCCGCGCTAATTGCCTCCTTGGCGCAATTAGCACCCGTTGCCACCGACCGCGTTTTCCTACTCCTATTGGTTCCGTAGATCCTTAACCTTCCTACCCTCTTGAAAAAATAGTCACATATTCCCCTCGTGGGGTCTCTGAGGACCCCATGCGTAAAACATGCCTATGACTCTAATAAAGGTTAAAAATTCCTTAAATGGAGAAGAATTGTCATTTTTTATTTCTAGAAAGATGCTTCAGAATAATTTATCCAATTTTTTTGGTATTTTCTCATTTTTTTCGTCTTATTACGGCTTAATTGGGTTTCTTTTGATACACGTTTTTTATAACATCTGGACCTTCAAACAAGAATTAAATTACAGAAATGAACTACATTGAAGTTGTTTTACTTAAAATATTTATAATCACACTGTTTAAAGCATACTAGTTGATATACCCGGTCTTGCACGGGTAGAATTTAGTAGTTTATTTTAAACGATTTATGAAGCTGCATAGATTCTCTATTCTGCATTATCAGCTACCTGTCACCCCAGATTAATTTATTTAGTATTATGAAACATGTAAAGTTTGGATTCTTCTTTTTAAAATTGAAATAATACAAAAAAAATGATCGGTTCAGATTTCTTAGTGAAATCAGTATCTCGCTTGCTTATGTAAGTTTTAACATAAAATTGGTTTTTTTCTTGATAATTCTTCGAAATCACATTCTGGACTTCCGTAAACACTCATAAATATTTGAAAGCATTCTTATTTTTCAAAGAAGACTGAATATAAAAACCTATTTACAATCAACCATGAATTTATATTGTTTTTGTAAAGAATGTGTTCAACAGGAAGTAATGGCGACAGTTGTCTGAGTTTTTTTTTGCTGCAACTGTTAGATACTCAAAAGATTTCTATAAATAGCATATTTTTCTTAGAATGTGAATAAAAAATTTAAGAAATAGCGAGTGATTCAATGTATTTAGCCGCAATCTTCTTTTTGTAAAAAAATGACAATTTCTACGAAAATATCTTTCTAATAATTCTCCAAACGTTCTAAACAAACATGCAAACCTTTTTTATCTATAATACAACAAAAAATAAAATACTAAACTTTATTTGATACTGTTTTACCGCCATTCATGGCTGGGGTCTCAGAAGACCCCAGAGGGGGAATATGTGACTATTTCTCCCAAGACACTTAAAAATGGAATAATAACTCCAAAATTTTTACCCATTGTAAAACTTTGCGTAATTAAGGAATAGTAGCATCGGAAATTGTCAAAACAAAAATGCATGGGAGATATCAAGCGTCAAAGTGCGTATGGGGTCGAAAAAGACCCCAAAGGGGTAGGAAGGTTAATAAGGGGGCACTTTACTGTTGGATTTTTTCCAAACCCGCGCTAATTGCCTCCTTGGCGCAATTAGCACCCGTTGCCACCGACCGCGTTTTCCTACTCCTCCTGGTTCCGTAGATCCTTAATAAGGGGGCACTTTACTTTCGGATTTTTTCCAAACCCGCGCTAATTGCCTCCTTGGCGCAATTAGCACCCGTTGCCACCGACCGCGTTTTCCTACTCCTCCTGGTTCCGTAGAACCTTAATAAGAGGGCACTTTACTGTTGGATTTTTTCCAAACCCGCGCTAATTGCCTCCTTGGCGCAATTAGCACCCGTTGCCACCGACCGCGTTTTCCTACTCCTCCTGGTTCCGTAGATCCTTAATAAGGGGGCACTTTACTGTTGGATTTTTTCCAAACCCGCGCTAATTGCCTCCTTGGCGCAATTAGCACCCGTTGCCACCGACCGCGTTTTCCTACTCCTCCTGGTTCCGTAGAACCTTAATAAGGGGGCACTTTACTGTTGGATTTTTTCCAAACCCGCGCTAATTGCCTCCTTTGCGTAATTAGCACCCGTTGCCACCGACCGCGTTTTCCTACTCCTCTTGGTTCCGTAGATCCTTAATAAGGGGGCACTTTACTGTTGGATTTTTTCCAAACCCGCGCTAATTGCCTCCTTGGCGCAATTAGCACCCGTTGCCACCGACCGCGTTTTCCTACTCCTATTGGTTCCGTAGATCCTTAATAAGGGGGCACTTTACTGTTGGATTTTTTCCAAACCCGCGCTAATTGCCTCCTTTGCGCAATTAGCACCCGTTGCCACCGACCGCGTTTTCCTACTCCTCTTGGTTCCGTAGATCCTTAATAAGGGGGCACTTTACTGTCGGATTTTTTCCAAACCCGCGCTAATTGCCTCCTTGGCGCAATTAGCACCCGTTGCCACCGACCGCGTTTTAATACTCCTCCTGGTTCCGTAGATCCTTAATAAGGGGGCACTTTACTGTTGGATTTTTTCCAAACCCGCGCTAATTGCCTCCTTTGCGCAATTAGCACCCGTTGCCACCGACCGCGTTTTCCTACTCCTCCTGGTTCCGTAGATCCTTAATAAGGGGGCACTTTACTGTTGGATTTTTTCCAAACCCGCGCTAATTGCCTCCTTTGCGCAATTAGCACCCGTTGCCACCGACCGCGTTTTCCTACTCCTCCTGGTTCCGTAGATCCTTAATAAGGGGGCACTTTACTGTTGGATTTTTTCCAAACCCGCGCTAATTGCCTCCTTGGCGCAATTAGCACCCGTTGCCACCGACCGCGGATTCCTACTCCTCCTGGCTCCGTAGATCCTTAATAAGGGGGCACTTTACTGTTGGATTTTTTCCAAACCCGCGCTAATTGCCTCCTTGGCGCAATTAGCACCCGTTGCCACCGACCGCGTTTTCCTACTCCTCCTGGTTCCGTAGATCCTTAATAAGGGGGCACTTTACTGTTGGATTTTTTCCAAACCCGCGCTAATTGCCTCCTTGGCGCAATTAGCACCCGTTGCCACCGACCGCGTTTTCCTACTCCTCCTGGTTCCGTAGATCCTTAATAAGGGGGCACTTTACTTTCGGATTTTTTCCAAACCCGCGCTAATTGCCTCCTTGGCGCAATTAGCACCCGTTGCCACCGACCGCGTTTTCCTACTCCTCCTGGTTCCGTAGATCCTTAATAAGGGGGCACTTTACTTTCGGATTTTTTCCAAACCCGCGCTAATTGCCTCCTTGGCGCAATTAGCACCCGTTGCCACCGACCGCGTTTTCCTACTCCTCCTGGTTCCGTAGATCCTTAATAAGGGGGCACTTTACTGTTGGATTTTTTCCAAACCCGCGCTAATTGCCTCCTTGGCGCAATTAGCACCCGTTGCCACCGACCGCGTTTTCCTACTCCTCCTGGTTCCGTAGATCCTTAATAAGGGGGCACTTTACTGTTGGATTTTTTCCAAACCCGCGCTAATTGCCTCCTTGGCGCAATTAGCACCCGTTGCCACCGACCGCGTTTTCCTACTCCTCTGGTTCCGTAGATCCTTAATAAGGGGGCACTTTACTTTCGGATTTTTTCCAAACCCGCGCTAATTGCCTCCTTGGCGCAATTAGCACCCGTTGCCACCGACCGCGTTTTCCTACTCCTCCTGGTTCCGTAGATCCTTAATAAGGGGGCACTTTACTTTCGGATTTTTTCCAAACCCGCGCTAATTGCCTCCTTGGCGCAATTAGCACCCGTTGCCACCGACCGCGTTTTCCTACTCCTCCTGGTTCCGTAGAACCTTAATAAGAGGGCACTTTACTGTTGGATTTTTTCCAAACCCGCGCTAATTGCCTCCTTGGCGCAATTAGCACCCGTTGCCACCGACCGCGTTTTCCTACTCCTCCTGGTTCCGTAGATCCTTAATAAGGGGGCACTTTACTGTTGGATTTTTTCCAAACCCGCGCTAATTGCCTCCTTGGCGCAATTAGCACCCGTTGCCACCGACCGCGTTTTCCTACTCCTCCTGGTTCCGTAGAACCTTAATAAGGGGGCACTTTACTGTTGGATTTTTTCCAAACCCGCGCTAATTGCCTCCTTTGCGTAATTAGCACCCGTTGCCACCGACCGCGTTTTCCTACTCCTCTTGGTTCCGTAGATCCTTAATAAGGGGGCACTTTACTGTTGGATTTTTTCCAAACCCGCGCTAATTGCCTCCTTGGCGCAATTAGCACCCGTTGCCACCGACCGCGTTTTCCTACTCCTATTGGTTCCGTAGATCCTTAATAAGGGGGCACTTTACTGTTGGATTTTTTCCAAACCCGCGCTAATTGCCTCCTTTGCGCAATTAGCACCCGTTGCCACCGACCGCGTTTTCCTACTCCTCTTGGTTCCGTAGATCCTTAATAAGGGGGCACTTTACTGTCGGATTTTTTCCAAACCCGCGCTAATTGCCTCCTTGGCGCAATTAGCACCCGTTGCCACCGACCGCGTTTTAATACTCCTCCTGGTTCCGTAGATCCTTAATAAGGGGGCACTTTACTGTTGGATTTTTTCCAAACCCGCGCTAATTGCCTCCTTTGCGCAATTAGCACCCGTTGCCACCGACCGCGTTTTCCTACTCCTCCTGGTTCCGTAGATCCTTAATAAGGGGGCACTTTACTGTTGGATTTTTTCCAAACCCGCGCTAATTGCCTCCTTGGCGCAATTAGCACCCGTTGCCACCGACCGCGTTTTCCTACTCCTCCTGGCTCCGTAGATCCTTAATAAGGGGGCACTTTACTGTTGGATTTTTTCCAATCCCGCGCTAATTGCCTCCTTGGCGCAATTAGCACCCGTTGCCACCGACCGCGTTTTCCTACTCCTCCTGGTTCCGTAGATCCTTAATAAGGGTTCACTTTACTGTTGGATTTTTTCCAAACCCGCGCTAATTGCCTCCTTGGCGCAATTAGCACCCGTTGCCACCGACCGCGTTTTCCTACTCCTCCTGGTTCCGTAGATCCTTAATAAGGGGGCACTTTACTTTCGGATTTTTTCCAAACCCGCGCTAATTGCCTCCTTGGCGCAATTAGCACCCGTTGCCACCGACCGCGTTTTCCTACTCCTCCTGGTTCCGTAGATCCTTAATAAGGGGGCACTTTACTTTCGGATTTTTTCCAATCCCGCGCTAATTGCCTCCTTGGCGCAATTAGCACCCGTTGCCACCGACCGCGTTTTCCTACTCCTCCTGGTTCCGTAGATCCTTAATAAGGGGGCACTTTACTGTTGGATTTTTTCCAAACCCGCGCTAATTGCCTCCTTGGCGCAATTAGCACCCGTTGCCACCGACCGCGTTTTCCTACTCCTCCTGGTTCCGTAGAACCTTAATAAGGGGGCACTTTACTGTTGGATTTTTTCCAAACCCGCGCTAATTGCCTCCTTGGCGCAATTAGCACCCGTTGCCACCGACCGTGTTTTCCTACTCCTCCTGGTTCCGTAGATCCTTAATAAGGGGGCACTTTACTGTTGGATTTTTTCCAAACCCGCGCTAATTGCCTCCTTTGCGCAATTAGCACCCGTTGCCACCGACCGCGTTTTCCTACTCCTCTTGGTTCCGTAGATCCTTAATAAGGGGGCACTTTACTGTTGGATTTTTTCCAAACCCGCGCTAATTGCCTCCTTGGCGCAATTAGCACCCGTTGCCACCGACCGCGTTTTCCTACTCCTATTGGTTCCGTAGATCCTTAATAAGGGGGCACTTTACTGTTGGATTTTTTCCAAACCCGCGCTAATTGCCTCCTTGGCGCAATTAGCACCCGTTGCCACCGACCGCGTTTTAATACTCCTCCTGGTTCCGTAGATCCTTAATAAGGGGGCACTTTACTGTTGGATTTTTTCCAAACCCGCGCTAATTGCCTCCTTGGCGCAATTAGCACCCGTTGCCACCGACCGCGTATTCCTACTCCTCCTGGTTCCGTAGATCCTTAATAAGGGGGCACTTTACTGTTGGATTTTTTCCAAACCCGCGCTAATTGCCTCCTTGGCGCAATTTGCACCCGTTGCTACCGACCGCGTTTTCCTACTCCTATTGGTTCCGTAGATCCTTAATAAGGGGGCACTTATCTGTTGGATTTTTTCCAAACCCGCGCTAATTGCCTCCTTGGCGCAATTAGCACCCGTTGCCACCGACCGCGTTTTAATACTCCTCCTGGTTCCGTAGATCCTTAATAAGGGGGCACTTTACTGTCGGATTTTTTCCAAACCCGCGCTAATTGCCTCCTTGGCGCAATTAGCACCCGTTGCCACCGACCGCGTTTTCCTACTCCTCCTGGTTCCGTAGATCCTTAATAAGGGGGCACTTTACTGTTGGATTTTTTCCAAACCCGCGCTAATTGCCTCCCTGGCGCAATTAGCACCCGTTGCCACCGACCGCGTATTCCTACTCCTCCTGGTTCCGTAGATCCTTAATAAGGGGGCACTTTACTGTTGGATTTTTTCCAAACCCGCGCTAATTGCCTCCTTGGCGCAATTTGCACCCGTTGCTACCGACCGCGTTTTCCTACTCCTCCTGGTTCCGTAGGTCCTTAATAAGGGGGCACTTTACTGTTGGATATATTCCAAGCCCGCGGTAATTGCCTCCTTGGCGCAATTAGCACCCGTTGCCACCGACTGCGTTTTCGTACTCCTCCTGGTATCGTAGATCCTTAATAAGGGGGCACTTTACTTTCGGATTTTTTCCAAACCCGCGCTAATTGCCTCCTTGGCGCAATTAGCACCCGTTGCCACCGACCGCGTTTTCCTACTCCTCCTGGTTCCGTAGATCCTTAATAAGGGGGCACTTTACTGTTGGATTTTTTCCAAACCCGCGCTAATTGCCTCCTTGGCGCAATTAGCACCCGTTGCCACCGACCGCGTATTTCTACTCCTCCTGGTTCCGTAGATCCTTAATAAGGGGGCACTTTACTGTTGGATTTTTTCCAAACCTGCGCTAATTGCCTCCTTGGCGCAATTAGCACCCGTTGCCACCGACCGCGTTTTCCTACTCCTCCTGGTTCCGTAGATCCTTAATAAGGGGGCACTTTACTGTTGGATTTTTTCCAAACCCGCGCTAATTGCCTCCTTGGCGCAATTAGCACCCGTTGCCACCGACCGCGTTTTCCTACTCCTCCTGGTTCCGTAGATCCTTAATAAGGGGGCACTTTACTTTCGGATTTTTTCCAAACCCGCGCTAATTGCCTCCTTGGCGCAATTAGCACCCGTTGCCACCGACCGCGTTTTCCTACTCCTCCTGGTTCCGTAGATCCTTAATAAGGGGGCACTTTACTGTTGGATTTTTTCCAAACCCGCGCTAATTGCCTCCTTGGCGCAATTAGCACCCGTTGCCACCGACCGCGTTTTCCTACTCCTCCTGGTTCCGTAGATCCTTAATAAGGGGGCACTTTACTGTTGGATTTTTTCCAAACCCGCGCTAATTGCCTCCTTGGCGCAATTAGCACCCGTTGCCACCGACCGCGTTTTCCTACTCCTCCTGGTTCCGTAGATCCTTAATAAGGGGGCACTTTACTGTTGGATTTTTTCCAAACCCGCGCTAATTGCCTCCTTTGCGCAATTAGCACCCGTTGCCACCGACCGCGTTTTCCTACTCCTCTTGGTTCCGTAGATCCTTAATAAGGGGGCACTTTACTGTTGGATTTTTTCCAAACCCGCGCTAATTGCCTCCTTGGCGCAATTAGCACCCGTTGCCACCGACCGCGTTTTCCTACTCCTATTGGTTCCGTAGATCCTTAACCTTCCTACCCTCTTGAAAAAATAGTCACATATTCCCCTCGTGGGGTCTCTGAGGACCCCATGCGTAAAACATGCCTATGACTCTAATAAAGGTTAAAAATTCCTTAAATGGAGAAGAATTGTCATTTTTTATTTCTAGAAAGATGCTTCAGAATAATTTATCCAATTTTTTTGGTATTTTCTCATTTTTTTCGTCTTATTACGGCTTAATTGGGTTTCTTTTGATACACGTTTTTTATAACATCTGGACCTTCAAACAAGAATTAAATTACAGAAATGAACTACATTGAAGTTGTTTTACTTAAAATATTTATAATCACACTGTTTAAAGCATACTAGTTGATATACCCGGTCTTGCACGGGTAGAATTTAGTAGTTTATTTTAAACGATTTATGAAGCTGCATAGATTCTCTATTCTGCATTATCAGCTACCTGTCACCCCAGATTAATTTATTTAGTATTATGAAACATGTAAAGTTTGGATTCTTCTTTTTAAAATTGAAATAATACAAAAAAAATGATCGGTTCAGATTTCTTAGTGAAATCAGTATCTCGCTTGCTTATGTAAGTTTTAACATAAAATTGGTTTTTTTCTTGATAATTCTTCGAAATCACATTCTGGACTTCCGTAAACACTCATAAATATTTGAAAGCATTCTTATTTTTCAAAGAAGACTGAATATAAAAACCTATTTACAATCAACCATGAATTTATATTGTTTTTGTAAAGAATGTGTTCAACAGGAAGTAATGGCGACAGTTGTCTGAGTTTTTTTTTGCTGCAACTGTTAGATACTCAAAAGATTTCTATAAATAGCATATTTTTCTTAGAATGTGAATAAAAAATTTAAGAAATAGCGAGTGATTCAATGTATTTAGCCGCAATCTTCTTTTTGTAAAAAAATGACAATTTCTACGAAAATATCTTTCTAATAATTCTCCAAACGTTCTAAACAAACATGCAAACCTTTTTTATCTATAATACAACAAAAAATAAAATACTAAACTTTATTTGATACTGTTTTACCGCCATTCATGGCTGGGGTCTCAGAAGACCCCAGAGGGGGAATATGTGACTATTTCTCCCAAGACACTTAAAAATGGAATAATAACTCCAAAATTTTTACCCATTGTAAAACTTTGCGTAATTAAGGAATAGTAGCATCGGAAATTGTCAAAACAAAAATGCATGGGAGATATCAAGCGTCAAAGTGCGTCTGGGGTCGAAAAAGACCCCAAAGGGGTAGGAAGGTTAATAAGGGGGCACTTTACTGTTGGATTTTTTCCAAACCCGCGCTAATTGCCTCCTTGGCGCAATTAGCACCCGTTGCCACCGACCGCGTTTTAATACTCCTCCTGGTTCCGTAGATCCTTAATAAGGGGGCACTTTACTGTCGGATTTTTTCCAAACCCGCGCTAATTGCCTCCTTGGCGCAATTAGCACCCGTTGCCACCGACCGCGTTTTCCTACTCCTCCTGGTTCCGTAGATCCTTAATAAGGGGGCACTTTACTGTTGGATTTTTTCCAAACCCGCGCTAATTGCCTCCTTGGCGCAATTAGCACCCGTTGCCACCGACCGCGTATTCCTACTCCTCCTGGTTCCGTAGGTCCTTAATAAGGGGGCACTTTACTGTTGGATTTTTTCCAAACCCGCGCTAATTGCCTCCTTGGCGCAATTTGCACCCGTTGCTACCGACCGCGTTTTCCTACTCCTCCTGGTTCCGTAGGTCCTTAATAAGGGGGCACTTTACTGTTGGATATATTCCAAACCCGCGGTAATTGCCTCCTTGGCGCAATTAGCACCCGTTGCCACCGACCGCGTTTTCCTACTCCTCCTGGTTCCGTAGATCCTTAATAAGGGGGCACTTTACTGTTGGATTTTTTCCAAACCCGCGCTAATTGCCTCCTTGGCGCAATTAGCACCCGTTGCCACCGACCGCGTTTTCCTACTCCTCCTGGTTCCGTAGATCCTTAATAAGGGGGCACTTTACTGTTGGATTTTTTCCAAACCCGCGCTAATTGCCTCCTTGGCGCAATTAGCACCCGTTGCCACCGACCGCGTTTTCCTACTCCTCCTGGTTCCGTAGATCCTTAATAAGGGGGCACTTTACTGTTGGATTTTTTCCAAACCCGCGCTAATTGCCTCCTTTGCGCAATTAGCACCCGTTGCCACCGACCGCGTTTTCCTACTCCTCTTGGTTCCGTAGATCCTTAATAAGGGGGCACTTTACTGTTGGATTTTTTCCAAACCCGCGCTAATTGCCTCCTTGGCGCAATTAGCACCCGTTGCCACCGACCGCGTTTTCCTACTCCTATTGGTTCCGTAGATCCTTAACCTTCCTACCCTCTTGAAAAAATAGTCACATATTCCCCTCGTGGGGTCTCTGAGGACCCCATGCGTAAAACATGCCTATGACTCTAATAAAGGTTAAAAATTCCTTAAATGGAGAAGAATTGTCATTTTTTATTTCTAGAAAGATGCTTCAGAATAATTTATCCAATTTTTTTGGTATTTTCTCATTTTTTTCGTCTTATTACGGCTTAATTGGGTTTCTTTTGATACACGTTTTTTATAACATCTGGACCTTCAAACAAGAATTAAATTACAGAAATGAACTACATTGAAGTTGTTTTACTTAAAATATTTATAATCACACTGTTTAAAGCATACTAGTTGATATACCCGGTCTTGCACGGGTAGAATTTAGTAGTTTATTTTAAACGATTTATGAAGCTGCATAGATTCTCTATTCTGCATTATCAGCTACCTGTCACCCCAGATTAATTTATTTAGTATTATGAAACATGTAAAGTTTGGATTCTTCTTTTTAAAATTGAAATAATACAAAAAAAATGATCGGTTCAGATTTCTTAGTGAAATCAGTATCTCGCTTGCTTATGTAAGTTTTAACATAAAATTGGTTTTTTTCTTGATAATTCTTCGAAATCACATTCTGGACTTCCGTAAACACTCATAAATATTTGAAAGCATTCTTATTTTTCAAAGAAGACTGAATATAAAAACCTATTTACAATCAACCATGAATTTATATTGTTTTTGTAAAGAATGTGTTCAACAGGAAGTAATGGCGACAGTTGTCTGAGTTTTTTTTTGCTGCAACTGTTAGATACTCAAAAGATTTCTATAAATAGCATATTTTTCTTAGAATGTGAATAAAAAATTTAAGAAATAGCGAGTGATTCAATGTATTTAGCCGCAATCTTCTTTTTGTAAAAAAATGACAATTTCTACGAAAATATCTTTCTAATAATTCTCCAAACGTTCTAAACAAACATGCAAACCTTTTTTATCTATAATACAACAAAAAATAAAATACTAAACTTTATTTGATACTGTTTTACCGCCATTCATGGCTGGGGTCTCAGAAGACCCCAGAGGGGGAATATGTGACTATTTCTCCCAAGACACTTAAAAATGGAATAATAACTCCAAAATTTTTACCCATTGTAAAACTTTGCGTAATTAAGGAATAGTAGCATCGGAAATTGTCAAAACAAAAATGCATGGGAGATATCAAGCGTCAAAGTGCGTCTGGGGTCGAAAAAGACCCCAAAGGGGTAGGAAGGTTAATAAGGGGGCACTTTACTGTTGGATTTTTTCCAAACCCGCGCTAATTGCCTCCTTGGCGCAATTAGCACCCGTTGCCACCGACCGCGTTTTAATACTCCTCCTGGTTCCGTAGATCCTTAATAAGGGGGCACTTTACTGTCGGATTTTTTCCAAACCCGCGCTAATTGCCTCCTTGGCGCAATTAGCACCCGTTGCCACCGACCGCGTTTTCCTACTCCTCCTGGTTCCGTAGATCCTTAATAAGGGGGCACTTTACTGTTGGATTTTTTCCAAACCCGCGCTAATTGCCTCCTTGGCGCAATTAGCACCCGTTGCCACCGACCGCGTATTCCTACTCCTCCTGGTTCCGTAGGTCCTTAATAAGGGGGCACTTTACTGTTGGATTTTTTCCAAACCCGCGCTAATTGCCTCCTTGGCGCAATTTGCACCCGTTGCTACCGACCGCGTTTTCCTACTCCTCCTGGTTCCGTAGGTCCTTAATAAGGGGGCACTTTACTGTTGGATATATTCCAAACCCGCGGTAATTGCCTCCTTGGCGCAATTAGCACCCGTTGCCACCGACTGCGTTTTCGTACTCCTCCTGGTATCGTAGATCCTTAATAAGGGGGCACTTTACTTTCGGATTTTTTCCAAACCCGCGCTAATTGCCTCCTTGGCGCAATTAGCACCCGTTGCCACCGACCGCGTTTTCCTACTCCTCCTGGTTCCGTAGATCCTTAATAAGGGGGCACTTTACTTTCGGATTTTTTCCAAACCCGCGCTAATTGCCTCCTTGGCGCAATTAGCACCCGTTGCCACCGACCGCGTTTTCCTACTCCTCCTGGTTCCGTAGATCCTTAATAAGGGGGCACTTTACTGTCGGATTTTTTCCAAACCCGCGCTAATTGCCTCCTTGGCGCAATTAGCACCCGTTGCCACCGACCGCGTTTTCCTACTCCTCCTGGTTCCGTAGATCCTTAATAAGGGGGCACTTTACTGTTGGATTTTTTCCAAACCCGCGCTAATTGCCTCCTTGGCGCAATTAGCACCCGTTGCCACCGACCGCGTATTCCTACTCCTCCTGGTTCCGTAGATCTTTAATAAGGGGGCACTTTACTGTTGGATTTTTTCCAAACCCGCGCTAATTGCCTCCTTGGCGCAATTAGCACCCGTTGCCACCGACCGCGTTTTCCTACTCCTCCTGGTTCCGTAGATCCTTAATAAGGGGGCACTTTACTGTTGGATTTTTTCCAAACCCGCGCTAATTGCCTCCTTGGCGCAATTAGCATCCGTTGCCACCGACCGCGTTTTCCTACTCCTCCTGGTTCCGTAGATCCTTAATAAGGGGGCACTTTACTTTCGGATTTTTTCCAAACCCGCGCTAATTGCCTCCTTGGCTCAATTAGCACCCGTTGCCACCGACCGCGTTTTCCTACTCCTCCTGGTTCCGTAGATCCTTAATAAGGGGGCACTTTACTTTCGGATTTTTTCCAAACCCGCGCTAATTGCCTCTTTGGCGCAATTAGCACCCGTTCCCACCGACCGCGTTTTCCTACTCCTCCTGGTTCCGTAGATCCTTAATAAGGGGGCACTTTACTGTTGGATTTTTTCCAAACCCGCGCTAATTGCCTCCTTGGCGCAATTAGCACCCGTTGCCACCGACCGCGTTTTCCTACTCCTCCTGGCTCCGTAGATCCTTAATAAGGGGACACTTTACTGTTGGATTTTTTCCAAACCCGCGCTAATTGCCTCCTTGGCGCAATTAGCACCCGTTGCCACCGACCGCGTCTTCCTACTCCTCCTGGTTCCGTAGATCCTTAATAAGGGGGCACTTTACTGTTGGATTTTTTCCAAACCCGCGCTAATTGCCTCCTTGGCGCAATTAGCACCCGTTGCCACCGACCGCGTTTTCCTACTCCTCCTGGTTCCGTAGATCCTTAATAAGGGGGCACTTTACTTTCGGATTTTTTCCAAACCCGCGCTAATTGCCTCCTTGGCGCAATTAGCACCCGTTGCCACCGACCGCGTTTTCCTACTCCTCCTGGTTCCGTAGATCCTTAATAAGGGGGCACTTTACTTTCGGATTTTTTCCAAACCCGCGCTAATTGCCTCCTTGGCGCAATTAGCACCCGTTGCCACCGACCGCGTTTTCCTACTCCTCCTGGTTCCGTAGATCCTTAATAAGGGGGCACTTTACTGTTGGATTTTTTCCAAACCCGCGCTAATTGCCTCCTTGGTGCAATTAGCACCCGTTGCCACCGACCGCGTCTTCCTACTCCTCCTGGTTCCGTAGATCCTTAATAAGGGGGCACTTTACTGTTGGATTTTTTCCAAACCCGCGCTAATTGCCTCCTTGGCGCAATTAGCACCCGTTGCCACCGACCGCGTTTTCCTACTCCTCCTGGTTCCGTAGATCCTTAATAAGGGGGCACTTTACTTTCGGATTTTTTCCAAACCCGCGCTAATTGCCTCCTTGGCGCAATTAGCACCCGTTGCCACCGACCGCGTTTTCCTACTCCTCCTGGTTCCGTAGATCCTTAATAAGGGGGCACTTTACTTTCGGATTTTTTCCAAACCCGCGCTAATTGCCTCCTTGGCGCAATTAGCACCCGTTGCCACCGACCGCGTTTTCCTACTCCTCCTGGTTCCGTAGATCCTTAATAAGGGGGCACTTTACTGTTGGATTTTTTCCAAACCCGCGCTAATTGCCTCCTTGGCGCAATTAGCACCCGTTGCCACCGACCGCGTTTTCCTACTCCTCCTGGTTCCGTAGATCCTTAATAAGGGGGCACTTTACTGTTGGATTTTTTCCAAACCCGCGCTAATTGCCTCCTTTGCGCAATTAGCACCCGTTGCCACCGACCGCGTTTTCCTACTCCTCTTGGTTCCGTAGATCCTTAATAAGGGGGCACTTTACTGTTGGATTTTTTCCAAACCCGCGCTAATTGCCTCCTTGGCGCAATTAGCACCCGTTGCCACCGACCGCGTTTTCCTACTCCTATTGGTTCCGTAGATCCTTAACCTTCCTACCCTCTTGAAAAAATAGTCACATATTCCCCTCGTGGGGTCTCTGAGGACCCCATGCGTAAAACATGCCTATGACTCTAATAAAGGTTAAAAATTCCTTAAATGGAGAAGAATTGTCATTTTTTATTTCTAGAAAGATGCTTCAGAATAATTTATCCAATTTTTTTGGTATTTTCTCATTTTTTTCGTCTTATTACGGCTTAATTGGGTTTCTTTTGATACACGTTTTTTATAACATCTGGACCTTCAAACAAGAATTAAATTACAGAAATGAACTACATTGAAGTTGTTTTACTTAAAATATTTATAATCACACTGTTTAAAGCATACTAGTTGATATACCCGGTCTTGCACGGGTAGAATTTAGTAGTTTATTTTAAACGATTTATGAAGCTGCATAGATTCTCTATTCTGCATTATCAGCTACCTGTCACCCCAGATTAATTTATTTAGTATTATGAAACATGTAAAGTTTGGATTCTTCTTTTTAAAATTGAAATAATACAAAAAAAATGATCGGTTCAGATTTCTTAGTGAAATCAGTATCTCGCTTGCTTATGTAAGTTTTAACATAAAATTGGTTTTTTTCTTGATAATTCTTCGAAATCACATTCTGGACTTCCGTAAACACTCATAAATATTTGAAAGCATTCTTATTTTTCAAAGAAGACTGAATATAAAAACCTATTTACAATCAACCATGAATTTATATTGTTTTTGTAAAGAATGTATTCAACAGGAAGTAATGGCGACAGTTGTCTGAGTTTTTTTTTGCTGCAACTGTTAGATACTCAAAAGATTTCTATAAATAGCATATTTTTCTTAGAATGTGAATAAAAAATTTAAGAAATAGCGAGTGATTCAATGTATTTAGCCGCAATCTTCTTTTTGTAAAAAAATGACAATTTCTACGAAAATATCTTTCTAATAATTCTCCAAACGTTCTAAACAAACATGCAAACCTTTTTTATCTATAATACAACAAAAAATAAAATACTAAACTTTATTTGATACTGTTTTACCGCCATTCATGGCTGGGGTCTCAGAAGACCCCAGAGGGGGAATATGTGACTATTTCTCCCAAGACACTTAAAAATGGAATAATAACTCCAAAATTTTTACCCATTGTAAAACTTTGCGTAATTAAGGAATAGTAGCATCGGAAATTGTCAAAACAAAAATGCATGGGAGATATCAAGCGTCAAAGTGCGTATGGGGTCGAAAAAGACCCCAAAGGGGTAGGAAGGTTAATAAGGGGGCACTTTACTGTTGGATTTTTTCCAAACCCGCGCTAATTGCCTCCTTGGCGCAATTAGCACCCGTTGCCACCGACCGCGTTTTAATACTCCTCCTGGTTCCGTAGATCCTTAATAAGGGGGCACTTTACTGTCGGATTTTTTCCAAACCCGCGCTAATTGCCTCCTTGGCGCAATTAGCACCCGTTGCCACCGACCGCGTTTTCCTACTCCTCCTGGTTCCGTAGATCCTTAATAAGGGGGCACTTTACTGTTGGATTTTTTCCAAACCCGCGCTAATTGCCTCCTTGGCGCAATTAGCACCCGTTGCCACCGACCGCGTATTCCTACTCCTCCTGGTTCCGTAGGTCCTTAATAAGGGGGCACTTTACTGTTGGATTTTTTCCAAACCCGCGCTAATTGCCTCCTTGGCGCAATTTGCACCCGTTGCTACCGACCGCGTTTTCCTACTCCTCCTGGTTCCGTAGGTCCTTAATAAGGGGGCACTTTACTGTTGGATATATTCCAAACCCGCGGTAATTGCCTCCTTGGCGCAATTAGCACCCGTTGCCACCGACTGCGTTTTCGTACTCCTCCTGGTATCGTAGATCCTTAATAAGGGGGCACTTTACTTTCGGATTTTTTCCAAACCCGCGCTAATTGCCTCCTTGGCGCAATTAGCACCCGTTGCCACCGACCGCGTTTTCCTACTCCTCCTGGTTCCGTAGATCCTTAATAAGGGGGCACTTTACTTTCGGATTTTTTCCAAACCCGCGCTAATTGCCTCCTTGGCGCAATTAGCACCCGTTGCCACCGACCGCGTTTTCCTACTCCTCCTGGTTCCGTAGATCCTTAATAAGGGGGCACTTTACTGTCGGATTTTTTCCAAACCCGCGCTAATTGCCTCCTTGGCGCAATTAGCACCCGTTGCCACCGACCGCGTTTTCCTACTCCTCCTGGTTCCGTAGATCCTTAATAAGGGGGCACTTTACTGTTGGATTTTTTCCAAACCCGCGCTAATTGCCTCCTTGGCGCAATTAGCACCCGTTGCCACCGACCGCGTATTCCTACTCCTCCTGGTTCCGTAGATCTTTAATAAGGGGGCACTTTACTGTTGGATTTTTTCCAAACCCGCGCTAATTGCCTCCTTGGCGCAATTAGCACCCGTTGCCACCGACCGCGTTTTCCTACTCCTCCTGGTTCCGTAGATCCTTAATAAGGGGGCACTTTACTGTTGGATTTTTTCCAAACCCGCGCTAATTGCCTCCTTGGCGCAATTAGCATCCGTTGCCACCGACCGCGTTTTCCAACTCCTCCTGGTTCCGTAGATCCTTAATAAGGGGGCACTTTACTTTCGGATTTTTTCCAAACCCGCGCTAATTGCCTCCTTGGCGCAATTAGCACCCGTTGCCACCGACCGCGTTTTCCTACTCCTCCTGGTTCCGTAGATCCTTAATAAGGGGGCACTTTACTGTCGGATTTTTTCCAAACCCGCGCTAATTGCCTCCTTGGCGCAATTAGCACCCGTTGCCACCGACCGCGTTTTCCTACTCCTCCTGGTTCCGTAGATCCTTAATAAGGGGGCACTTTACTTTCGGATTTTTTCCAAACCCGCGCTAATTGCCTCCTTGGCTCAATTAGCACCCGTTGCCACCGACCGCGTTTTCCTACTCCTCCTGGTTCCGTAGATCCTTAATAAGGGGGCACTTTACTTTCGGATTTTTTCCAAACCCGCGCTAATTGCCTCTTTGGCGCAATTAGCACCCGTTCCCACCGACCGCGTTTTCCTACTCCTCCTGGTTCCGTAGATCCTTAATAAGGGGGCACTTTACTGTTGGATTTTTTCCAAACCCGCGCTAATTGCCTCCTTGGCGCAATTAGCACCCGTTGCCACCGACCGCGTTTTCCTACTCCTCCTGGCTCCGTAGATCCTTAATGAGGGGACACTTTACTGTTGGATTTTTTCCAAACCCGCGCTAATTGCCTCCTTGGCGCAATTAGCACCCGTTGCCACCGACCGCGTCTTCCTACTCCTCCTGGTTCCGTAGATCCTTAATAAGGGGGCACTTTACTGTTGGATTTTTTCCAAACCCGCGCTAATTGCCTCCTTGGCGCAATTAGCACCCGTTGCCACCGACCGCGTTTTCCTACTCCTCCTTGTTCCGTAGATCCTTAATAAGTGGGCACTTTACTGTCGGATTTTTTTCAAACCCGCGCTAATTGCCTCCTTGGCGCAATTAGCACCCGTTGCCACCGACCGCGTTTTCCTACTCCTCCTGGTTCCGTAGATCCTTAATAAGGGGGCATTTTACTGTTGGATTTTTTCCAAACCCGCGCTAATTGCCTCCTTGGCGCAATTAGCACCCTTTGCCACCGACCGCGTTTTCCTACTCCTCCTGGTTCCGTAGATCCTTAATAAGGGGGCACTTTACTGTTGGATTTTTTCCAAACCCGCGCTAATTGCCTCCTTCGCGCAATTAGCACCCGTTGCCACCGACCGCGTTTTCCTACTCCTCCTGGTTCCGTAGATCCTTAATAAGGGGGCATTTTACTGTTGGATTTTTTCCAAACCCGCGCTAATTGCCTCCTTGGTGCAATTAGCACCCGTTGCCACCGACCGCGTTTTCCTACTCCTCCTGGTTCCGTAGATCCTTAATAAGGGGGCACTTTACTTTCGGATTTTTTCCAAACCCGCGCTAATTGCCTCCTTGGCGCAATTAGCACCCGTTGCCACCGACCGCGTTTTCCTACTCCTCCTGGTTCCGTAGATCCTTAATAAGGGGGCACTTTACTGTTGGATTTTTCCAAACCCGCGCTAATTGCCTCCTTGGCGCAATTAGCACCCGTTGCCACCGACCGCGTTTTCCTACTCCTCCTGGTTCCGTAGATCCTTAATAAGGGGGCACTTTACTTTCGGATTTTTTCCAAACCCGCGCTAATTGCCTCCTTGGCGCAATTAGCACCCGTTGCCACCGACCGCGTTTTCCTACTCCTCCTGGTTCCGTAGATCCTTAATAAGGGGGCACTTTACTTTCGGATTTTTTCCAAACCCGCGCTAATTGCCTCCTTGGCGCAATTAGCACCCGTTGCCACCGACCGCGTTTTCCTACTCCTCCTGGTTCCGTAGATCCTTAATAAGGGGGCACTTTACTTTCGGATTTTTTCCAAACCCGCGCTAATTGCCTCCTTGGCGCAATTAGCACCCGTTGCCACCGACCGCGTTTTCCTACTCCTCCTGGTTCCGTAGATCCTTAATAAGGGGGCACTTTACTTTCGGATTTTTTCCAAACCCGCGCTAATTGCCTCCTTGGCGCAATTAGCACCCGTTGCCACCGACCGCGTTTTCCTACTCCTCCTGGTTCCGTAGATCCTTAATAAGGGGGCACTTTACTGTTGGATTTTTTCCAAACCCGCGCTAATTGCCTCCTTGGCGCAATTAGCACCCGTTGCCACCGACCGCGTTTTCCTACTCCTCCTGGTTCCGTAGATCCTTAATAAGGGGGCACTTTAATGTTGGATTTTTTCCAAACCCGCGCTAATTGCCTCCTTGGCGCAATTAGCACCCTTTGCCACCGACCGCGTTTTCCTACTCCTCCTGGTTCCGTAGATCCTTAATAAGGGGGCACTTTACTGTTGGATTTTTTCCAAACCCGCGCTAATTGCCTCCTTCGCGCAATTAGTACCCGTTGCCACCGACCGCGTTTTCCTACTCCTTATGGTTCCGTAGATCCTTAATAAGGGTCACTTTACTGTTGGTTTTTTTCCAAACCCGCGCTAATTGCCTCCTTGGCGCAATTAGCACCCGTTGCCACCGACCGCGTTTTCCTACTCCTCTTGGTTCCGTAGATCCTTAATAAGGGGGCACTTTACTTTCGGATTTTTTCCAAACCCGCGCTAATTGCCTCCTTGGCGCAATTAGCACCCGTTGCCACCGACCGCGTTTTCCTACTCCTATTGGTTCCGTAGATCCTTAATAAGGGGGCACTTTACTGTTGGATTTTTTCCAAACCCGCGCTAATTGCCTCCTTGGCGCAATTAGCATCCGTTGCCACCGACCGCGTTTTCCTACTCCTCCTGGTTCCGTAGATCCTTAATAAGGGGGCACTTTACTGTCGGATTTTTTCCAAACCCGCGCTAATTGCCTCCTTGGCGCAATTAGCACCCGTTGCCACCGACCGCGTTTTCCTACTCCTCCTGGTTCCGTAGATCCTTAATAAGGGGGCACTTTACTTTCGGATTTTTTCCAAACCCGCGCTAATTGCCTCCTTGGCGCAATTAGCACCCGTTGCCACCGACCGCGTTTTCCTACTCCTCCTGGTTCCGTAGATCCTTAATAAGGGGGCACTTTACTGTTGGATTTTTTCCAAACCCGCGCTAATTGTATCCTTCGCGCAATTAGCACCCGTTGCCACCGACCGCGTTTTCCTACTCCTCCTGGTTCCGTAGATCCTTAATAAGGGGGCACTTTACTTTCGGATTTTTTCCAAACCCGCGCTAATTGCCTCCTTGGCGCAATTAGCACCCGTTGCCACCGACCGCGTTTTCCTACTTCTCCTGGTTCCGTAGATCCTTAATAAGGGGGCACTTTACTGTTGGATTTTTTCCAAACCCGCGCTAATTGCCTCCTTGGCGCAATTAGGACCCGTTGCCACCGACCGCGTTTTCCTACTCCTCCTGGTTCCGTAGATCCTTAATAAGGGGGCACTTTACTTTCGGATTTTTTCCAAACCCGCGCTAATTGCCTCCTTGGCGCAATTAGCACCCGTTGCCACCGACCGCGTTTTCCTACTCCTCCTGGTTCCGTAGATCCTTAATAAGGGGGCACTTTACTGTTGGATTTTTTCCAAACCCGCGCTAATTGCCTCCTTGGCGCAATTAGCACCCGTTGCCACCGACCGCGTTTTCCTACTCCTCCTGGTTCCGTAGATCCTTAATAAGGGGGCACTTTACTGTTGGATTTTTTCCAAACCCGCGCTAATTGCCTCCTTGGCGCAATTAGCACCCTTTACCACCGACCGCGTTTTCCTACTCCTCCTGGTTCCGTAGATCCTTAATAAGGGGGCACTTTACTGTTGGATTTTTTCCAAACCCGCGCTAATTGCCTCCTTCGCGCAATTAGCACCCGTTGCCACCGACCGCGTTTTCCTACTCCTTATGGTTCCGTAGATCCTTAATAAGGGTCACTTTACTGTTGGTTTTTTTCCAAACCCGCGCTAATTGCCTCCTTGGCGCAATTAGCACCCGTTGCCACCGACCGCGTTTTCCTACTCCTCTTGGTTCCGTAGATCCTTAATAAGGGGGCACTTTACTTTCGGATTTTTTCCAAACCCGCGCTAATTGCCTCCTTGGCGCAATTAGCACCCGTTGCCACCGACCGCGTTTTCCTACTCCTCCTGGTTCCGTAGATCCTTAATAAGGGGGCACTTTACTGTTGGATTTTTTCCAAACCCGCGCTAATTGCCTCCTTTGCGCAATTAGCACCCGTTGCCACCGACCGCGTTTTCCTACTCCTCTTGGTTCCGTAGATCCTTAATAAGGGGGCACTTTACTGTTGGATTTTTTCCAAACCCGCGCTAATTGCCTCCTTGGCGCAATTAGCACCCGTTGCCACCGACCGCGTTTTCCTACTCCTATTGGTTCCGTAGATCCTTAATAAGGGGGCACTTTACTGTTGGATTTTTTCCAAACCCGCGCTAATTGCCTCCTTGGCGCAATTAGCACCCGTTGCCACCGACCGCGTTTTAATACTCCTCCTGGTTACGTAGATCCTTAATAAGGGGGCACTTTACTGTCGGATTTTTTCCAAACCCGCGCTAATTGCCTCCTTGGCGCAATTAGCACCCGTTGCCACCGACCGCGTTTTCCTACTCCTCCTGGCTCCGTAGATCCTTAATAAGGGGGCACTTTACTGTTGGATTTTTTCCAAACCCGCGCTAATTGCCTCCTTGGCGCAATTAGCACCCGTTGCCACCGACCGCGTTTTCCTACTCCTCCTGGTTCCGTAGATCCTTAATAAGGGGGCACTTTACTGTTGGATTTTTTCCAAACCCGCGCTAATTGCCTCCTTGGCGCAATTAGCACCCGTTGCCACCGACCGCGTTTTCCTACTCCTCCTGGTTCCGTAGATCCTTAATAAGGGGGCACTTTACTTTCGGATTTTTTCCAAACCCGCGCTAATTGCCTCCTTGGCGCAATTAGCACCCGTTGCCACCGACCGCGTTTTCCTACTCCTCCTGGTTCCGTAGATCCTTAATAAGGGGGCACTTTACTTTCGGATTTTTTCCAAACCCGCGCTAATTGCCTCCTTGGCGCAATTAGCACCCGTTGCCACCGACCGCGTTTTCCTACTCCTCCTGGTTCCGTAGATCCTTAATAAGGGGGCACTTTACTGTCGGATTTTTTCCAAACCCGCGCTAATTGCCTCCTTGGCGCAATTAGCACCCGTTCCCACCGACCGCGTTTTCCTACTCCTCCTGGTTCCGTAGATCCTTAATAAGGGGGCACTTTACTGTTGGATTTTTTCCAAACCCGCGCTAATTGCCTCCTTGGCGCAATTAGCACCCGTTGCCACCGACCGCGTTTTCCTACTCCTCCTGGTTCCGTAGATCCTTAATAAGGGGTCACTTTACTGTTGGATTTTTTCCAAACCCGCGCTAATTGCCCCCTTGGCGCAATTAGCACCCGTTGCCACCGACCGCGTTTTCCTACTCCTCCTGGTTCCGTAGATCCTTAATCAGGGGGCACTTTACTGTCGGATTTTTTCCAAACCCGCGCTAATTGCCTCCTTGGCGCAATTAGCACCCGTTGCCACCGACCGCGTTTTCCTACTCCTCCTGGTTCCGTAGATCCTTAATAAGTTGGCACTTTACTGTCGGATTTTTTCCAAACCCGCGCTAATTGCCTCCTTGGCGCAATTAGCACCCGTTGCCACCGACCGCGTTTTCCTACTCCTCCTGGTTCCGTAGATCCTTAATAAGGGGGCACTTTACTGTTGGATTTTTTCCAAACCCGCGCTAATTGCCTCCTTCGCGCAATTAGCTCCCGTTGCCACCGACCGCGTTTTCCTACTCCTCCTGGTTCCGTAGATCCTTAATAAGGGGGCACTTTACTGTTGGATTTTTTCCAAACCCGCGCTAATTGCCTCCTTGGTGCAATTAGCACCCGTTGCCACCGACCGCGTTTTCCTACTCCTCCTGGTTCCGTAGATCCTTAAAAAGGGGGCACTTTACTTTCGGATTTTTTCCAAACCCGCGCTAATTGCCTCCTTGGCGCAATTAGCACCCGTTGCCACCGACCGCGTTTTCCTACTCCTCCTGGTTCCGTAGATCCTTAATAAGGGGGCACTTTACTGTTGGATTTTTTCCAAACCCGCGCTAATTGCCTCCTTGGCGCAATTAGCACCCGTTGCCACCGACCGCGTTTTCCTACTCCTCCTGGTTCCGTAGATCCTTAATAAGGGGGCACTTTACTTTCGGATTTTTTCCAAACCCGCGCTAATTGCCTCCTTGGCGCAATTAGCACCCGTTGCCACCGACCGCGTTTTCCTACTCCTCCTGGTTCCGTAGATCCTTAATAAGGGGGCACTTTACTTTCGGATTTTTTCCAAACCCGCGCTAATTGCCCCCTTGGCGCAATTAGCACCCGTTGCCACCGACCGCGTTTTCCTACTCCTCCTGGTTCCGTAGATCCTTAATAAGGGGGCACTTTACTGTTGGATTTTTTCCAAACCCGCGCTAATTGCCTCCTTGGCGCAATTAGCACCCGTTGCCACCGACCGCGTTTTCCTACTCCTCCTGGTTCCGTAGATCCTTAATAAGGGGGCACTTTACTGTTGGATTTTTTCCAAACCCGCGCTAATTGCCTCCTTGGCGCAATTAGCACCCTTTGCCACCGACCGCGTTTTCCTACTCCTCCTGGTTCCGTAGATCCTTAATAAGGGGGCACTTTACTGTTGGATTTTTTCCAAATCCGCGCTAATTGCCTCCTTCGCGCAATTAGCACCCGTTGCCACCGACCGCGTTTTCCTACTCCTCCTGGTTCCGTAGATCCTTAATAAGGGGGCACTTTACTGTTGGATTTTTTCCAAACCCGCGCTAATTGCCTCCTTGGTGCAATTAGCACCCGTTGCCACCGACCGCGTTTTCCTACTCCTCCTGGTTCCGTAGATCCTTAATAAGGGGGCACTTTACTTTCGGATTTTTTCCAAACCCGCGCTAATTGCCTCCTTGGCGCAATTAGCACCCGTTGCCACCGACCGCGTTTTCCTACTCCTCCTGGTTCCGTAGATCCTTAATAAGGGGGCACTTTACTGTTGGATTTTTTCCAAACCCGCGCTAATTGCCTCCTTGGCGCAATTAGCACCCGTTGCCACCGACCGCGTTTTCCTACTCCTCCTGGTTCCGTAGATCCTTAATAAGGGGGCACTTTACTTTCGGATTTTTTCCAAACCCGCGCTAATTGCCTCCTTGGCGCAATTAGCACCCGTTGCCACCGACCGCGTTTTCCTACTCCTCCTGGTTCCGTAGATCCTTAATAAGGGGGCACTTTACTGTCGGATTTTTTCCAAACCCGCGCTAATTGCCTCCTTGGCGCAATTAGCACCCGTTGCCACCGACCGCGTTTTCCTACTCCTCCTTGTTCCGTAGATCCTTAATAAGTTGGCACTTTACTGTCGGATTTTTTCCAAACCCGCGCTAATTGCCTCCTTGGCGCAATTAGCACCCGTTGCCACCGACCGCGTTTTCCTACTCCTCCTGGTTCCGTAGATCCTTAATAAGGGGGCACTTTACTGTTGGATTTTTTCCAAACCCGCGCTAATTGCCTCCTTGGCGCAATTAGCACCCTTTGCCACCGACCGCGTTTTCCTACTCCTCCTGGTTCCGTAGATCCTTAATAAGGGGGCACTTTACTGTTGGATTTTTTCCAAACCCGCGCTAATTGCCTCCTTCGCGCAATTAGCACCCGTTGCCACCGACCGCGTTTTCCTACTCCTCCTGGTTCCGTAGATCCTTAATAAGGGGGCACTTTACTGTTGGATTTTTTCCAAACCCGCGCTAATTGCCTCCTTGGTGCAATTAGCACCCGTTGCCACCGACCGCGTTTTCCTACTCCTCCTGGTTCCGTAGATCCTTAATAAGGGGGCACTTTACTTTCGGATTTTTTCCAAACCCGCGCTAATTGCCTCCTTGGCGCAATTAGCACCCGTTGCCACCGACCGCGTTTTCCTACTCCTATTGGTTCCGTAGATCCTTAATAAGGGGGCACTTTACTGTTGGATTTTTTCCAAACCCGCGCTAATTGCCTCCTTGGCGCAATTAGCACCCGTTGCCACCGACCGCGTTTTAATACTCCTCCTGGTTACGTAGATCCTTAATAAGGGGGCACTTTACTGTCGGATTTTTTCCAAACCCGCGCTAATTGCCTCCTTGGCGCAATTAGCACCCGTTGCCACCGACCGCGTTTTCCTACTCCTCCTGGCTCCGTAGATCCTTAATAAGGGGGCACTTTACTGTTGGATTTTTTCCAAACCCGCGCTAATTGCCTCCTTGGCGCAATTAGCACCCGTTGCCACCGACCGCGTTTTCCTACTCCTCCTGGTTCCGTAGATCCTTAATAAGGGGGCACTTTACTGTTGGATTTTTTCCAAACCCGCGCTAATTGCCTCCTTGGCGCAATTAGCACCCGTTGCCACCGACCGCGTTTTCCTACTCCTCCTGGTTCCGTAGATCCTTAATAAGGGGGCACTTTACTTTCGGATTTTTTCCAAACCCGCGCTAATTGCCTCCTTGGCGCAATTAGCACCCGTTGCCACCGACCGCGTTTTCCTACTCCTCCTGGTTCCGTAGATCCTTAATAAGGGGGCACTTTACTTTCGGATTTTTTCCAAACCCGCGCTAATTGCCTCCTTGGCGCAATTAGCACCCGTTGCCACCGACCGCGTTTTCCTACTCCTCCTGGTTCCGTAGATCCTTAATAAGGGGGCACTTTACTGTCGGATTTTTTCCAAACCCGCGCTAATTGCCTCCTTGGCGCAATTAGCACCCGTTCCCACCGACCGCGTTTTCCTACTCCTCCTGGTTCCGTAGATCCTTAATAAGGGGGCACTTTACTGTTGGATTTTTTCCAAACCCGCGCTAATTGCCTCCTTGGCGCAATTAGCACCCGTTGCCACCGACCGCGTTTTCCTACTCCTCCTGGTTCCGTAGATCCTTAATAAGGGGTCACTTTACTGTTGGATTTTTTCCAAACCCGCGCTAATTGCCCCCTTGGCGCAATTAGCACCCGTTGCCACCGACCGCGTTTTCCTACTCCTCCTGGTTCCGTAGATCCTTAATCAGGGGGCACTTTACTGTCGGATTTTTTCCAAACCCGCGCTAATTGCCTCCTTGGCGCAATTAGCACCCGTTGCCACCGACCGCGTTTTCCTACTCCTCCTGGTTCCGTAGATCCTTAATAAGTTGGCACTTTACTGTCGGATTTTTTCCAAACCCGCGCTAATTGCCTCCTTGGCGCAATTAGCACCCGTTGCCACCGACCGCGTTTTCCTACTCCTCCTGGTTCCGTAGATCCTTAATAAGGGGGCACTTTACTGTTGGATTTTTTCCAAACCCGCGCTAATTGCCTCCTTCGCGCAATTAGCTCCCGTTGCCACCGACCGCGTTTTCCTACTCCTCCTGGTTCCGTAGATCCTTAATAAGGGGGCACTTTACTGTTGGATTTTTTCCAAACCCGCGCTAATTGCCTCCTTGGTGCAATTAGCACCCGTTGCCACCGACCGCGTTTTCCTACTCCTCCTGGTTCCGTAGATCCTTAAAAAGGGGGCACTTTACTTTCGGATTTTTTCCAAACCCGCGCTAATTGCCTCCTTGGCGCAATTAGCACCCGTTGCCACCGACCGCGTTTTCCTACTCCTCCTGGTTCCGTAGATCCTTAATAAGGGGGCACTTTACTGTTGGATTTTTTCCAAACCCGCGCTAATTGCCTCCTTGGCGCAATTAGCACCCGTTGCCACCGACCGCGTTTTCCTACTCCTCCTGGTTCCGTAGATCCTTAATAAGGGGGCACTTTACTTTCGGATTTTTTCCAAACCCGCGCTAATTGCCTCCTTGGCGCAATTAGCACCCGTTGCCACCGACCGCGTTTTCCTACTCCTCCTGGTTCCGTAGATCCTTAATAAGGGGGCACTTTACTTTCGGATTTTTTCCAAACCCGCGCTAATTGCCCCCTTGGCGCAATTAGCACCCGTTGCCACCGACCGCGTTTTCCTACTCCTCCTGGTTCCGTAGATCCTTAATAAGGGGGCACTTTACTGTTGGATTTTTTCCAAACCCGCGCTAATTGCCTCCTTGGCGCAATTAGCACCCGTTGCCACCGACCGCGTTTTCCTACTCCTCCTGGTTCCGTAGATCCTTAATAAGGGGGCACTTTACTGTTGGATTTTTTCCAAACCCGCGCTAATTGCCTCCTTGGCGCAATTAGCACCCTTTGCCACCGACCGCGTTTTCCTACTCCTCCTGGTTCCGTAGATCCTTAATAAGGGGGCACTTTACTGTTGGATTTTTTCCAAATCCGCGCTAATTGCCTCCTTCGCGCAATTAGCACCCGTTGCCACCGACCGCGTTTTCCTACTCCTCCTGGTTCCGTAGATCCTTAATAAGGGGGCACTTTACTGTTGGATTTTTTCCAAACCCGCGCTAATTGCCTCCTTGGTGCAATTAGCACCCGTTGCCACCGACCGCGTTTTCCTACTCCTCCTGGTTCCGTAGATCCTTAATAAGGGGGCACTTTACTTTCGGATTTTTTCCAAACCCGCGCTAATTGCCTCCTTGGCGCAATTAGCACCCGTTGCCACCGACCGCGTTTTCCTACTCCTCCTGGTTCCGTAGATCCTTAATAAGGGGGCACTTTACTGTTGGATTTTTTCCAAACCCGCGCTAATTGCCTCCTTGGCGCAATTAGCACCCGTTGCCACCGACCGCGTTTTCCTACTCCTCCTGGTTCCGTAGATCCTTAATAAGGGGGCACTTTACTTTCGGATTTTTTCCAAACCCGCGCTAATTGCCTCCTTGGCGCAATTAGCACCCGTTGCCACCGACCGCGTTTTCCTACTCCTCCTGGTTCCGTAGATCCTTAATAAGGGGGCACTTTACTGTCGGATTTTTTCCAAACCCGCGCTAATTGCCTCCTTGGCGCAATTAGCACCCGTTGCCACCGACCGCGTTTTCCTACTCCTCCTTGTTCCGTAGATCCTTAATAAGTTGGCACTTTACTGTCGGATTTTTTCCAAACCCGCGCTAATTGCCTCCTTGGCGCAATTAGCACCCGTTGCCACCGACCGCGTTTTCCTACTCCTCCTGGTTCCGTAGATCCTTAATAAGGGGGCACTTTACTGTTGGATTTTTTCCAAACCCGCGCTAATTGCCTCCTTGGCGCAATTAGCACCCTTTGCCACCGACCGCGTTTTCCTACTCCTCCTGGTTCCGTAGATCCTTAATAAGGGGGCACTTTACTGTTGGATTTTTTCCAAACCCGCGCTAATTGCCTCCTTCGCGCAATTAGCACCCGTTGCCACCGACCGCGTTTTCCTACTCCTCCTGGTTCCGTAGATCCTTAATAAGGGGGCACTTTACTGTTGGATTTTTTCCAAACCCGCGCTAATTGCCTCCTTGGTGCAATTAGCACCCGTTGCCACCGACCGCGTTTTCCTACTCCTCCTGGTTCCGTAGATCCTTAATAAGGGGGCACTTTACTTTCGGATTTTTTCCAAACCCGCGCTAATTGCCTCCTTGGCGCAATTAGCACCCGTTGCCACCGACCGCGTTTTCCTACTCCTCCTGGTTCCGTAGATCCTTAATAAGGGGGCACTTTACTGTTGGATTTTTTCCAAACCCACGCTAATTGCCTCCTTGGCGCAATTAGCACCCGTTGCCACCGACCGCGTTTTCCTACTCCTCCTGGTTCCGTAGATCCTTAATAAGGGGGCACTTTACTTTCGGATTTTTTCCAAACCCGCGCTAATTGCCTCCTTGGCGCAATTAGCACCCGTTGCCACCGACCGCGTTTTCCTACTCCTCCTGGTTCCGTAGATCCTTAATAAGGGGGCACTTTACTTTCGGATTTTTTCCAAACCCGCGCTAATTGCCTCCTTGGCGCAATTAGCACCCGTTGCCACCGACCGCGTTTTCCTACTCCTCCTGGTTCCGTAGATCCTTAATAAGGGGGCACTTTACTGTTGGATTTTTTCCAAACCCGCGCTAATTGCCTCCTTGGTGCAATTAGCACCCGTTGCCACCGACCGCGTTTTCCTACTCCTCCTGGTTCCGTAGATCCTTAATAAGGGGGCACTTTACTTTCGGATTTTTTCCAAACCCGCGCTAATTGCCTCCTTGGCGCAATTAGCACCCGTTGCCACCGACCGCGTTTTCCTACTCCTCCTGGTTCCGTAGATCCTTAATAAGGGGGCACTTTACTGTCGGATTTTTTCCAAACCCGCGCTAATTGCCTCCTTGGCGCAATTAGCACCCGTTGCCACCGACCGCGTTTTCCTACTCCTCCTGGTTCCGTAGATCCTTAATAAGGGGGCACTTTACTGTTGGATTTTTTCCAAACCCGCGCTAATTGCCTCCTTGGCGCAATTAGCACCCGTTGCCACCGACCGCGTATTCCTACTCCTCCTGGTTCCGTAGATCTTTAATAAGGGGGCACTTTACTGTTGGATTTTTTCCAAACCCGCGCTAATTGCCTCCTTGGCGCAATTAGCACCCGTTGCCACCGACCGCGTTTTCCTACTCCTCCTGGTTCCGTAGATCCTTAATAAGGGGGCACTTTACTGTTGGATTTTTTCCAAACCCGCGCTAATTGCCTCCTTGGCGCAATTAGCATCCGTTGCCACCGACCGCGTTTTCCAACTCCTCCTGGTTCCGTAGATCCTTAATAAGGGGGCACTTTACTTTCGGATTTTTTCCAAACCCGCGCTAATTGCCTCCTTGGCGCAATTAGCACCCGTTGCCACCGACCGCGTTTTCCTACTCCTCCTGGTTCCGTAGATCCTTAATAAGGGGGCACTTTACTGTCGGATTTTTTCCAAACCCGCGCTAATTGCCTCCTTGGCGCAATTAGCACCCGTTGCCACCGACCGCGTTTTCCTACTCCTCCTGGTTCCGTAGATCCTTAATAAGGGGGCACTTTACTTTCGGATTTTTTCCAAACCCGCGCTAATTGCCTCCTTGGCTCAATTAGCACCCGTTGCCACCGACCGCGTTTTCCTACTCCTCCTGGTTCCGTAGATCCTTAATAAGGGGGCACTTTACTTTCGGATTTTTTCCAAACCCGCGCTAATTGCCTCTTTGGCGCAATTAGCACCCGTTCCCACCGACCGCGTTTTCCTACTCCTCCTGGTTCCGTAGATCCTTAATAAGGGGGCACTTTACTGTTGGATTTTTTCCAAACCCGCGCTAATTGCCTCCTTGGCGCAATTAGCACCCGTTGCCACCGACCGCGTTTTCCTACTCCTCCTGGCTCCGTAGATCCTTAATGAGGGGACACTTTACTGTTGGATTTTTTCCAAACCCGCGCTAATTGCCTCCTTGGCGCAATTAGCACCCGTTGCCACCGACCGCGTCTTCCTACTCCTCCTGGTTCCGTAGATCCTTAATAAGGGGGCACTTTACTGTTGGATTTTTTCCAAACCCGCGCTAATTGCCTCCTTGGCGCAATTAGCACCCGTTGCCACCGACCGCGTTTTCCTACTCCTCCTTGTTCCGTAGATCCTTAATAAGTGGGCACTTTACTGTCGGATTTTTTTCAAACCCGCGCTAATTGCCTCCTTGGCGCAATTAGCACCCGTTGCCACCGACCGCGTTTTCCTACTCCTCCTGGTTCCGTAGATCCTTAATAAGGGGGCATTTTACTGTTGGATTTTTTCCAAACCCGCGCTAATTGCCTCCTTGGCGCAATTAGCACCCTTTGCCACCGACCGCGTTTTCCTACTCCTCCTGGTTCCGTAGATCCTTAATAAGGGGGCACTTTACTGTTGGATTTTTTCCAAACCCGCGCTAATTGCCTCCTTCGCGCAATTAGCACCCGTTGCCACCGACCGCGTTTTCCTACTCCTCCTGGTTCCGTAGATCCTTAATAAGGGGGCACTTTACTGTTGGATTTTTTCCAAACCCGCGCTAATTGCCTCCTTGGTGCAATTAGCACCCGTTGCCACCGACCGCGTTTTCCTACTCCTCCTGGTTCCGTAGATCCTTAATAAGGGGGCACTTTACTTTCGGATTTTTTCCAAACCCGCGCTAATTGCCTCCTTGGCGCAATTAGCACCCGTTGCCACCGACCGCGTTTTCCTACTCCTCCTGGTTCCGTAGATCCTTAATAAGGGGGCACTTTACTGTTGGATTTTTCCAAACCCGCGCTAATTGCCTCCTTGGCGCAATTAGCACCCGTTGCCACCGACCGCGTTTTCCTACTCCTCCTGGTTCCGTAGATCCTTAATAAGGGGGCACTTTACTTTCGGATTTTTTCCAAACCCGCGCTAATTGCCTCCTTGGCGCAATTAGGACCCGTTGCCACCGACCGCGTTTTCCTACTCCTCCTGGTTCCGTAGATCCTTAATAAGGGGGCACTTTACTTTCGGATTTTTTCCAAACCCGCGCTAATTGCCTCCTTGGCGCAATTAGCACCCGTTGCCACCGACCGCGTTTTCCTACTCCTCCTGGTTCCGTAGATCCTTAATAAGGGGGCACTTTACTTTCGGATTTTTTCCAAACCCGCGCTAATTGCCTCCTTGGCTCAATTAGCACCAGTTGCCACCGACCGCGTTTTCCTACTCCTCCTGGTTCCGTAGATCCTTAATAAGGGGGCACTTTACTTTCGGATTTTTTCCAAACCCGCGCTAATTGCCTCTTTGGCGCAATTAGCACCCGTTCCCACCGACCGCGTTTTCCTACTCCTCCTGGTTCCGTAGATCCTTAATAAGGGGGCACTTTACTGTTGGATTTTTTCCAAACCCGCGCTAATTGCCTCCTTGGCGCAATTAGCACCCGTTGCCACCGACCGCGTTTTCCTACTCCTCCTGGCTCCGTAGATCCTTAATGAGGGGACACTTTACTGTTGGATTTTTTCCAAACCCGCGCTAATTGCCTCCTTGGCGCAATTAGCACCCGTTGCCACCGACCGCGTCTTCCTACTCCTCCTGGTTCCGTAGATCCTTAATAAGGGGGCACTTTACTGTTGGATTTTTTCCAAACCCGCGCTAATTGCCTCCTTGGCGCAATTAGCACCCGTTGCCACCGACCGCGTTTTCCTACTCCTCCTTGTTCCGTAGATCCTTAATAAGTGGGCACTTTACTGTCGGATTTTTTTCAAACCCGCGCTAATTGCCTCCTTGGCGCAATTAGCACCCGTTGCCACCGACCGCGTTTTCCTACTCCTCCTGGTTCCGTAGATCCTTAATAAGGGGGCATTTTACTGTTGGATTTTTTCCAAACCCGCGCTAATTGCCTCCTTGGCGCAATTAGCACCCTTTGCCACCGACCGCGTTTTCCTACTCCTCCTGGTTCCGTAGATCCTTAATAAGGGGGCACTTTACTGTTGGATTTTTTCCAAACCCGCGCTAATTGCCTCCTTCGCGCAATTAGCACCCGTTGCCACCGACCGCGTTTTCCTACTCCTCCTGGTTCCGTAGATCCTTAATAAGGGGGCACTTTACTGTTGGATTTTTTCCAAACCCGCGCTAATTGCCTCCTTGGTGCAATTAGCACCCGTTGCCACCGACCGCGTTTTCCTACTCCTCCTGGTTCCGTAGATCCTTAATAAGGGGGCACTTTACTTTCGGATTTTTTCCAAACCCGCGCTAATTGCCTCCTTGGCGCAATTAGCACCCGTTGCCACCGACCGCGTTTTCCTACTCCTCCTGGTTCCGTAGATCCTTAATAAGGGGGCACTTTACTGTTGGATTTTTCCAAACCCGCGCTAATTGCCTCCTTGGCGCAATTAGCACCCGTTGCCACCGACCGCGTTTTCCTACTCCTCCTGGTTCCGTAGATCCTTAATAAGGGGGCACTTTACTTTCGGATTTTTTCCAAACCCGCGCTAATTGCCTCCTTGGCGCAATTAGCACCCGTTGCCACCGACCGCGTTTTCCTACTCCTCCTGGTTCCGTAGATCCTTAATAAGGGGGCACTTTACTTTCGGATTTTTTCCAAACCCGCGCTAATTGCCTCCTTGGCGCAATTAGCACCCGTTGCCACCGACCGCGTTTTCCTACTCCTCCTGGTTCCGTAGATCCTTAATAAGGGGGCACTTTACTTTCGGATTTTTTCCAAACCCGCGCTAATTGCCTCCTTGGCGCAATTAGCACCCGTTGCCACCGACCGCGTTTTCCTACTCCTCCTGGTTCCGTAGATCCTTAATAAGGGGGCACTTTACTTTCGGATTTTTTCCAAACCCGCGCTAATTGCCTCCTTGGCGCAATTAGCACCCGTTGCCACCGACCGCGTTTTCCTACTCCTCCTGGTTCCGTAGATCCTTAATAAGGGGGCACTTTACTGTTGGATTTTTTCCAAACCCGCGCTAATTGCCTCCTTGGCGCAATTAGCACCCGTTGCCACCGACCGCGTTTTCCTACTCCTCCTGGTTCCGTAGATCCTTAATAAGGGGGCACTTTAATGTTGGATTTTTTCCAAACCCGCGCTAATTGCCTCCTTGGCGCAATTAGCACCCTTTGCCACCGACCGCGTTTTCCTACTCCTCCTGGTTCCGTAGATCCTTAATAAGGGGGCACTTTACTGTTGGATTTTTTCCAAACCCGCGCTAATTGCCTCCTTCGCGCAATTAGCACCCGTTGCCACCGACCGCGTTTTCCTACTCCTTATGGTTCCGTAGATCCTTAATAAGGGTCACTTTACTGTTGGTTTTTTTCCAAACCCGCGCTAATTGCCTCCTTGGCGCAATTAGCACCCGTTGCCACCGACCGCGTTTTCCTACTCCTCTTGGTTCCGTAGATCCTTAATAAGGGGGCACTTTACTTTCGGATTTTTTCCAAACCCGCGCTAATTGCCTCCTTGGCGCAATTAGCACCCGTTGCCACCGACCGCGTTTTCCTACTCCTATTGGTTCCGTAGATCCTTAATAAGGGGGCACTTTACTGTTGGATTTTTTCCAAACCCGCGCTAATTGCCTCCTTGGCGCAATTAGCACCCGTTGCCACCGACCGCGTTTTCCTACTCCTCCTGGTTCCGTAGATCCTTAATAAGGGGGCACTTTACTGTCGGATTTTTTCCAAACCCGCGCTAATTGCCTCCTTGGCGCAATTAGCACCCGTTGCCACCGACCGCGTTTTCCTACTCCTCCTGGTTCCGTAGATCCTTAATAAGGGGGCACTTTACTTTCGGATTTTTTCCAAACCCGCGCTAATTGCCTCCTTGGCGCAATTAGCACCCGTTGCCACCGACCGCGTTTTCCTACTCCTCCTGGTTCCGTAGATCCTTAATAAGGGGGCACTTTACTGTTGGATTTTTTCCAAACCCGCGCTAATTGTATCCTTCGCGCAATTAGCACCCGTTGCCACCGACCGCGTTTTCCTACTCCTCCTGGTTCCGTAGATCCTTAATAAGGGGGCACTTTACTTTCGGATTTTTTCCAAACCCGCGCTAATTGCCTCCTTGGCGCAATTAGCACCCGTTGCCACCGACCGCGTTTTCCTACTTCTCCTGGTTCCGTAGATCCTTAATAAGGGGGCACTTTACTGTTGGATTTTTTCCAAACCCGCGCTAATTGCCTCCTTGGCGCAATTAGGACCCGTTGCCACCGACCGCGTTTTCCTACTCCTCCTGGTTCCGTAGATCCTTAATAAGGGGGCACTTTACTTTCGGATTTTTTCCAAACCCGCGCTAATTGCCTCCTTGGCGCAATTAGCACCCGTTGCCACCGACCGCGTTTTCCTACTCCTCCTGGTTCCGTAGATCCTTAATAAGGGGGCACTTTACTGTTGGATTTTTTCCAAACCCGCGCTAATTGCCTCCTTGGCGCAATTAGCACCCGTTGCCACCGACCGCGTTTTCCTACTCCTCCTGGTTCCGTAGATCCTTAATAAGGGGGCACTTTACTGTTGGATTTTTTCCAAACCCGCGCTAATTGCCTCCTTGGCGCAATTAGCACCCTTTACCACCGACCGCGTTTTCCTACTCCTCCTGGTTCCGTAGATCCTTAATAAGGGGGCACTTTACTGTTGGATTTTTTCCAAACCCGCGCTAATTGCCTCCTTCGCGCAATTAGCACCCGTTGCCACCGACCGCGTTTTCCTACTCCTTATGGTTCCGTAGATCCTTAATAAGGGTCACTTTACTGTTGGTTTTTTTCCAAACCCGCGCTAATTGCCTCCTTGGCGCAATTAGCACCCGTTGCCACCGACCGCGTTTTCCTACTCCTCTTGGTTCCGTAGATCCTTAATAAGGGGGCACTTTACTTTCGGATTTTTTCCAAACCCGCGCTAATTGCCTCCTTGGCGCAATTAGCACCCGTTGCCACCGACCGCGTTTTCCTACTCCTCCTGGTTCCGTAGATCCTTAATAAGGGGGCACTTTACTGTTGGATTTTTTCCAAACCCGCGCTAATTGCCTCCTTTGCGCAATTAGCACCCGTTGCCACCGACCGCGTTTTCCTACTCCTCTTGGTTCCGTAGATCCTTAATAAGGGGGCACTTTACTGTTGGATTTTTTCCAAACCCGCGCTAATTGCCTCCTTGGCGCAATTAGCACCCGTTGCCACCGACCGCGTTTTCCTACTCCTATTGGTTCCGTAGATCCTTAATAAGGGGGCACTTTACTGTTGGATTTTTTCCAAACCCGCGCTAATTGCCTCCTTGGCGCAATTAGCACCCGTTGCCACCGACCGCGTTTTAATACTCCTCCTGGTTACGTAGATCCTTAATAAGGGGGCACTTTACTGTCGGATTTTTTCCAAACCCGCGCTAATTGCCTCCTTGGCGCAATTAGCACCCGTTGCCACCGACCGCGTTTTCCTACTCCTCCTGGCTCCGTAGATCCTTAATAAGGGGGCACTTTACTGTTGGATTTTTTCCAAACCCGCGCTAATTGCCTCCTTGGCGCAATTAGCACCCGTTGCCACCGACCGCGTTTTCCTACTCCTCCTGGTTCCGTAGATCCTTAATAAGGGGGCACTTTACTGTTGGATTTTTTCCAAACCCGCGCTAATTGCCTCCTTGGCGCAATTAGCACCCGTTGCCACCGACCGCGTTTTCCTACTCCACCTGGTTCCGTAGATCCTTAATAAGGGGGCACTTTACTTTCGGATTTTTTCCAAACCCGCGCTAATTGCCTCCTTGGCGCAATTAGCACCCGTTGCCACCGACCGCGTTTTCCTACTCCTCCTGGTTCCGTAGATCCTTAATAAGGGGGCACTTTACTTTCGGATTTTTTCCAAACCCGCGCTAATTGCCTCCTTGGCGCAATTAGCACCCGTTGCCACCGACCGCGTTTTCCTACTCCTCCTTGTTCCGTAGATCCTTAATAAGTGGGCACTTTACTGTCGGATTTTTTTCAAACCCGCGCTAATTGCCTCCTTGGCGCAATTAGCACCCGTTGCCACCGACCGCGTTTTCCTACTCCTCCTGGTTCCGTAGATCCTTAATAAGGGGGCATTTTACTGTTGGATTTTTTCCAAACCCGCGCTAATTGCCTCCTTGGCGCAATTAGCACCCTTTGCCACCGACCGCGTTTTCCTACTCCTCCTGGTTCCGTAGATCCTTAATAAGGGGGCACTTTACTGTTGGATTTTTTCCAAACCCGCGCTAATTGCCTCCTTCGCGCAATTAGCACCCGTTGCCACCGACCGCGTTTTCCTACTCCTCCTGGTTCCGTAGATCCTTAATAAGGGGGCACTTTACTGTTGGATTTTTTCCAAACCCGCGCTAATTGCCTCCTTGGTGCAATTAGCACCCGTTGCCACCGACCGCGTTTTCCTACTCCTCCTGGTTCCGTAGATCCTTAATAAGGGGGCACTTTACTTTCGGATTTTTTCCAAACCCGCGCTAATTGCCTCCTTGGCGCAATTAGCACCCGTTGCCACCGACCGCGTTTTCCTACTCCTCCTGGTTCCGTAGATCCTTAATAAGGGGGCACTTTACTGTTGGATTTTTCCAAACCCGCGCTAATTGCCTCCTTGGCGCAATTAGCACCCGTTGCCACCGACCGCGTTTTCCTACTCCTCCTGGTTCCGTAGATCCTTAATAAGGGGGCACTTTACTTTCGGATTTTTTCCAAACCCGCGCTAATTGCCTCCTTGGCGCAATTAGCACCCGTTGCCACCGACCGCGTTTTCCTACTCCTCCTGGTTCCGTAGATCCTTAATAAGGGGGCACTTTACTTTCGGATTTTTTCCAAACCCGCGCTAATTGCCTCCTTGGCGCAATTAGCACCCGTTGCCACCGACCGCGTTTTCCTACTCCTCCTGGTTCCGTAGATCCTTAATAAGGGGGCACTTTACTTTCGGATTTTTTCCAAACCCGCGCTAATTGCCTCCTTGGCGCAATTAGCACCCGTTGCCACCGACCGCGTTTTCCTACTCCTCCTGGTTCCGTAGATCCTTAATAAGGGGGCACTTTACTTTCGGATTTTTTCCAAACCCGCGCTAATTGCCTCCTTCGCGCAATTAGCACCCGTTGCCACCGACCGCGTTTTCCTACTCCTCCTGGTTCCGTAGATCCTTAATAAGGGGGCACTTTACTGTTGGATTTTTTCCAAACCCGCGCTAATTGCCTCCTTGGCGCAATTAGCACCCGTTGCCACCGACCGCGTTTTCCTACTCCTCCTGGTTCCGTAGATCCTTAATAAGGGGGCACTTTAATGTTGGATTTTTTCCAAACCCGCGCTAATTGCCTCCTTGGCGCAATTAGCACCCTTTGCCACCGACCGCGTTTTCCTACTCCTCCTGGTTCCGTAGATCCTTAATAAGGGGGCACTTTACTGTTGGATTTTTTCCAAACCCGCGCTAATTGCCTCCTTCGCGCAATTAGCACCCGTTGCCACCGACCGCGTTTTCCTACTCCTTATGGTTCCGTAGATCCTTAATAAGGGTCACTTTACTGTTGGTTTTTTTCCAAACCCGCGCTAATTGCCTCCTTGGCGCAATTAGCACCCGTTGCCACCGACCGCGTTTTCCTACTCCTCTTGGTTCCGTAGATCCTTAATAAGGGGGCACTTTACTTTCGGATTTTTTCCAAACCCGCGCTAATTGCCTCCTTGGCGCAATTAGCACCCGTTGCCACCGACCGCGTTTTCCTACTCCTATTGGTTCCGTAGATCCTTAATAAGGGGGCACTTTACTGTTGGATTTTTTCCAAACCCGCGCTAATTGCCTCCTTGGCGCAATTAGCACCCGTTGCCACCGACCGCGTTTTCCTACTCCTCCTGGTTCCGTAGATCCTTAATAAGGGGGCACTTTACTGTCGGATTTTTTCCAAACCCGCGCTAATTGCCTCCTTGGCGCAATTAGCACCCGTTGCCACCGACCGCGTTTTCCTACTCCTCCTGGTTCCGTAGATCCTTAATAAGGGGGCACTTTACTTTCGGATTTTTTCCAAACCCGCGCTAATTGCCTCCTTGGCGCAATTAGCACCCGTTGCCACCGACCGCGTTTTCCTACTCCTCCTGGTTCCGTAGATCCTTAATAAGGGGGCACTTTACTGTTGGATTTTTTCCAAACCCGCGCTAATTGTATCCTTCGCGCAATTAGCACCCGTTGCCACCGACCGCGTTTTCCTACTCCTCCTGGTTCCGTAGATCCTTAATAAGGGGGCACTTTACTTTCGGATTTTTTCCAAACCCGCGCTAATTGCCTCCTTGGCGCAATTAGCACCCGTTGCCACCGACCGCGTTTTCCTACTTCTCCTGGTTCCGTAGATCCTTAATAAGGGGGCACTTTACTGTTGGATTTTTTCCAAACCCGCGCTAATTGCCTCCTTGGCGCAATTAGGACCCGTTGCCACCGACCGCGTTTTCCTACTCCTCCTGGTTCCGTAGATCCTTAATAAGGGGGCACTTTACTTTCGGATTTTTTCCAAACCCGCGCTAATTGCCTCCTTGGCGCAATTAGCACCCGTTGCCACCGACCGCGTTTTCCTACTCCTCCTGGTTCCGTAGATCCTTAATAAGGGGGCACTTTACTGTTGGATTTTTTCCAAACCCGCGCTAATTGCCTCCTTGGCGCAATTAGCACCCGTTGCCACCGACCGCGTTTTCCTACTCCTCCTGGTTCCGTAGATCCTTAATAAGGGGGCACTTTACTGTTGGATTTTTTCCAAACCCGCGCTAATTGCCTCCTTGGCGCAATTAGCACCCTTTACCACCGACCGCGTTTTCCTACTCCTCCTGGTTCCGTAGATCCTTAATAAGGGGGCACTTTACTGTTGGATTTTTTCCAAACCCGCGCTAATTGCCTCCTTCGCGCAATTAGCACCCGTTGCCACCGACCGCGTTTTCCTACTCCTTATGGTTCCGTAGATCCTTAATAAGGGTCACTTTACTGTTGGTTTTTTTCCAAACCCGCGCTAATTGCCTCCTTGGCGCAATTAGCACCCGTTGCCACCGACCGCGTTTTCCTACTCCTCTTGGTTCCGTAGATCCTTAATAAGGGGGCACTTTACTTTCGGATTTTTTCCAAACCCGCGCTAATTGCCTCCTTGGCGCAATTAGCACCCGTTGCCACCGACCGCGTTTTCCTACTCCTCCTGGTTCCGTAGATCCTTAATAAGGGGGCACTTTACTGTTGGATTTTTTCCAAACCCGCGCTAATTGCCTCCTTTGCGCAATTAGCACCCGTTGCCACCGACCGCGTTTTCCTACTCCTCTTGGTTCCGTAGATCCTTAATAAGGGGGCACTTTACTGTTGGATTTTTTCCAAACCCGCGCTAATTGCCTCCTTGGCGCAATTAGCACCCGTTGCCACCGACCGCGTTTTCCTACTCCTATTGGTTCCGTAGATCCTTAATAAGGGGGCACTTTACTGTTGGATTTTTTCCAAACCCGCGCTAATTGCCTCCTTGGCGCAATTAGCACCCGTTGCCACCGACCGCGTTTTAATACTCCTCCTGGTTACGTAGATCCTTAATAAGGGGGCACTTTACTGTCGGATTTTTTCCAAACCCGCGCTAATTGCCTCCTTGGCGCAATTAGCACCCGTTGCCACCGACCGCGTTTTCCTACTCCTCCTGGCTCCGTAGATCCTTAATAAGGGGGCACTTTACTGTTGGATTTTTTCCAAACCCGCGCTAATTGCCTCCTTGGCGCAATTAGCACCCGTTGCCACCGACCGCGTTTTCCTACTCCTCCTGGTTCCGTAGATCCTTAATAAGGGGGCACTTTACTGTTGGATTTTTTCCAAACCCGCGCTAATTGCCTCCTTGGCGCAATTAGCACCCGTTGCCACCGACCGCGTTTTCCTACTCCTCCTGGTTCCGTAGATCCTTAATAAGGGGGCACTTTACTTTCGGATTTTTTCCAAACCCGCGCTAATTGCCTCCTTGGCGCAATTAGCACCCGTTGCCACCGACCGCGTTTTCCTACTCCTCCTGGTTCCGTAGATCCTTAATAAGGGGGCACTTTACTTTCGGATTTTTTCCAAACCCGCGCTAATTGCCTCCTTGGCGCAATTAGCACCCGTTGCCACCGACCGCGTTTTCCTACTCCTCCTGGTTCCGTAGATCCTTAATAAGGGGGCACTTTACTGTCGGATTTTTTCCAAACCCGCGCTAATTGCCTCCTTGGCGCAATTAGCACCCGTTCCCACCGACCGCGTTTTCCTACTCCTCCTGGTTCCGTAGATCCTTAATAAGGGGGCACTTTACTGTTGGATTTTTTCCAAACCCGCGCTAATTGCCTCCTTGGCGCAATTAGCACCCGTTGCCACCGACCGCGTTTTCCTACTCCTCCTGGTTCCGTAGATCCTTAATAAGGGGTCACTTTACTGTTGGATTTTTTCCAAACCCGCGCTAATTGCCCCCTTGGCGCAATTAGCACCCGTTGCCACCGACCGCGTTTTCCTACTCCTCCTGGTTCCGTAGATCCTTAATCAGGGGGCACTTTACTGTCGGATTTTTTCCAAACCCGCGCTAATTGCCTCCTTGGCGCAATTAGCACCCGTTGCCACCGACCGCGTTTTCCTACTCCTCCTGGTTCCGTAGATCCTTAATAAGTTGGCACTTTACTGTCGGATTTTTTCCAAACCCGCGCTAATTGCCTCCTTGGCGCAATTAGCACCCGTTGCCACCGACCGCGTTTTCCTACTCCTCCTGGTTCCGTAGATCCTTAATAAGGGGGCACTTTACTGTTGGATTTTTTCCAAACCCGCGCTAATTGCCTCCTTCGCGCAATTAGCTCCCGTTGCCACCGACCGCGTTTTCCTACTCCTCCTGGTTCCGTAGATCCTTAATAAGGGGGCACTTTACTGTTGGATTTTTTCCAAACCCGCGCTAATTGCCTCCTTGGTGCAATTAGCACCCGTTGCCACCGACCGCGTTTTCCTACTCCTCCTGGTTCCGTAGATCCTTAAAAAGGGGGCACTTTACTTTCGGATTTTTTCCAAACCCGCGCTAATTGCCTCCTTGGCGCAATTAGCACCCGTTGCCACCGACCGCGTTTTCCTACTCCTCCTGGTTCCGTAGATCCTTAATAAGGGGGCACTTTACTGTTGGATTTTTTCCAAACCCGCGCTAATTGCCTCCTTGGCGCAATTAGCACCCGTTGCCACCGACCGCGTTTTCCTACTCCTCCTGGTTCCGTAGATCCTTAATAAGGGGGCACTTTACTTTCGGATTTTTTCCAAACCCGCGCTAATTGCCTCCTTGGCGCAATTAGCACCCGTTGCCACCGACCGCGTTTTCCTACTCCTCCTGGTTCCGTAGATCCTTAATAAGGGGGCACTTTACTGTTGGATTTTTTCCAAACCCGCGCTAATTGCCTCCTTCGCGCAATTAGCACCCGTTGCCACCGACCGCGTTTTCCTACTCCTCCTGGTTCCGTAGATCCTTAATAAGGGGGCACTTTACTTTCGGATTTTTTCCAAACCCGCGCTAATTGCCTCCTTGGCGCAATTAGCACCCGTTGCCACCGACCGCGTTTTCCTACTTCTCCTGGTTCCGTAGATCCTTAATAAGGGGGCACTTTACTGTTGGATTTTTTCCAAACCCGCGCTAATTGCCTCCTTGGCGCAATTAGGACCCGTTGCCACCGACCGCGTTTTCCTACTCCTCCTGGTTCCGTAGATCCTTAATAAGGGGGCACTTTACTTTCGGATTTTTTCCAAACCCGCGCTAATTGCCTCCTTGGCGCAATTAGCACCCGTTGCCACCGACCGCGTTTTCCTACTCCTCCTGGTTCCGTAGATCCTTAATAAGGGGGCACTTTACTGTTGGATTTTTTCCAAACCCGCGCTAATTGCCTCCTTGGCGCAATTAGCACCCGTTGCCACCGACCGCGTTTTCCTACTCCTCCTGGTTCCGTAGATCCTTAATAAGGGGGCACTTTACTGTTGGATTTTTTCCAAACCCGCGCTAATTGCCTCCTTGGCGCAATTAGCACCCTTTACCACCGACCGCGTTTTCCTACTCCTCCTGGTTCCGTAGATCCTTAATAAGGGGGCACTTTACTGTTGGATTTTTTCCAAACCCGCGCTAATTGCCTCCTTCGCGCAATTAGCACCCGTTGCCACCGACCGCGTTTTCCTACTCCTTATGGTTCCGTAGATCCTTAATAAGGGTCACTTTACTGTTGGTTTTTTTCCAAACCCGCGCTAATTGCCTCCTTGGCGCAATTAGCACCCGTTGCCACCGACCGCGTTTTCCTACTCCTCTTGGTTCCGTAGATCCTTAATAAGGGGGCACTTTACTTTCGGATTTTTTCCAAACCCGCGCTAATTGCCTCCTTGGCGCAATTAGCACCCGTTGCCACCGACCGCGTTTTCCTACTCCTCCTGGTTCCGTAGATCCTTAATAAGGGGGCACTTTACTGTTGGATTTTTTCCAAACCCGCGCTAATTGCCTCCTTTGCGCAATTAGCACCCGTTGCCACCGACCGCGTTTTCCTACTCCTCTTGGTTCCGTAGATCCTTAATAAGGGGGCACTTTACTGTTGGATTTTTTCCAAACCCGCGCTAATTGCCTCCTTGGCGCAATTAGCACCCGTTGCCACCGACCGCGTTTTCCTACTCCTATTGGTTCCGTAGATCCTTAATAAGGGGGCACTTTACTGTTGGATTTTTTCCAAACCCGCGCTAATTGCCTCCTTGGCGCAATTAGCACCCGTTGCCACCGACCGCGTTTTAATACTCCTCCTGGTTACGTAGATCCTTAATAAGGGGGCACTTTACTGTCGGATTTTTTCCAAACCCGCGCTAATTGCCTCCTTGGCGCAATTAGCACCCGTTGCCACCGACCGCGTTTTCCTACTCCTCCTGGCTCCGTAGATCCTTAATAAGGGGGCACTTTACTGTTGGATTTTTTCCAAACCCGCGCTAATTGCCTCCTTGGCGCAATTAGCACCCGTTGCCACCGACCGCGTTTTCCTACTCCTCCTGGTTCCGTAGATCCTTAATAAGGGGGCACTTTACTGTTGGATTTTTTCCAAACCCGCGCTAATTGCCTCCTTGGCGCAATTAGCACCCGTTGCCACCGACCGCGTTTTCCTACTCCTCCTGGTTCCGTAGATCCTTAATAAGGGGGCACTTTACTTTCGGATTTTTTCCAAACCCGCGCTAATTGCCTCCTTGGCGCAATTAGCACCCGTTGCCACCGACCGCGTTTTCCTACTCCTCCTGGTTCCGTAGATCCTTAATAAGGGGGCACTTTACTTTCGGATTTTTTCCAAACCCGCGCTAATTGCCTCCTTGGCGCAATTAGCACCCGTTGCCACCGACCGCGTTTTCCTACTCCTCCTGGTTCCGTAGATCCTTAATAAGGGGGCACTTTACTGTCGGATTTTTTCCAAACCCGCGCTAATTGCCTCCTTGGCGCAATTAGCACCCGTTCCCACCGACCGCGTTTTCCTACTCCTCCTGGTTCCGTAGATCCTTAATAAGGGGGCACTTTACTGTTGGATTTTTTCCAAACCCGCGCTAATTGCCTCCTTGGCGCAATTAGCACCCGTTGCCACCGACCGCGTTTTCCTACTCCTCCTGGTTCCGTAGATCCTTAATAAGGGGTCACTTTACTGTTGGATTTTTTCCAAACCCGCGCTAATTGCCCCCTTGGCGCAATTAGCACCCGTTGCCACCGACCGCGTTTTCCTACTCCTCCTGGTTCCGTAGATCCTTAATCAGGGGGCACTTTACTGTCGGATTTTTTCCAAACCCGCGCTAATTGCCTCCTTAGCGCAATTAGCACCCGTTGCCACCGACCGCGTTTTCCTACTCCTCCTGGTTCCGTAGATCCTTAATAAGTTGGCACTTTACTGTCGGATTTTTTCCAAACCCGCGCTAATTGCCTCCTTGGCGCAATTAGCACCCGTTGCCACCGACCGCGTTTTCCTACTCCTCCTGGTTCCGTAGATCCTTAATAAGGGGGCACTTTACTGTTGGATTTTTTCCAAACCCGCGCTAATTGCCTCCTTCGCGCAATTAGCTCCCGTTGCCACCGACCGCGTTTTCCTACTCCTCCTGGTTCCGTAGATCCTTAATAAGGGGGCACTTTACTGTCGGATTTTTTCCAAACCCGCGCTAATTGCCTCCTTGGCGCAATTAGCACCCGTTCCCACCGACCGCGTTTTCCTACTCCTCCTGGTTCCGTAGATCCTTAATAAGGGGGCACTTTACTGTTGGATTTTTTCCAAACCCGCGCTAATTGCCTCCTTGGCGCAATTAGCACCCGTTGCCACCGACCGCGTTTTCCTACTCCTCCTGGCTCCGTAGATCCTTAATAAGGGGGCACTTTACTGTTGGATTTTTTCCAAACCCGCGCTAATTGCCTCCTTGGCGCAATTAGCACCCGTTGCCACCGACCGCGTTTTCCTACTCCTCCTGGTTCCGTAGATCCTTAATAAGGGGGCACTTTACTGTTGGATTTTTTCCAAACCCGCGCTAATTGCCTCCTTGGCGCAATTAGCACCCGTTGCCACCGACCGCGTTTTCCTACTCCTCCTGGTTCCGTAGATCCTTAATAAGGGGGCACTTTACTTTCGGATTTTTTCCAAACCCGCGCTAATTGCCTCCTTGGCGCAATTAGCACCCGTTGCCACCGACCGCGTTTTCCTACTCCTCCTGGTTCCGTAGATCCTTAATAAGGGGGCACTTTACTTTCGGATTTTTTCCAAACCCGCGCTAATTGCCTCCTTGGCGCAATTAGCACCCGTTGCCACCGACCGCGTTTTCCTACTCCTCCTGGTTCCGTAGATCCTTAATAAGGGGGCACTTTACTGTCGGATTTTTTCCAAACCCGCGCTAATTGCCTCCTTGGCGCAATTAGCACCCGTTCCCACCGACCGCGTTTTCCTACTCCTCCTGGTTCCGTAGATCCTTAATAAGGGGGCACTTTACTGTTGGATTTTTTCCAAACCCGCGCTAATTGCCTCCTTGGCGCAATTAGCACCCGTTGCCACCGACCGCGTTTTCCTACTCCTCCTGGTTCCGTAGATCCTTAATAAGGGGTCACTTTACTGTTGGATTTTTTCCAAACCCGCGCTAATTGCCCCCTTGGCGCAATTAGCACCCGTTGCCACCGACCGCGTTTTCCTACTCCTCCTGGTTCCGTAGATCCTTAATCAGGGGGCACTTTACTGTCGGATTTTTTCCAAACCCGCGCTAATTGCCTCCTTAGCGCAATTAGCACCCGTTGCCACCGACCGCGTTTTCCTACTCCTCCTGGTTCCGTAGATCCTTAATAAGTTGGCACTTTACTGTCGGATTTTTTCCAAACCCGCGCTAATTGCCTCCTTGGCGCAATTAGCACCCGTTGCCACCGACCGCGTTTTCCTACTCCTCCTGGTTCCGTAGATCCTTAATAAGGGGGCACTTTACTGTTGGATTTTTTCCAAACCCGCGCTAATTGCCTCCTTCGCGCAATTAGCTCCCGTTGCCACCGACCGCGTTTTCCTACTCCTCCTGGTTCCGTAGATCCTTAATAAGGGGGCACTTTACTGTTGGATTTTTTCCAAACCCGCGCTAATTGCCTCCTTGGTGCAATTAGCACCCGTTGCCACCGACCGCGTTTTCCTACTCCTCCTGGTTCCGTAGATCCTTAAAAAGGGGGCACTTTACTTTCGGATTTTTTCCAAACCCGCGCTAATTGCCTCCTTGGCGCAATTAGCACCCGTTGCCACCGACCGCGTTTTCCTACTCCTCCTGGTTCCGTAGATCCTTAATAAGGGGGCACTTTACTGTTGGATTTTTTCCAAACCCGCGCTAATTGCCTCCTTGGCGCAATTAGCACCCGTTGCCACCGACCGCGTTTTCCTACTCCTCCTGGTTCCGTAGATCCTTAATAAGGGGGCACTTTACTTTCGGATTTTTTCCAAACCCGCGCTAATTGCCTCCTTGGCGCAATTAGCACCCGTTGCCACCGACCGCGTTTTCCTACTCCTCCTGGTTCCGTAGATCCTTAATAAGGGGGCACTTTACTTTCGGATTTTTTCCAAACCCGCGCTAATTGCCCCCTTGGCGCAATTAGCACCCGTTGCCACCGACCGCGTTTTCCTACTCCTCCTGGTTCCGTAGATCCTTAATAAGGGGGCACTTTACTGTTGGATTTTTTCCAAACCCGCGCTAATTGCCTCCTTGGCGCAATTAGCACCCGTTGCCACCGACCGCGTTTTCCTACTCCTCCTGGTTCCGTAGATCCTTAATAAGGGGGCACTTTACTGTTGGATTTTTTCCAAACCCGCGCTAATTGCCTCCTTGGCGCAATTAGCACCCTTTGCCACCGACCGCGTTTTCCTACTCCTCCTGGTTCCGTAGATCCTTAATAAGGGGGCACTTTACTGTTGGATTTTTTCCAAATCCGCGCTAATTGCCTCCTTCGCGCAATTAGCACCCGTTGCCACCGACCGCGTTTTCCTACTCCTCCTGGTTCCGTAGATCCTTAATAAGGGGGCACTTTACTGTTGGATTTTTTCCAAACCCGCGCTAATTGCCTCCTTGGTGCAATTAGCACCCGTTGCCACCGACCGCGTTTTCCTACTCCTCCTGGTTCCGTAGATCCTTAATAAGGGGGCACTTTACTTTCGGATTTTTTCCAAACCCGCGCTAATTGCCTCCTTGGCGCAATTAGCACCCGTTGCCACCGACCGCGTTTTCCTACTCCTCCTGGTTCCGTAGATCCTTAATAAGGGGGCACTTTACTGTTGGATTTTTTCCAAACCCGCGCTAATTGCCTCCTTGGCGCAATTAGCACCCGTTGCCACCGACCGCGTTTTCCTACTCCTCCTGGTTCCGTAGATCCTTAATAAGGGGGCACTTTACTTTCGGATTTTTTCCAAACCCGCGCTAATTGCCTCCTTGGCGCAATTAGCACCCGTTGCCACCGACCGCGTTTTCCTACTCCTCCTGGTTCCGTAGATCCTTAATAAGGGGGCACTTTACTGTCGGATTTTTTCCAAACCCGCGCTAATTGCCTCCTTGGCGCAATTAGCACCCGTTGCCACCGACCGCGTTTTCCTACTCCTCCTTGTTCCGTAGATCCTTAATAAGTTGGCACTTTACTGTCGGATTTTTTCCAAACCCGCGCTAATTGCCTCCTTGGCGCAATTAGCACCCGTTGCCACCGACCGCGTTTTCCTACTCCTCCTGGTTCCGTAGATCCTTAATAAGGGGGCACTTTACTGTTGGATTTTTTCCAAACCCGCGCTAATTGCCTCCTTGGCGCAATTAGCACCCTTTGCCACCGACCGCGTTTTCCTACTCCTCCTGGTTCCGTAGATCCTTAATAAGGGGGCACTTTACTGTTGGATTTTTTCCAAACCCGCGCTAATTGCCTCCTTCGCGCAATTAGCACCCGTTGCCACCGACCGCGTTTTCCTACTCCTCCTGGTTCCGTAGATCCTTAATAAGGGGGCACTTTACTGTTGGATTTTTTCCAAACCCGCGCTAATTGCCTCCTTGGTGCAATTAGCACCCGTTGCCACCGACCGCGTTTTCCTACTCCTCCTGGTTCCGTAGATCCTTAATAAGGGGGCACTTTACTTTCGGATTTTTTCCAAACCCGCGCCAATTGCCTCCTTGGCGCAATTAGCACCCGTTGCCACCGACCGCGTTTTCCTACTCCTCCTGGTTCCGTAGATCCTTAATAAGGGGGCACTTTACTGTTGGATTTTTTCCAAACCCACGCTAATTGCCTCCTTGGCGCAATTAGCACCCGTTGCCACCGACCGCGTTTTCCTACTCCTCCTGGTTCCGTAGATCCTTAATAAGGGGGCACTTTACTTTCGGATTTTTTCCAAACCCGCGCTAATTGCCTCCTTGGCGCAATTAGCACCCGTTGCCACCGACCGCGTTTTCCTACTCCTCCTGGTTCCGTAGATCCTTAATAAGGGGGCACTTTACTTTCGGATTTTTTCCAAACCCGCGCTAATTGCCTCCTTGGCGCAATTAGCACCCGTTGCCACCGACCGCGTTTTCCTACTCCTCCTGGTTCCGTAGATCCTTAATAAGGGGGCACTTTACTGTTGGATTTTTTCCAAACCCGCGCTAATTGCCTCCTTGGTGCAATTAGCACCCGTTGCCACCGACCGCGTCTTCCTACTCCTCCTGGTTCCGTAGATCCTTAATAAGGGGGCACTTTACTGTTGGATTTTTTCCAAACCCGCGCTAATTGCCTCCTTGGCGCAATTAGCACCCGTTGCCACCGACCGCGTTTTCCTACTCCTCCTGGTTCCGTAGATCCTTAATAAGGGGGCACTTTACTTTCGGATTTTTTCCAAACCCGCGCTAATTGCCTCCTTGGCGCAATTAGCACCCTTTGCCACCGACCGCGTTTTCCTACTCCTCCTGGTTCCGTAGATCCTTAATAAGGGGGCACTTTACTGTTGGATTTTTTCCAAACCCGCGCTAATTGCCTCCTTCGCGCAATTAGCACCCGTTGCCACCGACCGCGTTTTCCTACTCCTCCTGGTTCCGTAGATCCTTAATAAGGGGGCACTTTACTGTTGGATTTTTTCCAAACCAGCGCTAATTGCCTCCTTGGTGCAATTAGCACCCGTTGCCACCGACCGCGTTTTCCTACTCCTCCTGGTTCCGTAGATCCTTAATAAGGGGGCACTTTACTTTCGGATTTTTTCCAAACCCGCGCTAATTGCCTCCTTGGCGCAATTAGCACCCGTTGCCACCGACCGCGTTTTCCTACTCCTCCTGGTTCCGTAGATCCTTAATAAGGGGGCACTTTACTGTGGGATTTTTTCCAAACCCACGCTAATTGCCTCCTTGGCGCAATTAGCACCCGTTGCCACCGACCGCGTTTTCCTACTCCTCCTGGTTCCGTAGATCCTTAATAAGGGGGCACTTTACTTTCGGATTTTTTCCAAACCCGCGCTAATTGCCTCCTTGGCGCAATTAGCACCCGTTGCCACCGACCGCGTTTTCCTACTCCTCCTGGTTCCGTAGATCCTTAATAAGGGGGCACTTTACTTTCGGATTTTTTCCAAACCCGCGCTAATTGCCTCCTTGGCGCAATTAGCACCCGTTGCCACCGACCGCGTTTTCCTACTCCTCCTGGTTCCGTAGATCCTTAATAAGGGGGCACTTTACTGTTGGATTTTTTCCAAACCCGCGCTAATTGCCTCCTTGGTGCAATTAGCACCCGTTGCCACCGACCGCGTCTTCCTACTCCTCCTGGTTCCGTAGATCCTTAATAAGGGGGCACTTTACTGTTGGATTTTTTCCAAACCCGCGCTAATTGCCTCCTTGGCGCAATTAGCACCCGTTGCCACCGACCGCGTTTTCCTACTCCTCCTGGTTCCGTAGATCCTTAATAAGGGGGCACTTTACTTTCGGATTTTTTCCAAACCCGCGCTAATTGCCTCCTTGGCGCAATTAGCACCCGTTACCACCGACCGCGTTTTCCTACTCCTCCTGGTTCCGTAGATCCTTAATAAGGGGGCACTTTACTTTCGGATTTTTTCCAAACCCGCGCTAATTGCCTCCTTGGCGCAATTAGCACCCGTTGCCACCAACCGCGTTTTCCTACTCCTCCTGGTTCCGTAGATCCTTAATAAGGGGGCACTTTACTGTTGGATTTTTTCCAAACCCGCGCTAATTGCCTCCTTGGTGCAATTAGCACCCGTTGCCACCGACCGCGTTTTCGTACTCCTCCTGGTTCCGTAGATCCTTAATAAGGGGGCACTTTACTGTTGGATTTTTTCCAAACCCGCGCTAATTGCCTCCTTGGCGCAATTAGCACCCGTTGCCACCGACCGCGTTTTCCTACTCCTCCTGGTTCCGTAGATCCTTAATAAGGGGGCACTTTACTTTCGGATTTTTTCCAAACCCGCGCTAATTGCCTCCTTGGCGCAATTAGCACCCGTTGCCACCGACCGCGTTTTCCTACTCCTCCTGGTTCCGTAGATCCTTAATAAGGGGGCACTTTACTTTCGGATTTTTTCCAAACCCGCGCTAATTGCCTCCTTGGCGCAATTAGCACCCGTTGCCACCGACCGCGTTTTCCTACTCCTCCTGGTTCCGTAGATCCTTAATAAGGGGGCACTTTACTGTTGGATTTTTTCCAAACCCGCGCTAATTGCCTCCTTGGTGCAATTAGCACCCGTTGCCACCGACCGCGTCTTCCTACTCCTCCTGGTTCCGTAGATCCTTAATAAGGGGGCACTTTACTGTTGGATTTTTTCCAAACCCCCGCTAATTGCCTCCTTGGCGCAATTAGCACCCGTTGCCACCGACCGCGTTTTCCTACTCCTCCTGGTTCCGTAGATCCTTAATAAGGGGGCACTTTACTGTTGGATTTTTTCCAAACCCGCGCTAATTGCCTCCTTGGTGCAATTAGCACCCGTTGCCACCGACCGCGTCTTCCTACTCCTCCTGGTTCCGTAGATCCTTAATAAGGGGGCACTTTACTGTTGGATTTTTTCCAAACCCGCGCTAATTGCCTCCTTGGCGCAATTAGCACCCGTTGCCACCGACCGCGTTTTCCTACTCCTCTTGGTTCCGTAGATCCTTAATAAGGGGGCACTTTACTTTCGGATTTTTTCCAAACCCGCGCTAATTGCCTCCTTGGCGCAATTAGCACCCGTTGCCACCGACCGCGTTTTCCTACTCCTCCTGGTTCCGTAGATCCTTAATAAGGGGGCACTTTACTGTTGGATTTTTTCCAAACCCGCGCTAATTGCCTCCTTGGCGCAATTAGCACCCGTTGCCACCGACCGCGTTTTCCTACTCCTCCTGGTTCCGTAGATCCTTAATAAGGGGGCACTTTACTTTCGGATTTTTTCCAAACCCGCGCTAATTGCCTCCTTGGCGCAATTAGCACCCGTTGCCACCGACCGCGTTTTCCTACTCCTCCTGGTTCCGTAGATCCTTAATAAGGGGGCACTTTACTGTCGGATTTTTTCCAAACCCGCGCTAATTGCCTCCTTGGCGCAATTAGCACCCGTTGCCACCGACCGCGTTTTCCTACTCCTCCTTGTTCCGTAGATCCTTAATAAGTTGGCACTTTACTGTCGGATTTTTTCCAAACCCGCGCTAATTGCCTCCTTGGCGCAATTAGCACCCGTTGCCACCGACCGCGTTTTCCTACTCCTCCTGGTTCCGTAGATCCTTAATAAGGGGGCACTTTACTGTTGGATTTTTTCCAAACCCGCGCTAATTGCCTCCTTGGCGCAATTAGCACCCTTTGCCACCGACCGCGTTTTCCTACTCCTCCTGGTTCCGTAGATCCTTAATAAGGGGGCACTTTACTGTTGGATTTTTTCCAAACCCGCGCTAATTGCCTCCTTCGCGCAATTAGCACCCGTTGCCACCGACCGCGTTTTCCTACTCCTCCTGGTTCCGTAGATCCTTAATAAGGGGGCACTTTACTGTTGGATTTTTTCCAAACCCGCGCTAATTGCCTCCTTGGTGCAATTAGCACCCGTTGCCACCGACCGCGTTTTCCTACTCCTCCTGGTTCCGTAGATCCTTAATAAGGGGGCACTTTACTTTCGGATTTTTTCCAAACCCGCGCTAATTGCCTCCTTGGCGCAATTAGCACCCGTTGCCACCGACCGCGTTTTCCTACTCCTCCTGGTTCCGTAGATCCTTAATAAGGGGGCACTTTACTGTTGGATTTTTTCCAAACCCGCGCTAATTGCCTCCTTGGCGCAATTAGCACCCGTTGCCACCGACCGCGTTTTCCTACTCCTCCTGGTTCCGTAGATCCTTAATAAGGGGGCACTTTACTTTCGGATTTTTTCCAAACCCGCGCTAATTGCCTCCTTGGCGCAATTAGCACCCGTTGCCACCGACCGCGTTTTCCTACTCCTCCTGGTTCCGTAGATCCTTAATAAGGGGGCACTTTACTTTCGGATTTTTTCCAAACCCGCGCTAATTGCCTCCTTGGCGCAATTAGCACCCGTTGCCACCGACCGCGTTTTCCTACTCCTCCTGGTTCCGTAGATCCTTAATAAGGGGGCACTTTACTGTTGGATTTTTTCCAAACCCGCGCTAATTGCCTCCTTGGTGCAATTAGCACCCGTTGCCACCGACCGCGTCTTCCTACTCCTCCTGGTTCCGTAGATCCTTAATAAGGGGGCACTTTACTGTTGGATTTTTTCCAAACCCGCGCTAATTGCCTCCTTGGCGCAATTAGCACCCGTTGCCACCGACCGCGTTTTCCTACTCCTCCTGGTTCCGTAGATCCTTAATAAGGGGGCACTTTACTTTCGGATTTTTTCCAAACCCGCGCTAATTGCCTCCTTGGCGCAATTAGCACCCGTTGCCACCGACCGCGTTTTCCTACTCCTCCTGGTTCCGTAGATCCTTAATAAGGGGGCACTTTACTGTTGGATTTTTTCCAAACCCGCGCTAATTGCCTCCTTGGCGCAATTAGCACCCGTTGCCACCGACCGCGTTTTCCTACTCCTCCTGGTTCCGTAGATCCTTAATAAGGGGGCACTTTACTGTTGGATTTTTTCCAAACCCGCGCTAATTGCCTCCTTGGCGCAATTAGCACCCGTTGCCACCGACCGCGTTTTCCTACTCCTCCTGGTTCCGTAGATCCTTAATAAGGGGGCACTTTACTGTTGGATTTTTTCCAAACCCGCGCTAATTGCCTCCTTGGTGCAATTAGCACCCGTTGCCACCGACCGCGTTTTCCTACTCCTCCTGGTTCCGTAGATCCTTAATAAGGGGGCACTTTACTGTTGGATTTTTTCCAAACCCGCGCTAATTGCCTCCTTGGCGCAATTAGCACCCGTTGCCACCGACCGCGTTTTCCTACTCCTCCTGGTTCCGTAGATCCTTAATAAGGGGGCACTTTACTTTCGGATTTTTTCCAAACCCGCGCTAATTGCCTCCTTGGCGCAATTAGCACCCGTTGCCACCGACCGCGTTTTCCTACTCCTCCTGGTTCCGTAGATCCTTAATAAGGGGGCACTTTACTTTCGGATTTTTTCCAAACCCGCGCTAATTGCCTCCTTGGCGCAATTAGCACCCGTTGCCACCGACCGCGTTTTCCTACTCCTCCTGGTTCCGTAGATCCTTAATAAGGGGGCACTTTACTGTTGGATTTTTTCCAAACCCGCGCTAATTGCCTCCTTGGCGCAATTAGCACCCGTTGCCACCGACCGCGTTTTCCTACTCCTCCTGGTTCCGTAGATCCTTAATAAGGGGGCACTTTACTGTTGGATTTTTTCCAAACCCGCGCTAATTGCCTCCTTCGCGCAATTAGCTCCCGTTGCCACCGACCGCGTTTTCCTACTCCTCCTGGTTCCGTAGATCCTTAATAAGGGGGCACTTTACTGTTGGATTTTTTCCAAACCCGCGCTAATTGCCTCCTTGGTGCAATTAGCACCCGTTGCCACCGACCGCGTTTTCCTACTCCTCCTGGTTCCGTAGATCCTTAAAAAGGGGGCACTTTACTTTCGGATTTTTTCCAAACCCGCGCTAATTGCCTCCTTGGCGCAATTAGCACCCGTTGCCACCGACCGCGTTTTCCTACTCCTCCTGGTTCCGTAGATCCTTAATAAGGGGGCACTTTACTGTTGGATTTTTTCCAAACCCGCGCTAATTGCCTCCTTGGCGCAATTAGCACCCGTTGCCACCGACCGCGTTTTCCTACTCCTCCTGGTTCCGTAGATCCTTAATAAGGGGGCACTTTACTTTCGGATTTTTTCCAAACCCGCGCTAATTGCCTCCTTGGCGCAATTAGCACCCGTTGCCACCGACCGCGTTTTCCTACTCCTCCTGGTTCCGTAGATCCTTAATAAGGGGGCACTTTACTTTCGGATTTTTTCCAAACCCGCGCTAATTGCCCCCTTGGCGCAATTAGCACCCGTTGCCACCGACCGCGTTTTCCTACTCCTCCTGGTTCCGTAGATCCTTAATAAGGGGGCACTTTACTGTTGGATTTTTTCCAAACCCGCGCTAATTGCCTCCTTGGCGCAATTAGCACCCGTTGCCACCGACCGCGTTTTCCTACTCCTCCTGGTTCCGTAGATCCTTAATAAGGGGGCACTTTACTGTTGGATTTTTTCCAAACCCGCGCTAATTGCCTCCTTGGCGCAATTAGCACCCTTTGCCACCGACCGCGTTTTCCTACTCCTCCTGGTTCCGTAGATCCTTAATAAGGGGGCACTTTACTGTTGGATTTTTTCCAAATCCGCGCTAATTGCCTCCTTCGCGCAATTAGCACCCGTTGCCACCGACCGCGTTTTCCTACTCCTCCTGGTTCCGTAGATCCTTAATAAGGGGGCACTTTACTGTTGGATTTTTTCCAAACCCGCGCTAATTGCCTCCTTGGTGCAATTAGCACCCGTTGCCACCGACCGCGTTTTCCTACTCCTCCTGGTTCCGTAGATCCTTAATAAGGGGGCACTTTACTTTCGGATTTTTTCCAAACCCGCGCTAATTGCCTCCTTGGCGCAATTAGCACCCGTTGCCACCGACCGCGTTTTCCTACTCCTCCTGGTTCCGTAGATCCTTAATAAGGGGGCACTTTACTGTTGGATTTTTTCCAAACCCGCGCTAATTGCCTCCTTGGCGCAATTAGCACCCGTTGCCACCGACCGCGTTTTCCTACTCCTCCTGGTTCCGTAGATCCTTAATAAGGGGGCACTTTACTTTCGGATTTTTTCCAAACCCGCGCTAATTGCCTCCTTGGCGCAATTAGCACCCGTTACCACCGACCGCGTTTTCCTACTCCTCCTGGTTCCGTAGATCCTTAATAAGGGGGCACTTTACTGTCGGATTTTTTCCAAACCCGCGCTAATTGCCTCCTTGGCGCAATTAGCACCCGTTGCCACCGACCGCGTTTTCCTACTCCTCCTTGTTCCGTAGATCCTTAATAAGTTGGCACTTTACTGTCGGATTTTTTCCAAACCCGCGCTAATTGCCTCCTTGGCGCAATTAGCACCCGTTGCCACCGACCGCGTTTTCCTACTCCTCCTGGTTCCGTAGATCCTTAATAAGGGGGCACTTTACTGTTGGATTTTTTCCAAACCCGCGCTAATTGCCTCCTTGGCGCAATTAGCACCCTTTGCCACCGACCGCGTTTTCCTACTCCTCCTGGTTCCGTAGATCCTTAATAAGGGGGCACTTTACTGTTGGATTTTTTCCAAACCCGCGCTAATTGCCTCCTTCGCGCAATTAGCACCCGTTGCCACCGACCGCGTTTTCCTACTCCTCCTGGTTCCGTAGATCCTTAATAAGGGGGCACTTTACTGTTGGATTTTTTCCAAACCCGCGCTAATTGCCTCCTTGGTGCAATTAGCACCCGTTGCCACCGACCGCGTTTTCCTACTCCTCCTGGTTCCGTAGATCCTTAATAAGGGGGCACTTTACTTTCGGATTTTTTCCAAACCCGCGCCAATTGCCTCCTTGGCGCAATTAGCACCCGTTGCCACCGACCGCGTTTTCCTACTCCTCCTGGTTCCGTAGATCCTTAATAAGGGGGCACTTTACTTTCGGATTTTTTCCAAACCCGCGCTAATTGCCTCCTTGGCGCAATTAGCACCCGTTGCCACCGACCGCGTTTTCCTACTCCTCCTGGTTCCGTAGATCCTTAATAAGGGGGCACTTTACTGTTGGATTTTTTCCAAACCCGCGCTAATTGCCTCCTTGGTGCAATTAGCACCCGTTGCCACCGACCGCGTCTTCCTACTCCTCCTGGTTCCGTAGATCCTTAATAAGGGGGCACTTTACTGTTGGATTTTTTCCAAACCCGCGCTAATTGCCTCCTTGGCGCAATTAGCACCCGTTGCCACCGACCGCGTTTTCCTACTCCTCCTGGTTCCGTAGATCCTTAATAAGGGGGCACTTTACTTTCGGATTTTTTCCAAACCCGCGCTAATTGCCTCCTTGGCGCAATTAGCACCCTTTGCCACCGACCGCGTTTTCCTACTCCTCCTGGTTCCGTAGATCCTTAATAAGGGGGCACTTTACTGTTGGATTTTTTCCAAACCCGCGCTAATTGCCTCCTTCGCGCAATTAGCACCCGTTGCCACCGACCGCGTTTTCCTACTCCTCCTGGTTCCGTAGATCCTTAATAAGGGGGCACTTTACTGTTGGATTTTTTCCAAACCAGCGCTAATTGCCTCCTTGGTGCAATTAGCACCCGTTGCCACCGACCGCGTTTTCCTACTCCTCCTGGTTCCGTAGATCCTTAATAAGGGGGCACTTTACTTTCGGATTTTTTCCAAACCCGCGCTAATTGCCTCCTTGGCGCAATTAGCACCCGTTGCCACCGACCGCGTTTTCCTACTCCTCCTGGTTCCGTAGATCCTTAATAAGGGGGCACTTTACTGTGGGATTTTTTCCAAACCCACGCTAATTGCCTCCTTGGCGCAATTAGCACCCGTTGCCACCGACCGCGTTTTCCTACTCCTCCTGGTTCCGTAGATCCTTAATAAGGGGGCACTTTACTTTCGGATTTTTTCCAAACCCGCGCTAATTGCCTCCTTGGCGCAATTAGCACCCGTTGCCACCGACCGCGTTTTCCTACTCCTCCTGGTTCCGTAGATCCTTAATAAGGGGGCACTTTACTTTCGGATTTTTTCCAAACCCGCGCTAATTGCCTCCTTGGCGCAATTAGCACCCGTTGCCACCGACCGCGTTTTCCTACTCCTCCTGGTTCCGTAGATCCTTAATAAGGGGGCACTTTACTGTTGGATTTTTTCCAAACCCGCGCTAATTGCCTCCTTGGTGCAATTAGCACCCGTTGCCACCGACCGCGTCTTCCTACTCCTCCTGGTTCCGTAGATCCTTAATAAGGGGGCACTTTACTGTTGGATTTTTTCCAAACCCGCGCTAATTGCCTCCTTGGCGCAATTAGCACCCGTTGCCACCGACCGCGTTTTCCTACTCCTCCTGGTTCCGTAGATCCTTAATAAGGGGGCACTTTACTTTCGGATTTTTTCCAAACCCGCGCTAATTGCCTCCTTGGCGCAATTAGCACCCGTTACCACCGACCGCGTTTTCCTACTCCTCCTGGTTCCGTAGATCCTTAATAAGGGGGCACTTTACTTTCGGATTTTTTCCAAACCCGCGCTAATTGCCTCCTTGGCGCAATTAGCACCCGTTGCCACCAACCGCGTTTTCCTACTCCTCCTGGTTCCGTAGATCCTTAATAAGGGGGCACTTTACTGTTGGATTTTTTCCAAACCCGCGCTAATTGCCTCCTTGGTGCAATTAGCACCCGTTGCCACCGACCGCGTTTTCGTACTCCTCCTGGTTCCGTAGATCCTTAATAAGGGGGCACTTTACTGTTGGATTTTTTCCAAACCCGCGCTAATTGCCTCCTTGGCGCAATTAGCACCCGTTGCCACCGACCGCGTTTTCCTACTCCTCCTGGTTCCGTAGATCCTTAATAAGGGGGCACTTTACTTTCGGATTTTTTCCAAACCCGCGCTAATTGCCTCCTTGGCGCAATTAGCACCCGTTGCCACCGACCGCGTTTTCCTACTCCTCCTGGTTCCGTAGATCCTTAATAAGGGGGCACTTTACTTTCGGATTTTTTCCAAACCCGCGCTAATTGCCTCCTTGGCGCAATTAGCACCCGTTGCCACCGACCGCGTTTTCCTACTCCTCCTGGTTCCGTAGATCCTTAATAAGGGGGCACTTTACTGTTGGATTTTTTCCAAACCCGCGCTAATTGCCTCCTTGGTGCAATTAGCACCCGTTGCCACCGACCGCGTCTTCCTACTCCTCCTGGTTCCGTAGATCCTTAATAAGGGGGCACTTTACTGTTGGATTTTTTCCAAACCCCCGCTAATTGCCTCCTTGGCGCAATTAGCACCCGTTGCCACCGACCGCGTTTTCCTACTCCTCCTGGTTCCGTAGATCCTTAATAAGGGGGCACTTTACTGTTGGATTTTTTCCAAACCCGCGCTAATTGCCTCCTTGGTGCAATTAGCACCCGTTGCCACCGACCGCGTCTTCCTACTCCTCCTGGTTCCGTAGATCCTTAATAAGGGGGCACTTTACTGTTGGATTTTTTCCAAACCCGCGCTAATTGCCTCCTTGGCGCAATTAGCACCCGTTGCCACCGACCGCGTTTTCCTACTCCTCTTGGTTCCGTAGATCCTTAATAAGGGGGCACTTTACTTTCGGATTTTTTCCAAACCCGCGCTAATTGCCTCCTTGGCGCAATTAGCACCCGTTGCCACCGACCGCGTTTTCCTACTCCTCCTGGTTCCGTAGATCCTTAATAAGGGGGCACTTTACTGTTGGATTTTTTCCAAACCCGCGCTAATTGCCTCCTTGGCGCAATTAGCACCCGTTGCCACCGACCGCGTTTTCCTACTCCTCCTGGTTCCGTAGATCCTTAATAAGGGGGCACTTTACTTTCGGATTTTTTCCAAACCCGCGCTAATTGCCTCCTTGGCGCAATTAGCACCCGTTGCCACCGACCGCGTTTTCCTACTCCTCCTGGTTCCGTAGATCCTTAATAAGGGGGCACTTTACTGTCGGATTTTTTCCAAACCCGTGCTAATTGCCTCCTTGGCGCAATTAGCACCCGTTGCCACCGACCGCGTTTTCCTACTCCTCCTTGTTCCGTAGATCCTTAATAAGTTGGCACTTTACTGTCGGATTTTTTCCAAACCCGCGCTAATTGCCTCCTTGGCGCAATTAGCACCCGTTGCCACCGACCGCGTTTTCCTACTCCTCCTGGTTCCGTAGATCCTTAATAAGGGGGCACTTTACTGTTGGATTTTTTCCAAACCCGCGCTAATTGCCTCCTTGGCGCAATTAGCACCCGTTGCCACCGACCGCGTTTTCCTACTCCTCCTGGTTCCGTAGATCCTTAATAAGGGGGCACTTTACTGTTGGATTTTTTCCAAACCCGCGCTAATTGCCTCCTTGGTGCAATTAGCACCCGTTGCCACCGACCGCGTTTTCCTACTCCTCCTGGTTCCGTAGATCCTTAATAAGGGGGCACTTTACTTTCGGATTTTTTCCAAACCCGCGCTAATTGCCTCCTTGGCGCAATTAGCACCCGTTGCCACCGACCGCGTTTTCCTACTCCTCCTGGTTCCGTAGATCCTTAATAAGGGGGCACTTTACTGTTGGATTTTTTCCAAACCCGCGCTAATTGCCTCCTTGGCGCAATTAGCACCCGTTGCCACCGACCGCGTTTTCCTACTCCTCCTGGTTCCGTAGATCCTTAATAAGGGGGCACTTTACTTTCGGATTTTTTCCAAACCCGCGCTAATTGCCTCCTTGGCGCAATTAGCACCCGTTGCCACCGACCGCGTTTTCCTACTCCTCCTGGTTCCGTAGATCCTTAATAAGGGGGCACTTTACTTTCGGATTTTTTCCAAACCCGCGCTAATTGCCTCCTTGGCGCAATTAGCACCCGTTGCCACCGACCGCGTTTTCCTACTCCTCCTGGTTCCGTAGATCCTTAATAAGGGGGCACTTTACTGTTGGATTTTTTCCAAACCCGCGCTAATTGCCTCCTTGGTGCAATTAGCACCCGTTGCCACCGACCGCGTCTTCCTACTCCTCCTGGTTCCGTAGATCCTTAATAAGGGGGCACTTTACTGTTGGATTTTTTCCAAACCCGCGCTAATTGCCTCCTTGGCGCAATTAGCACCCGTTGCCACCGACCGCGTTTTCCTACTCCTCCTGGTTCCGTAGATCCTTAATAAGGGGGCACTTTACTTTCGGATTTTTTCCAAACCCGCGCTAATTGCCTCCTTGGCGCAATTAGCACCCGTTGCCACCGACCGCGTTTTCCTACTCCTCCTGGTTCCGTAGATCCTTAATAAGGGGGCACTTTACTGTTGGATTTTTTCCAAACCCGCGCTAATTGCCTCCTTGGCGCAATTAGCACCCGTTGCCACCGACCGCGTTTTCCTACTCCTCCTGGTTCCGTAGATCCTTAATAAGGGGGCACTTTACTGTTGGATTTTTTCCAAACCCGCGCTAATTGCCTCCTTGGTGCAATTAGCACCCGTTGCCACCGACCGCGTTTTCCTACTCCTCCTGGTTCCGTAGATCCTTAATAAGGGGGCACTTTACTTTCGGATTTTTTCCAAACCCGCGCTAATTGCCTCCTTGGCGCAATTAGCACCCGTTGCCACCGACCGCGTTTTCCTACTCCTCCTGGTTCCGTAGATCCTTAATAAGGGGGCACTTTACTGTTGGATTTTTTCCAAACCCGCGCTAATTGCCTCCTTGGCGCAATTAGCACCCGTTGCCACCGACCGCGTTTTCCTACTCCTCCTGGTTCCGTAGATCCTTAATAAGGGGGCACTTTACTTTCGGATTTTTTCCAAACCCGCGCTAATTGCCTCCTTGGCGCAATTAGCACCCGTTGCCACCGACCGCGTTTTCCTACTCCTCCTGGTTCCGTAGATCCTTAATAAGGGGGCACTTTACTTTCGGATTTTTTCCAAACCCGCGCTAATTGCCTCCTTGGCGCAATTAGCACCCGTTGCCACCGACCGCGTTTTCCTACTCCTCCTGGTTCCGTAGATCCTTAATAAGGGGGCACTTTACTGTTGGATTTTTTCCAAACCCGCGCTAATTGCCTCCTTGGCGCAATTAGCACCCGTTGCCACCGACCGCGTTTTCCTACTCCTCCTGGTTCCGTAGATCCTTAATAAGGGGGCACTTTACTGTTGGATTTTTTCCAAACCCGCGCTAATTGCCTCCTTGGCGCAATTAGCACCCGTTGCCACCGACCGCGTTTTCCTACTCCTCCTGGTTCCGTAGATCCTTAATAAGGGGGCACTTTACTTTCGGATTTTTTCCAAACCCGCGCTAATTGCCTCCTTGGCGCAATTAGCACCCGTTGCCACCGACCGCGTTTTCCTACTCCTCCTGGTTCCGTAGATCCTTAATAAGGGGGCACTTTACTTTCGGATTTTTTCCAAACCCGCGCTAATTGCCTCCTTGGCGCAATTAGCACCCGTTGCCACCGACCGCGTTTTCCTACTCCTCCTGGTTCCGTAGATCCTTAATAAGGGGGCACTTTACTGTTGGATTTTTTCCAAACCCGCGCTAATTGCCTCCTTGGTGCAATTAGCACCCGTTGCCACCGACCGCGTTTTCCTACTCCTCCTGGTTCCGTAGATCCTTAATAAGGGGGCACTTTACTGTTGGATTTTTTCCAAACCCGCGCTAATTGCCTCCTTGGCGCAATTAGCACCCGTTGCCACCGACCGCGTTTTCCTACTCCTCCTGGTTCCGTAGATCCTTAATAAGGGGGCACTTTACTTTCGGATTTTTTCCAAACCCGCGCTAATTGCCTCCTTGGCGCAATTAGCACCCGTTGCCACCGACCGCGTTTTCCTACTCCTCCTGGTTCCGTAGATCCTTAATAAGGGGGCACTTTACTTTCGGATTTTTTCCAAACCCGCGCTAATTGCCTCCTTGGCGCAATTAGCACCCGTTGCCACCGACCGCGTTTTCCTACTCCTCCTGGTTCCGTAGATCCTTAATAAGGGGGCACTTTACTGTTGGATTTTTTCCAAACCCGCGCTAATTGCCTCCTTGGTGCAATTAGCACCCGTTGCCACCGACCGCGTCTTCCTACTCCTCCTGGTTCCGTAGATCCTTAATAAGGGGGCACTTTACTGTTGGATTTTTTCCAAACCCGCGCTAATTGCCTCCTTGGCGCAATTAGCACCCGTTGCCACCGACCGCGTTTTCCTACTCCTCCTGGTTCCGTAGATCCTTAATAAGGGGGCACTTTACTGTTGGATTTTTTCCAAACCCGCGCTAATTGCCTCCTTGGCGCAATTAGCACCCGTTGCCACCGACCGCGTTTTCCTACTCCTCTTGGTTCCGTAGATCCTTAATAAGGGGGCACTTTACTTTCGGATTTTTTCCAAACCCGCGCTAATTGCCTCCTTGGCGCAATTAGCACCCGTTGCCACCGACCGCGTTTTCCTACTCCTCCTGGTTCCGTAGATCCTTAATAAGGGGGCACTTTACTTTCGGATTTTTTCCAAACCCGCGCTAATTGCCTCCTTGGCGCAATTAGCACCCGTTGCCACCGACCGCGTTTTCCTACTCCTCCTGGTTCCGTAGATCCTTAATAAGGGGGCACTTTACTGTTGGATTTTTTCCAAACCCGCGCTAATTGCCTCCTTGGCGCAATTAGCACCCGTTGCCACCGACCGCGTTTTCCTACTCCTCCTGGTTCCGTAGATCCTTAATAAGGGGGCACTTTACTGTTGGATTTTTTCCAAACCCGCGCAAATTGCCTCCTTGGCGCAATTAGCACCCTTTGCCACCGACCGCGTTTTCCTACTCCTCCTGGTTCCGTAGATCCTTAATAAGGGGGCACTTTACTGTTGGATTTTTTCCAAATCCGCGCTAATTGCCTCCTTCGCGCAATTAGCACCCGTTGCCACCGACCGCGTTTTCCTACTCCTCCTGGTTCCGTAGATCCTTAATAAGGGGGCACTTTACTGTTGGATTTTTTCCAAACCCGCGCTAATTGCCTCCTTGGTGCAATTAGCACCCGTTGCCACCGACCGCGTTTTCCTACTCCTCCTGGTTCCGTAGATCCTTAATAAGGGGGCACTTTACTTTCGGATTTTTTTCAAACCCGCGCTAATTGCCTCCTTGGCGCAATTAGCACCCGTTGCCACCGACCGCGTTTTCCTACTCCTCCTGGTTCCGTAGATCCTTAATAAGGGGGCACTTTACTTTCGGATTTTTTCCAAACCCGCGCTAATTGCCTCCTTGGCGCAATTAGCACCCGTTGCCACCGACCGCGTTTTCCTACTCCTCCTGGTTCCGTAGATCCTTAATAAGCGGGCACTTTACTGTCGGATTTTTTCCAAACCCGCGCTAATTGCCTCCTTGGCGCAATTAGCACCCGTTGCCACCGACCGCGTTTTCCTACTCCTCCTTGTTCCGTAGATCCTTAATAAGTTGGCACTTTACTGTCGGATTTTTTCCGAACCCGCGCTAATTGCCTCCTTGGCGCAATTAGCACCCGTTGCCACCGACCGCGTTTTCCTACTCCTCCTGGTTCCGTAGATCCTTAATAAGGGGGCACTTTACTGTTGGATTTTTTCCAAACCCGCGCTAATTGCCTCCTTGGCGCAATTAGCACCCTTTGCCACCGACCGCGTTTTCCTACTCCTCCTGGTTCCGTAGATCCTTAATAAGGGGGCACTTTACTGTTGGATTTTTTCCAAACCCGCGCTAATTGCCTCCTTCGCGCAATTAGCACCCGTTGCCACCGACCGCGTTTTCCTACTCCTCCTGGTTCCGTAGATCCTTAATAAGGGGGCACTTTACTGTTGGATTTTTTCCAAACCCGCGCTAATTGCCTCCTTGGTGCAATTAGCACCCGTTGCCACCGACCGCGTTTTCCTACTCCTCCTGGTTCCGTAGATCCTTAATAAGGGGGCACTTTACTTTCGGATTTTTTCCAAACCCGCGCTAATTGCCTCCTTGGCGCAATTAGCACCCGTTGCCACCGACCGCGTTTTCCTACTCCTCCTGGTTCCGTAGATCCTTAATAAGGGGGCACTTTACTGTTGGATTTTTTCCAAACCCGCGCTAATTGCCTCCTTGGCGCAATTAGCACCCGTTGCCACCGACCGCGTTTTCCTACTCCTCCTGGTTCCGTAGATCCTTAATAAGGGGGCACTTTACTTTCGGATTTTTTCCAAACCCGCGCTAATTGCCTCCTTGGCGCAATTAGCACCCGTTGCCACCGACCGCGTTTTCCTACTCCTCCTGGTTCCGTAGATCCTTAATAAGGGGGCACTTTACTTTCGGATTTTTTCCAAACCCGCGCTAATTGCCTCCTTGGCGCAATTAGCACCCGTTGCCACCGACCGCGTTTTCCTACTCCTCCTGGTTCCGTAGATCCTTAATAAGGGGGCACTTTACTGTTGGATTTTTTCCAAACCCGCGCTAATTGCCTCCTTGGTGCAATTAGCACCCGTTGCCACCGACCGCGTCTTCCTACTCCTCCTGGTTCCGTAGATCCTTAATAAGGGGGCACTTTACTGTTGGATTTTTTCCAAACCCGCGCTAATTGCCTCCTTGGCGCAATTAGCACCCGTTGCCACCGACCGCGTTTTCCTACTCCTCCTGGTTCCGTAGATCCTTAATAAGGGGGCACTTTACTTTCGGATTTTTTCCAAACCCGCGCTAATTGCCTCCTTGGCGCAATTAGCACCCGTTGCCACCGACCGCGTTTTCCTACTCCTCCTGGTTCCGTAGATCCTTAATAAGGGGGCACTTTACTGTTGGATTTTTTCCAAACCCGCGCTAATTGCCTCCTTGGCGCAATTAGCACCCGTTGCCACCGACCGCGTTTTCCTACTCCTCCTGGTTCCGTAGATCCTTAATAAGGGGGCACTTTACTGTTGGATTTTTTCCAAACCCGCGCTAATTGCCTCCTTCGCGCAATTAGCACCCGTTGCCACCGACCGCGTTTTCCTACTCCTCCTGGTTCCGTAGATCCTTAATAAGGGGGCACTTTACTGTTGGATTTTTTCCAAACCCGCGCTAATTGCCTCCTTGGTGCAATTAGCACCCGTTGCCACCGACCGCGTTTTCCTACTCCTCCTGGTTCCGTAGATCCTTAATAAGGGGGCACTTTACTTTCGGATTTTTTCCAAACCCGCGCTAATTGCCTCCTTGGCGCAATTAGCACCCGTTGCCACCGACCGCGTTTTCCTACTCCTCCTGGTTCCGTAGATCCTTAATAAGGGGGCACTTTACTGTTGGATTTTTTCCAAACCCGCGCTAATTGCCTCCTTGGCGCAATTAGCACCCGTTGCCACCGACCGCGTTTTCCTACTCCTCCTGGTTCCGTAGATCCTTAATAAGGGGGCACTTTACTTTCGGATTTTTTCCAAACCCGCGCTAATTGCCTCCTTGGCGCAATTAGCACCCGTTGCCACCGACCGCGTTTTCCTACTCCTCCTGGTTCCGTAGATCCTTAATAAGGGGGCACTTTACTTTCGGATTTTTTCCAAACCCGCGCTAATTGCCTCCTTGGCGCAATTAGCACCCGTTGCCACCGACCGCGTTTTCCTACTCCTCCTGGTTCCGTAGATCCTTAATAAGGGGGCACTTTACTGTTGGATTTTTTCCAAACCCGCGCTAATTGCCTCCTTGGCGCAATTAGCACCCGTTGCCACCGACCGCGTTTTCCTACTCCTCCTGGTTCCGTAGATCCTTAATAAGGGGGCACTTTACTGTTGGATTTTTTCCAAACCCGCGCTAATTGCCTCCTTGGCGCAATTAGCACCCGTTGCCACCGACCGCGTTTTCCTACTCCTCCTGGTTCCGTAGATCCTTAATAAGGGGGCACTTTACTTTCGGATTTTTTCCAAACCCGCGCTAATTGCCTCCTTGGCGCAATTAGCACCCGTTGCCACCGACCGCGTTTTCCTACTCCTCCTGGTTCCGTAGATCCTTAATAAGGGGGCACTTTACTGTTGGATTTTTTCCAAACCCGCGCTAATTGCCTCCTTCGCGCAATTAGCACCCGTTGCCACCGACCGCGTCTTCCTACTCCTCCTGGTTCCGTAGATCCTTAGTAAGGGGGCACTTTACTGTTGGCCATATAGGGAGCAGGCCCAACCCCCCAAAATCAAGTCGCTTGGACTCCAAACTCGCAGGGTATCTTCTATGCATAATACTACACATTCTGTGCGAATTTGAGCCCCGAGGAAGAATTCCAGACCCTCTAGGGGGGTGGCCTTAAACGGCTTTAGGCACCGTATTACTCAGTCTGTGAGCGACTCAGAACGGCTACAAGGCCATATAGGGAGCAGGCCCAACCCCCCAAAATCAAGTCGCTTGGACTCCAAACTCGCAAGGTATCTTCTATGCATAATACTACACATTCTGTGCGAATTTGAGCCCCGAGGAAGAATTCTAGACCCTCTAGGGGGGTGGCCTTAAACGGCTTTAGGCACCGTATTACTCAGTCTGTGAGCGACTCAGAACGGCTACAAGGCCATATAGGGAGCAGGCCCAACCCCCCAAAATCAAGTCGCTTGGACTCCAAACTCGCAGGGTATCTTCTATGCATAATACTACACATTCTGTGCGAATTTGAGCCCCGAGGAAGAATTCTAGACCCTCTAGGGGGGTGGCCTTAAACGGCTTTAGGCACCGTATTACTCAGTCTGTGAGCGACTCAGAACGGCTACAAGGCCATATAGGGAGCAGGCCCAACCCCCCAAAATCAAGTCGCTTGGACTCCAAACTCGCAGGGTATCTTCTATGCATAATACTACACATTCTGTGCGAATTTGAGCCCCGAGGAAGAATTCTAGACCGTCTAGGGGGTGGCCTTAAACGGCTTTAGGCACCGTATTACTCAGTCTGTGAGCGACTCAGAACGGCTACAAGGCCATATAGGGAGCAGGCCCAACCCCCCAAAATCAAGTCGCTTGGACTCCAAACTCGCAGGGTATCTTCTATGCATAATACTACACATTCTGTGCGAATTTGAGCCCCGAGGAAGAATTCTAGACCCTCCTGGGGGGTGGCCTTAAACGGCTTTAGGCACCGTATTACTCAGTCTGTGAGCGACTCAGAACGGCTACAAGGCCATATAGGGAGCAGGCCCAACCCCCCAAAATCAAGTCGCTTGGACTCCAAACTCGCAGGGTATCTTCTATGCATAATACTACACATTCTGTGCGAATTTGAGCCCCGAGGAAGAATTCTAGACCCTCTAGGGGGGTGGCCTTAAACGGCTTTAGGCACCGTATTACTCAGTCTGTGAGCGACTCAGAACGGCTACAAGGCCATATAGGGAGCAGGCCCAACCCCCCAAAATCAAGTCGCTTGGACTCCAAACTCGCAGGGTATCTTCTATGCATAATACTACACATTCTGTGCGAATTTGAGCCCCGAGGAAGAATTCTAGACCCTCTAGGGGGGTGGCCTTAAACGGCTTTAGGCACCGTATTACTCAGTCTGTGAGCGACTCAGAACGGCTACAAGGCCATATAGGGAGCAGGCCCAACCCCCCAAAATCAAGTCGCTTGGACTCCAAACTCGCAGGGTATCTTCTATGCATAATACTACACATTCTGTGCGAATTTGAGCCCCGAGGAAGAATTCTAGACCGTCTAGGGGGGTGGCCTTAAACGGCTTTAGGCACCGTATTACTCAGTCTGTGAGCGACTCAGAACGGCTACAAGGCCATATAGGGAGCAGGCCCAACCCCCCAAAATCAAGTCGCTTGGACTCCAAACTCGCAGGGTATCTTCTATGCATAATACTACACATTCTGTGCGAATTTGAGCCCCGAGGAAGAATTCTAGACCCTCCTGGGGGTGGCCTTAAACGGCTTTAGGCACCGTATTACTCAGTCTGTGAGCGACTCAGAACGGCTACAAGGCCATATAGGGAGCAGGCCCAACCCCCCAAAATCAAGTCGCTTGGACTCCAAACTCGCAGGGTATCTTCTATGCATAATACTACACATTCTGTGCGAATTTGAGCCCCGAGGAAGAATTCTAGACCCTCTAGGGGGGTGGCCTTAAACGGCTTTAGGCACCGTATTACTCAGTCTGTGAGCGACTCAGAACGGCTACAAGGCCATATAGGGAGCAGGCCCAACCCCCCAAAATCAAGTCGCTTGGACTCCAAACTCGCAGGGTATCTTCTATGCATAATACTACACATTCTGTGCGAATTTGAGCCCCGAGGAAGAATTCTAGACCCTCTAGGGGGGTGGCCTTAAACGGCTTTAGGCACCGTATTACTCAGTCTGTGAGCGACTCAGAACGGCTACAAGGCCATATAGGGAGCAGGCCCAACCCCCCAAAATCAAGTCGCTTGGACTCCAAACTCGCAGGGTATCTTCTATGCATAATACTACACATTCTGTGCGAATTTGAGCCCCGAGGAAGAATTCTAGACCCTCTAGGGGGGTGGCCTTAAACGGCTTTAGGCACCGTATTACTCAGTCTGTGAGCGACTCAGAACGGCTACAAGGCCATATAGGGAGCAGGCCCAACCCCCCAAAATCAAGTCGCTTGGACTCCAAACTCGCAGGGTATCTTCTATGCATAATACTACACATTCTGTGCGAATTTGAGCCCCGAGGAAGAATTCTAGACCCTCTAGGGGGGTGGCCTTAAACGGCTTTAGGCACCGTATTACTCAGTCTGTGAGCGACTCAGAACGGCTACAAGGCCATATAGGGAGCAGGCCCAACCCCCCAAAATCAAGTCGCTTGGACTCCAAACTCGCAGGGTATCTTCTATGCATAATACTACACATTCTGTGCGAATTTGAGCCCCGAGGAAGAATTCTAGACCCTCCTGGGGGGTGGCCTTAAACGGCTTTAGGCACCGTATTACTCAGTCTGTGAGCGACTCAGAACGGCTACAAGGCCATATAGGGAGCAGGCCCAACCCCCCAAAATCAAGTCGCTTGGACTCCAAACTCGCAGGGTATCTTCTATGCATAATACTACACATTCTGTGCGAATTTGAGCCCCGAGGAAGAATTCTAGACCCTCTAGGGGGGTGGCCTTAAACGGCTTTAGGCACCGTATTACTCAGTCTGTGAGCGACTCAGAACGGCTACAAGGCCATATAGGGAGCAGGCCCAACCCCCCAAAATCAAGTCGCTTGGACTCCAAACTCGCAGGGTATCTTCTATGCATAATACTACACATTCTGTGCGAATTTGAGCCCCGAGGAAGAATTCTAGACCCTCTAGGGGGGTGGCCTTAAACGGCTTTAGGCACCGTATTACTCAGTCTGTGAGCGACTCAGAACGGCTACAAGGCCATATAGGGAGCAGGCCCAACCCCCCAAAATCAAGTCGCTTGGACTCCAAACTCGCAGGGTATCTTCTATGCATAATACTACACATTCTGTGCGAATTTGAGCCCCGAGGAAGAATTCTAGACCCTCTAGGGGGGTGGCCTTAAACGGCTTTAGGCACCGTATTACTCAGTCTGTGAGCGACTCAGAACGGCTACAAGGCCATATAGGGAGCAGGCCCAACCCCCCAAAATCAAGTCGCTTGGACTCCAAACTCGCAGGGTATCTTCTATGCATAATACTACACATTCTGTGCGAATTTGAGCCCCGAGGAAGAATTCTAGACCCTCTAGGGGGGTGGCCTTAAACGGCTTTAGGCACCGTATTACTCAGTCTGTGAGCGACTCAGAACGGCTACAAGGCCATATAGGGAGCAGGCCCAACCCCCAAAATCAAGTCGCTTGGACTCCAAACTCGCAGGGTATCTTCTATGCATAATACTACACATTCTGTGCGAATTTGAGCCCCGAGGAAGAATTCTAGACCCTCTAGGGGGGTGGCCTTAAACGGCTTTAGGCACCGTATTACTCAGTCTGTGAGCGACTCAGAACGGCTACAAGGCCATATAGGGAGCAGGCCCAACCCCCCAAAATCAAGTCGCTTGGACTCCAAACTCGCAGGGTATCTTCTATGCATAATACTACACATTCTGTGCGAATTTGAGCCCCGAGGAAGAATTCTAGACCCTCTAGGGGGGTGGCCTTAAACGGCTTTAGGCACCGTATTACTCAGTCTGTGAGCGACTCAGAACGGCTACAAGGCCATATAGGGAGCAGGCCCAACCCCCCAAAATCAAGTCGCTTGGACTCCAAACTCGCAGGGTATCTTCTATGCATAATACTACACATTCTGTGCGAATTTGAGCCCCGAAGAAGAATTCTAGACCCTCTAGGGGGGTGGCCTTAAACGGCTTTAGGCACCGTATTACTCAGTCTGTGAGCGACTCAGAACGGCTACAAGGCCATATAGGGAGCAGGCCCAACCCCCCAAAATCAAGTCGCTTGGACTCCAAACTCGCAGGGTATCTTCTATGCATAATACTACACATTCTGTGCGAATTTGAGCCCCGAGGAAGAATTCTAGACCCTCTAGGGGGGTGGCCTTAAACGGCTTTAGGCACCGTATTACTCAGTCTGTGAGCGACTCAGAACGGCTACAAGGCCATATAGGGAGCAGGCCCAACCCCCCAAAATCAAGTCGCTTGGACTCCAAACTCGCAGGGTATCTTCTATGCATAATACTACACATTCTGTGCGAATTTGAGCCCCGAGGAAGAATTCTAGACCCTCTAGGGGGGTGGCCTTAAACGGCTTTAGGCACCGTATTACTCAGTCTGTGAGCGACTCAGAACGGCTACAAGGCCATATAGGGAGCAGGCCCAACCCCCCAAAATCAAGTCGCTTGGACTCCAAACTCGCAGGGTATCTTCTATGCATAATACTACACATTCTGTGCGAATTTGAGCCCCGAGGAAGAATTCTAGACCCTCTAGGGGGGTGGCCTTAAACGGCTTTAGGCACCGTATTACTCAGTCTGTGAGCGACTCAGAACGGCTACAAGGCCATATAGGGAGCAGGCCCAACCCCCCAAAATCAAGTCGCTTGGACTCCAAACTCGCAGGGTATCTTCTATGCATAATACTACACATTCTGTGCGAATTTGAGCCCCGAGGAAGAATTCTAGACCCTCTAGGGGGGTGGCCTTAAACGGCTTTAGGCACCGTATTACTCAGTCTGTGAGCGACTCAGAACGGCTACAAGGCCATATAGGGAGCAGGCCCAACCCCCCAAAATCAAGTCGCTTGGACTCCAAACTCGCAGGGTATCTTCTATGCATAATACTACACATTCTGTGCGAATTTGAGCCCCGAGGAAGAATTCTAGACCCTCTAGGGGGGTGGCCTTAAACGGCTTTAGGCACCGTATTACTCAGTCTGTGAGCGACTCAGAACGGCTACAAGGCCATATAGGGAGCAGGCCCAACCCCCCAAAATCAAGTCGCTTGGACTCCAAACTCGCAAGGTATCTTCTATGCATAATACTACACATTCTGTGCGAATTTGAGCCCCGAGGAAGAATTCTATACCCTCTAGGGGGGTGGCCTTAAACGGCTTTAGGCACCGTATTACTCAGTCTGTGAGCGACTCAGAACGGCTACAAGGCCATATAGGGAGCAGGCCCAACCCCCCAAAATCAAGTCGCTTGGACTCCAAACTCGCAGGGTATCTTCTATGCATAATACTACACATTCTGTGCGAATTTGAGCCCCGAGGAAGAATTCTAGACCCTCTAGGGGGGTGGCCTTAAACGGCTTTAGGCACCGTATTACTCAGTCTGTGAGCGACTCAGAACGGCTACAAGGCCATATAGGGAGCAGGCCCAACCCCCCAAAATCAAGTCGCTTGGACTCCAAACTCGCAGGGTATCTTCTATGCATAATACTACACATTCTGTGCGAATTTGAGCCCCGAGGAAGAATTCTAGACCCTCTAGGGGGGTGGCCTTAAACGGCTTTAGGCACCGTATTACTCAGTCTGTGAGCGACTCAGAACGGCTACAAGGCCATATAGGGAGCAGGCCCAACTCCCCAAAATCAAGTCGCTTGGACTCCAAACTCGCAGGGTATCTTCTATGCATAATACTACACATTCTGTGCGAATTTGAGCCCCGAGGAAGAATTCTAGACCCTCTAGGGGGGTGGCCTTAAACGGCTTTAGGCACCGTATTACTCAGTCTGTGAGCGACTCAGAACGGCTACAAGGCCATATAGGGAGCAGGCCCAACCCCCCAAAATCAAGTCGCTTGGACTCCAAACTCGCAGGGTATCTTCTATGCATAATACTACACATTCTGTGCGAATTTGAGCCCCGAGGAAGAATTCTAGACCCTCTAGGGGGGTGGCCTTAAACGGCTTTAGGCACCGTATTACTCAGTCTGTGAGCGACTCAGAACGGCTACAAGGCCATATAGGGAGCAGGCCCAACCCCCCAAAATCAAGTCGCTTGGACTCCAAACTCGCAGGGTATCTTCTATGCATAATACTACACATTCTGTGCGAATTTGAGCCCCGAGGAAGAATTCTAGACCCTCTAGGGGGGTGGCCTTAAACGGCTTTAGGCACCGTATTACTCAGTCTGTGAGCGACTCAGAACGGCTACAAGGCCATATAGGGAGCAGGCCCAACCCCCCAAAATCAAGTCGCTTGGACTCCAAACTCGCAGGGTATCTTCTATGCATAATACTACACATTCTGTGCGAATTTGAGCCCCGAGGAAGAATTCTAGACCCTCTAGGGGGGTGGCCTTAAACGGCTTTAGGCACCGTATTACTCAGTCTGTGAGCGACTCAGAACGGCTACAAGGCCATATAGGGAGCAGGCCCAACCCCCCAAAATCAAGTCGCTTGGACTACAAACTCGCAGGGTATCTTCTATGCATAATACTACACATTCTGTGCGAATTTGAGCCCCGAGGAAGAATTCTAGACCCTCTAGGGGGGTGGCCTTAAACGGCTTTAGGCACCGTATTACTCAGTCTGTGAGCGACTCAGAACGGCTACAAGGCCATATAGGGAGCAGGCCCAACCCCCCAAAATCAAGTCGCTTGGACTCCAAACTCGCAGGGTATCTTCTATGCATAATACTACACATTCTGTGCGAATTTGAGCCCCGAGGAAGAATTCTAGACCCTCTAGGGGGGTGGCCTTAAACGGCTTTAGGCACCGTATTACTCAGTCTGTGAGCGACTCAGAACGGCTACAAGGCCATATAGGGAGCAGGCCCAACCCCCCAAAATCAAGTCGCTTGGACTCCAAACTCGCAGGGTATCTTCTATGCATAATACTACACATTCTGTGCGAATTTGAGCCCCGAGGAAGAATTCTAGACCCTCTAGGGGGGTGGCCTTAAACGGCTTTAGGCACCGTATTACTCAGTCTGTGAGCGACTCAGAACGGCTACAAGGCCATATAGGGAGCAGGCCCAACCCCCCAAAATCAAGTCGCTTGGACTCCAAACTCGCAGGGTATCTTCTATGCATAATACTACACATTCTGTGCGAATTTGAGCCCCGAGGAAGAATTCTAGACCCTCTAGGGGGGTGGCCTTAAACGGCTTTAGGCACCGTATTACTCAGTCTGTGAGCGACTCAGAACGGCTACAAGGCCATATAGGGAGCAGGCCCAACCCCCCAAAATCAAGTCGCTTGGACTCCAAACTCGCAGGGTATCTTCTATGCATAATACTACACATTCTGTGCGAATTTGAGCCCCGAGGAAGAATTCTAGACCCTCTAGGGGGGTGGCCTTAAACGGCTTTAGGCACCGTATTACTCAGTCTGTGAGCGACTCAGAACGGCTACAAGGCCATATAGGGAGCAGGCCCAACCCCCCAAAATCAAGTCGCTTGGACTCCAAACTCGCAGGGTATCTTCTATGCATAATACTACACATTCTGTGCGAATTTGAGCCCCGAGGAAGAATTCTAGACCCTCTAGGGGGGTGGCCTTAAACGGCTTTAGGCACCGTATTACTCAGTCTGTGAGCGACTCAGAACGGCTACAAGGCCATATAGGGAGCAGGCCCAACCCCCCAAAATCAAGTCGCTTGGACTCCAAACTCGCAGGGTATCTTCTATGCATAATACTACACATTCTGTGCGAATTTGAGCCCCGAGGAAGAATTCTAGACCCTCTAGGGGGGTGGCCTTAAACGGCTTTAGGCACCGTATTACTCAGTCTGTGAGCGACTCAGAACGGCTACAAGGCCATATAGGGAGCAGGCCCAACCCCCCAAAATCAAGTCGCTTGGACTCCAAACTCGCAGGGTATCTTCTATGCATAATACTACACATTCTGTGCGAATTTGAGCCCCGAGGAAGAATTCTAGACCCTCTAGGGGGGTGGCCTTAAACGGCTTTAGGCACCGTATTACTCAGTCTGTGAGCGACTCAGAACGGCTACAAGGCCATATAGGGAGCAGGCCCAACCCCCCAAAATCAAGTCGCTTGGACTCCAAACTCGCAGGGTATCTTCTATGCATAATACTACACATTCTGTGCGAATTTGAGCCCCGAGGAAGAATTCTAGACCCTCTAGGGGGGTGGCCTTAAACGGCTTTAGGCACCGTATTACTCAGTCTGTGAGCGACTCAGAACGGCTACAAGGCCATATAGGGAGCAGGCCCAACCCCCCAAAATCAAGTCGCTTGGACTCCAAACTCGCAGGGTATCTTCTATGCATAATACTACACATTCTGTGCGAATTTGAGCCCCGAGGAAGAATTCTAGACCCTCTAGGGGGGTGGCCTTAAACGGCTTTAGGCACCGTATTACTCAGTCTGTGAGCGACTCAGAACGGCTACAAGGCCATATAGGGAGCAGGCCCAACCCCCCAAAATCAAGTCGCTTGGACTCCAAACTCGCAGGGTATCTTCTATGCATAATACTACACATTCTGTGCGAATTTGAGCCCCGAGGAAGAATTCTAGACCCTCTAGGGGGGTGGCCTTAAACGGCTTTAGGCACCGTATTACTCAGTCTGTGAGCGACTCAGAACGGCTACAAGGCCATATAGGGAGCAGGCCCAACCCCCCAAAATCAAGTCGCTTGGACTCCAAACTCGCAGGGTATCTTCTATGCATAATACTACACATTCTGTGCGAATTTGAGCCCCGAGGAAGAATTCTAGACCCTCTAGGGGGGTGGCCTTAAACGGCTTTAGGCACCGTATTACTCAGTCTGTGAGCGACTCAGAACGGCTACAAGGCCATATAGGGAGCAGGCCCAACCCCCCAAAATCAAGTCGCTTGGACTCCAAACTCGCAGGGTATCTTCTATGCATAATACTACACATTCTGTGCGAATTTGAGCCCCGAGGAAGAATTCTAGACCCTCTAGGGGGGTGGCCTTAAACGGCTTTAGGCACCGTATTACTCAGTCTGTGAGCGACTCAGAACGGCTACAAGGCCATATAGGGAGCAGGCCCACCCCCCAAAATCAAGTCGCTTGGACTCCAAACTCGCAGGGTATCTTCTATGCATAATACTACACATTCTGTGCGAATTTGAGCCCCGAGGAAGAATTCTAGACCCTCTAGGGGGGTGGCCTTAAACGGCTTTAGGCACCGTATTACTCAGTCTGTGAGCGACTCAGAACGGCTACAAGGCCATATAGGGAGCAGGCCCAACCCCCCAAAATCAAGTCGCTTGGACTCCAAACTCGCAGGGTATCTTCTATGCATAATACTACACATTCTGTGCGAATTTGAGCCCCGAGGAAGAATTCTAGACCCTCTAGGGGGGTGGCCTTAAACGGCTTTAGGCACCGTATTACTCAGTCTGTGAGCGACTCAGAACGGCTACAAGGCCATATAGGGAGCAGGCCCAACCCCCCAAAATCAAGTCGCTTGGACTCCAAACTCGCAGGGTATCTTCTATGCATAATACTACACATTCTGTGCGAATTTGAGCCCCGAGGAAGAATTCTAGACCCTCTAGGGGGGTGGCCTTAAACGGCTTTAGGCACCGTATTACTCAGTCTGTGAGCGACTCAGAACGGCTACAAGGCCATATAGGGAGCAGGCCCAACCCCCCAAAATCAAGTCGCTTGGACTCCAAACTCGCAGGGTATCTTCTATGCATAATACTACACATTCTGTGCGAATTTGAGCCCCGAGGAAGAATTCTAGACCCTCTAGGGGGGTGGCCTTAAACGGCTTTAGGCACCGTATTACTCAGTCTGTGAGCGACTCAGAACGGCTACAAGGCCATATAGGGAGCAGGCCCAACCCCCCAAAATCAAGTCGCTTGGACTCCAAACTCGCAGGGTATCTTCTATGCATAATACTACACATTCTGTGCGAATTTGAGCCCCGAGGAAGAATTCTAGACCCTCTAGGGGGGTGGCCTTAAACGGCTTTAGGCACCGTATTACTCAGTCTGTGAGCGACTCAGAACGGCTACAAGGCCATATAGGGAGCAGGCCCAACCCCCCAAAATCAAGTCGCTTGGACTCCAAACTCGCAGGGTATCTTCTATGCATAATACTACACATTCTGTGCGAATTTGAGCCCCGAGGAAGAATTCTAGACCCTCTAGGGGGGTGGCCTTAAACGGCTTTAGGCACCGTATTACTCAGTCTGTGAGCGACTCAGAACGGCTACAAGGCCATATAGGGAGCAGGCCCAACCCCCCAAAATCAAGTCGCTTGGACTCCAAACTCGCAGGGTATCTTCTATGCATAATACTACACATTCTGTGCGAATTTGAGCCCCGAGGAAGAATTCTAGACCCTCTAGGGGGGCTGGCCTTAAACGGCTTTAGGCACCGTATTACTCAGTCTGTGAGCGACTCAGAACGGCTACAAGGCCATATAGGGAGCAGGCCCAACCCCCCAAAATCAAGTCGCTTGGACTCCAAACTCGCAGGGTATCTTCTATGCATAATACTACACATTCTGTGCGAATTTGAGCCCCGAGGAAGAATTCTAGACCCTCTAGGGGGGTGGCCTTAAACGGCTTTAGGCACCGTATTACTCAGTCTGTGAGCGACTCAGAACGGCTACAAGGCCATATAGGGAGCAGGCCCAACCCCCCAAAATCAAGTCGCTTGGACTCCAAACTCGCAGGGTATCTTCTATGCATAATACTACACATTCTGTGCGAATTTGAGCCCCGAGGAAGAATTCTAGACCCTCTAGGGGGGTGGCCTTAAACGGCTTTAGGCACCGTATTACTCAGTCTGTGAGCGACTCAGAACGGCTACAAGGCCATATAGGGAGCAGGCCCAACCCCCCAAAATCAAGTCGCTTGGACTCCAAACTCGCAGGGTATCTTCTATGCATAATACTACACATTCTGTGCGAATTTGAGCCCCGAGGAAGAATTCTAGACCCTCTAGGGGGGTGGCCTTAAACGGCTTTAGGCACCGTATTACTCAGTCTGTGAGCGACTCAGAACGGCTACAAGGCCATATAGGGAGCAGGCCCAACCCCCCAAAATCAAGTCGCTTGGACTCCAAACTCGCAGGGTATCTTCTATGCATAATACTACACATTCTGTGCGAATTTGAGCCCCGAGGAAGAATTCTAGACCCTCTAGGGGGGTGGCCTTAAACGGCTTTAGGCACCGTATTACTCAGTCTGTGAGCGACTCAGAACGGCTACAAGGCCATATAGGGAGCAGGCCCAACCCCCCAAAATCAAGTCGCTTGGACTCCAAACTCGCAGGGTATCTTCTATGCATAATACTACACATTCTGTGCGAATTTGAGCCCCGAGGAAGAATTCTAGACCCTCTAGGGGGGTGGCCTTAAACGGCTTTAGGCACCGTATTACTCAGTCTGTGAGCGACTCAGAACGGCTACAAGGCCATATAGGGAGCAGGCCCAACCCCCCAAAATCAAGTCGCTTGGACTCCAAACTCGCAGGGTATCTTCTATGCATAATACTACACATTCTGTGCGAATTTGAGCCCCGAGGAAGAATTCTAGACCCTCTAGGGGGGTGGCCTTAAACGGCTTTAGGCACCGTATTACTCAGTCTGTGAGCGACTCAGAACGGCTACAAGGCCATATAGGGAGCAGGCCCAACCCCCCAAAATCAAGTCGCTTGGACTCCAAACTCGCAGGGTATCTTCTATGCATAATACTACACATTCTGTGCGAATTTGAGCCCCGAGGAAGAATTCTAGACCCTCTAGGGGGGTGGCCTTAAACGGCTTTAGGCACCGTATTACTCAGTCTGTGAGCGACTCAGAACGGCTACAAGGCCATATAGGGAGCAGGCCCAACCCCCCAAAATCAAGTCGCTTGGACTCCAAACTCGCAGGGTATCTTCTATGCATAATACTACACATTCTGTGCGAATTTGAGCCCCGAGGAAGAATTCTAGACCCTCTAGGGGGGTGGCCTTAAACGGCTTTAGGCACCGTATTACTCAGTCTGTGAGCGACTCAGAACGGCTACAAGGCCATATAGGGAGCAGGCCCAACCCCCCAAAATCAAGTCGCTTGGACTCCAAACTCGCAGGGTATCTTCTATGCATAATACTACACATTCTGTGCGAATTTGAGCCCCGAGGAAGAATTCTAGACCCTCTAGGGGGGTGGCCTTAAACGGCTTTAGGCACCGTATTACTCAGTCTGTGAGCGACTCAGAACGGCTACAAGGCCATATAGGGAGCAGGCCCAACCCCCCAAAATCAAGTCGCTTGGACTCCAAACTCGCAGGGTATCTTCTATGCATAATACTACACATTCTGTGCGAATTTGAGCCCCGAGGAAGAATTCTAGACCCTCTAGGGGGGTGGCCTTAAACGGCTTTAGGCACCGTATTACTCAGTCTGTGAGCGACTCAGAACGGCTACAAGGCCATATAGGGAGCAGGCCCAACCCCCCAAAATCAAGTCGCTTGGACTCCAAACTCGCAGGGTATCTTCTATGCATAATACTACACATTCTGTGCGAATTTGAGCCCCGAGGAAGAATTCTAGACCCTCTAGGGGGGTGGCCTTAAACGGCTTTAGGCACCGTATTACTCAGTCTGTGAGCGACTCAGAACGGCTACAAGGCCATATAGGGAGCAGGCCCAACCCCCCAAAATCAAGTCGCTTGGACTCCAAACTCGCAGGGTATCTTCTATGCATAATACTACACATTCTGTGCGAATTTGAGCCCCGAGGAAGAATTCTAGACCCTCTAGGGGGGTGGCCTTAAACGGCTTTAGGCACCGTATTACTCAGTCTGTGAGCGACTCAGAACGGCTACAAGGCCATATAGGGAGCAGGCCCAACCCCCCAAAATCAAGTCGCTTGGACTCCAAACTCGCAGGGTATCTTCTATGCATAATACTACACATTCTGTGCGAATTTGAGCCCCGAGGAAGAATTCTAGACCCTCTAGGGGGGTGGCCTTAAACGGCTTTAGGCACCGTATTACTCAGTCTGTGAGCGACTCAGAACGGCTACAAGGCCATATAGGGAGCAGGCCCAACCCCCCAAAATCAAGTCGCTTGGACTCCAAACTCGCAGGGTATCTTCTATGCATAATACTACACATTCTGTGCGAATTTGAGCCCCGAGGAAGAATTCTAGACCCTCTAGGGGGGTGGCCTTAAACGGCTTTAGGCACCGTATTACTCAGTCTGTGAGCGACTCAGAACGGCTACAAGGCCATATAGGGAGCAGGCCCAACCCCCCAAAATCAAGTCGCTTGGACTCCAAACTCGCAGGGTATCTTCTATGCATAATACTACACATTCTGTGCGAATTTGAGCCCCGAGGAAGAATTCTAGACCCTCTAGGGGGGTGGCCTTAAACGGCTTTAGGCACCGTATTACTCAGTCTGTGAGCGACTCAGAACGGCTACAAGGCCATATAGGGAGCAGGCCCAACCCCCCAAAATCAAGTCGCTTGGACTCCAAACTCGCAGGGTATCTTCTATGCATAATACTACACATTCTGTGCGAATTTGAGCCCCGAGGAAGAATTCTAGACCCTCTAGGGGGGTGGCCTTAAACGGCTTTAGGCACCGTATTACTCAGTCTGTGAGCGACTCAGAACGGCTACAAGGCCATATAGGGAGCAGGCCCAACCCCCCAAAATCAAGTCGCTTGGACTCCAAACTCGCAGGGTATCTTCTATGCATAATACTACACATTCTGTGCGAATTTGAGCCCCGAGGAAGAATTCTAGACCCTCTAGGGGGGTGGCCTTAAACGGCTTTAGGCACCGTATTACTCAGTCTGTGAGCGACTCAGAACGGCTACAAGGCCATATAGGGAGCAGGCCCAACCCCCCAAAATCAAGTCGCTTGGACTCCAAACTCGCAGGGTATCTTCTATGCATAATACTACACATTCTGTGCGAATTTGAGCCCCGAGGAAGAATTCTAGACCCTCTAGGGGGGTGGCCTTAAACGGCTTTAGGCACCGTATTACTCAGTCTGTGAGCGACTCAGAACGGCTACAAGGCCATATAGGGAGCAGGCCCAACCCCCCAAAATCAAGTCGCTTGGACTCCAAACTCGCAGGGTATCTTCTATGCATAATACTACACATTCTGTGCGAATTTGAGCCCCGAGGAAGAATTCTAGACCCTCTAGGGGGGTGGCCTTAAACGGCTTTAGGCACCGTATTACTCAGTCTGTGAGCGACTCAGAACGGCTACAAGGCCATATAGGGAGCAGGCCCAACCCCCCAAAATCAAGTCGCTTGGACTCCAAACTCGCAGGGTATCTTCTATGCATAATACTACACATTCTGTGCGAATTTGAGCCCCGATGAAGAATTCTAGACCCTCTAGGGGGGTGGCCTTAAACGGCTTTAGGCACCGTATTACTCAGTCTGTGAGCGACTCAGAACGGCTACAAGGCCATATAGGGAGCAGGCCCAACCCCCCAAAATCAAGTCGCTTGGACTCCAAACTCGCAGGGTATCTTCTATGCATAATACTACACATTCTGTGCGAATTTGAGCCCCGAGGAAGAATTCTAGACCCTCTAGGGGGGTGGCCTTAAACGGCTTTAGGCACCGTATTACTCAGTCTGTGAGCGACTCAGAACGGCTACAAGGCCATATAGGGAGCAGGCCCAACCCCCCAAAATCAAGTCGCTTGGACTCCAAACTCGCAGGGTATCTTCTATGCATAATACTACACATTCTGTGCGAATTTGAGCCCCGAGGAAGAATTCTAGACCCTCTAGGGGGGTGGCCTTAAACGGCTTTAGGCACCGTATTACTCAGTCTGTGAGCGACTCAGAACGGCTACAAGGCCATATAGGGAGCAGGCCCAACCCCCCAAAATCAAGTCGCTTGGACTCCAAACTCGCAGGGTATCTTCTATGCATAATACTACACATTCTGTGCGAATTTGAGCCCCGAGGAAGAATTCTAGACCCTCTAGGGGGGTGGCCTTAAACGGCTTTAGGCACCGTATTACTCAGTCTGTGAGCGACTCAGAACGGCTACAAGGCCATATAGGGAGCAGGCCCAACCCCCCAAAATCAAGTCGCTTGGACTCCAAACTCGCAGGGTATCTTCTATGCATAATACTACACATTCTGTGCGAATTTGAGCCCCGAGGAAGAATTCTAGACCCTCTAGGGGGGTGGCCTTAAACGGCTTTAGGCACCGTATTACTCAGTCTGTGAGCGACTCAGAACGGCTACAAGGCCATATAGGGAGCAGGCCCAACCCCCCAAAATCAAGTCGCTTGGACTCCAAACTCGCAGGGTATCTTCTATGCATAATACTACACATTCTGTGCGAATTTGAGCCCCGAGGAAGAATTCTAGACCCTCTAGGGGGGTGGCCTTAAACGGCTTTAGGCACCGTATTACTCAGTCTGTGAGCGACTCAGAACGGCTACAAGGCCATATAGGGAGCAGGCCCAACCCCCCAAAATCAAGTCGCTTGGACTCCAAACTCGCAGGGTATCTTCTATGCATAATACTACACATTCTGTGCGAATTTGAGCCCCGAGGAAGAATTCTAGACCCTCTAGGGGGGTGGCCTTAAACGGCTTTAGGCACCGTATTACTCAGTCTGTGAGCGACTCAGAACGGCTACAAGGCCATATAGGGAGCAGGCCCAACCCCCCAAAATCAAGTCGCTTGGACTCCAAACTCGCAGGGTATCTTCTATGCATAATACTACACATTCTGTGCGAATTTGAGCCCCGAGGAAGAATTCTAGACCCTCTAGGGGGGTGGCCTTAAACGGCTTTAGGCACCGTATTACTCAGTCTGTGAGCGACTCAGAACGGCTACAAGGCCATATAGGGAGCAGGCCCAACCCCCCAAAATCAAGTCGCTTGGACTCCAAACTCGCAGGGTATCTTCTATGCATAATACTACACATTCTGTGCGAATTTGAGCCCCGAGGAAGAATTCTAGACCCTCTAGGGGGGTGGCCTTAAACGGCTTTAGGCACCGTATTACTCAGTCTGTGAGCGACTCAGAACGGCTACAAGGCCATATAGGGAGCAGGCCCAACCCCCCAAAATCAAGTCGCTTGGACTCCAAACTCGCAGGGTATCTTCTATGCATAATACTACACATTCTGTGCGAATTTGAGCCCCGAGGAAGAATTCTAGACCCTCTAGGGGGGTGGCCTTAAACGGCTTTAGGCACCGTATTACTCAGTCTGTGAGCGACTCAGAACGGCTACAAGGCCATATAGGGAGCAGGCCCAACCCCCCAAAATCAAGTCGCTTGGACTCCAAACTCGCAGGGTATCTTCTATGCATAATACTACACATTCTGTGCGAATTTGAGCCCCGAGGAAGAATTCTAGACCCTCTAGGGGGGTGGCCTTAAACGGCTTTAGGCACCGTATTACTCAGTCTGTGAGCGACTCAGAACGGCTACAAGGCCATATAGGGAGCAGGCCCAACCCCCCAAAATCAAGTCGCTTGGACTCCAAACTCGCAGGGTATCTTCTATGCATAATACTACACATTCTGTGCGAATTTGAGCCCCGAGGAAGAATTCTAGACCCTCTAGGGGGGTGGCCTTAAACGGCTTTAGGCACCGTATTACTCAGTCTGTGAGCGACTCAGAACGGCTACAAGGCCATATAGGGAGCAGGCCCAACCCCCCAAAATCAAGTCGCTTGGACTCCAAACTCGCAGGGTATCTTCTATGCATAATACTACACATTCTGTGCGAATTTGAGCCCCGAGGAAGAATTCTAGACCCTCTAGGGGGGTGGCCTTAAACGGCTTTAGGCACCGTATTACTCAGTCTGTGAGCGACTCAGAACGGCTACAAGGCCATATAGGGAGCAGGCCCAACCCCCCAAAATCAAGTCGCTTGGACTCCAAACTCGCAGGGTATCTTCTATGCATAATACTACACATTCTGTGCGAATTTGAGCCCCGAGGAAGAATTCTAGACCCTCTAGGGGGGTGGCCTTAAACGGCTTTAGGCACCGTATTACTCAGTCTGTGAGCGACTCAGAACGGCTACAAGGCCATATAGGGAGCAGGCCCAACCCCCCAAAATCAAGTCGCTTGGACTCCAAACTCGCAGGGTATCTTCTATGCATAATACTACACATTCTGTGCGAATTTGAGCCCCGAGGAAGAATTCTAGACCCTCTAGGGGGGTGGCCTTAAACGGCTTTAGGCACCGTATTACTCAGTCTGTGAGCGACTCAGAACGGCTACAAGGCCATATAGGGAGCAGGCCCAACCCCCCAAAATCAAGTCGCTTGGACTCCAAACTCGCAGGGTATCTTCTATGCATAATACTACACATTCTGTGCGAATTTGAGCCCCGAGGAAGAATTCTAGACCCTCTAGGGGGGTGGCCTTAAACGGCTTTAGGCACCGTATTACTCAGTCTGTGAGCGACTCAGAACGGCTACAAGGCCATATAGGGAGCAGGCCCAACCCCCCAAAATCAAGTCGCTTGGACTCCAAACTCGCAGGGTATCTTCTATGCATAATACTACACATTCTGTGCGAATTTGAGCCCCGAGGAAGAATTCTAGACCCTCTAGGGGGGTGGCCTTAAACGGCTTTAGGCACCGTATTACTCAGTCTGTGAGCGACTCAGAACGGCTACAAGGCCATATAGGGAGCAGGCCCAACCCCCCAAAATCAAGTCGCTTGGACTCCAAACTCGCAGGGTATCTTCTATGCATAATACTACACATTCTGTGCGAATTTGAGCCCCGAGGAAGAATTCTAGACCCTCTAGGGGGGTGGCCTTAAACGGCTTTAGGCACCGTATTACTCAGTCTGTGAGCGACTCAGAACGGCTACAAGGCCATATAGGGAGCAGGCCCAACCCCCCAAAATCAAGTCGCTTGGACTCCAAACTCGCAGGGTATCTTCTATGCATAATACTACACATTCTGTGCGAATTTGAGCCCCGAGGAAGAATTCTAGACCCTCTAGGGGGGTGGCCTTAAACGGCTTTAGGCACCGTATTACTCAGTCTGTGAGCGACTCAGAACGGCTACAAGGCCATATAGGGAGCAGGCCCAACCCCCCAAAATCAAGTCGCTTGGACTCCAAACTCGCAGGGTATCTTCTATGCATAATACTACACATTCTGTGCGAATTTGAGCCCCGAGGAAGAATTCTAGACCCTCTAGGGGGGTGGCCTTAAACGGCTTTAGGCACCGTATTACTCAGTCTGTGAGCGACTCAGAACGGCTACAAGGCCATATAGGGAGCAGGCCCAACCCCCCAAAATCAAGTCGCTTGGACTCCAAACTCGCAGGGTATCTTCTATGCATAATACTACACATTCTGTGCGAATTTGAGCCCCGAGGAAGAATTCTAGACCCTCTAGGGGGGTGGCCTTAAACGGCTTTAGGCACCGTATTACTCAGTCTGTGAGCGACTCAGAACGGCTACAAGGCCATATAGGGAGCAGGCCCAACCCCCCAAAATCAAGTCGCTTGGACTCCAAACTCGCAGGGTATCTTCTATGCATAATACTACACATTCTGTGCGAATTTGAGCCCCGAGGAAGAATTCTAGACCCTCTAGGGGGGTGGCCTTAAACGGCTTTAGGCACCGTATTACTCAGTCTGTGAGCGACTCAGAACGGCTACAAGGCCATATAGGGAGCAGGCCCAACCCCCCAAAATCAAGTCGCTTGGACTCCAAACTCGCAGGGTATCTTCTATGCATAATACTACACATTCTGTGCGAATTTGAGCCCCGAGGAAGAATTCTAGACCCTCTAGGGGGGTGGCCTTAAACGGCTTTAGGCACCGTATTACTCAGTCTGTGAGCGACTCAGAACGGCTACAAGGCCATATAGGGAGCAGGCCCAACCCCCCAAAATCAAGTCGCTTGGACTCCAAACTCGCAGGGTATCTTCTATGCATAATACTACACATTCTGTGCGAATTTGAGCCCCGAGGAAGAATTCTAGACCCTCTAGGGGGGTGGCCTTAAACGGCTTTAGGCACCGTATTACTCAGTCTGTGAGCGACTCAGAACGGCTACAAGGCCATATAGGGAGCAGGCCCAACCCCCCAAAATCAAGTCGCTTGGACTCCAAACTCGCAGGGTATCTTCTATGCATAATACTACACATTCTGTGCGAATTTGAGCCCCGAGGAAGAATTCTAGACCCTCTAGGGGGGTGGCCTTAAACGGCTTTAGGCACCGTATTACTCAGTCTGTGAGCGACTCAGAACGGCTACAAGGCCATATAGGGAGCAGGCCCAACCCCCCAAAATCAAGTCGCTTGGACTCCAAACTCGCAGGGTATCTTCTATGCATAATACTACACATTCTGTGCGAATTTGAGCCCCGAGGAAGAATTCTAGACCCTCTAGGGGGGTGGCCTTAAACGGCTTTAGGCACCGTATTACTCAGTCTGTGAGCGACTCAGAACGGCTACAAGGCCATATAGGGAGCAGGCCCAACCCCCCAAAATCAAGTCGCTTGGACTCCAAACTCGCAGGGTATCTTCTATGCATAATACTACACATTCTGTGCGAATTTGAGCCCCGAGGAAGAATTCTAGACCCTCTAGGGGGGTGGCCTTAAACGGCTTTAGGCACCGTATTACTCAGTCTGTGAGCGACTCAGAACGGCTACAAGGCCATATAGGGAGCAGGCCCAACCCCCCAAAATCAAGTCGCTTGGACTCCAAACTCGCAGGGTATCTTCTATGCATAATACTACACATTCTGTGCGAATTTGAGCCCCGAGGAAGAATTCTAGACCCTCTAGGGGGGTGGCCTTAAACGGCTTTAGGCACCGTATTACTCAGTCTGTGAGCGACTCAGAACGGCTACAAGGCCATATAGGGAGCAGGCCCAACCCCCCAAAATCAAGTCGCTTGGACTCCAAACTCGCAGGGTATCTTCTATGCATAATACTACACATTCTGTGCGAATTTGAGCCCCGAGGAAGAATTCTAGACCCTCTAGGGGGGTGGCCTTAAACGGCTTTAGGCACCGTATTACTCAGTCTGTGAGCGACTCAGAACGGCTACAAGGCCATATAGGGAGCAGGCCCAACCCCCCAAAATCAAGTCGCTTGGACTCCAAACTCGCAGGGTATCTTCTATGCATAATACTACACATTCTGTGCGAATTTGAGCCCCGAGGAAGAATTCTAGACCCTCTAGGGGGGTGGCCTTAAACGGCTTTAGGCACCGTATTACTCAGTCTGTGAGCGACTCAGAACGGCTACAAGGTGTGAGCGACTCAGAACGGCTACAAGGCCATATAGGGAGCAGGCCCAACCCCCCAAAATCAAGTCGCTTGGACTCCAAACTCGCAGGGTATCTTCTATGCATAATACTACACATTCTGTGCGAATTTGAGCCCCGAGGAAGAATTCTAGACCCTCTAGGGGGGTGGCCTTAAACGGCTTTAGGCACCGTATTACTCAGTCTGTGAGCGACTCAGAACGGCTACAAGGCCATATAGGGAGCAGGCCCAACCCCCCAAAATCAAGTCGCTTGGACTACAAACTCGCAGGGTATCTTCTATGCATAATACTACACATTCTGTGCGAATTTGAGCCCCGAGGAAGAATTCTAGACCCTCTAGGGGGGTGGCCTTAAACGGCTTTAGGCACCGTATTACTCAGTCTGTGAGCGACTCAGAACGGCTACAAGGCCATATAGGGAGCAGGCCCAACCCCCCAAAATCAAGTCGCTTGGACTCCAAACTCGCAGGGTATCTTCTATGCATAATACTACACATTCTGTGCGAATTTGAGCCCCGAGGAAGAATTCTAGACCCTCTAGGGGGGTGGCCTTAAACGGCTTTAGGCACCGTATTACTCAGTCTGTGAGCGACTCAGAACGGCTACAAGGCCATATAGGGAGCATGCCCAACCCCCCAAAATCAAGTCGCTTGGACTCCAAACTCGCAGGGTATCTTCTATGCATAATACTACACATTCTGTGCGAATTTGAGTCCCGAGGAAGAATTCTAGACCCTCTAGGGGGGTGGCCTTAAACGGCTTTAGGCACCGTATTACTCAGTCTGTGAGCGACTCAGAACGGCTACAAGGCCATATAGGGAGCAGGCCCAACCCCCAAAATCAAGTCGCTTGGACTCCAAACTCGCAGGGTATCTTCTATGCATAATACTACACATTCTGTGCGAATTTGAGCCCCGAGGAAGAATTCTAGACCCTCTAGGGGGGTGGCCTTAAACGGCTTTAGGCACCGTATTACTCAGTCTGTGAGCGACTCAGAACGGCTACAAGGCCATATAGGGAGCAGGCCCAACCCCCAAAATCAAGTCGCTTGGACTCCAAACTCGCAGGGTATCTTCTATGCATAATACTACACATCTGTGCGAATTTGAGCCCCGAGGAAGAATTATAGACCCTCTAGGGGGGTGGCCTTAAACGGCTTTAGGCACCGTATTACTCAGTCTGTGAGCGACTCAGAACGGCTACAAGGCCATATAGGGAGCAGGCCCAACCCCCCAAAATCAAGTCGCTTGGACTACAAACTCGCAGGGTATCTTCTATGCATAATACTACACATTCTGTGCGAATTTGAGCCCGAGGAAGAATTCTAGACCCTCTAGGGGGGTGGCCTTAAACGGCTTTAGGCACCGTATTACTCAGTCTGTGAGCGACTCAGAACGGCTACAAGGCCATATAGGGAGCAGGCCCAACCCCCCAAAATCAAGGTCGCTTGGACTACAAACTCGCAGGGTATCTTCTATGCATAATACTACACATTCTGTGCGAATTTGAGCCCCGAGGAAGAATTCTAGACCCTCTAGGGGGGTGGCCTTAAACGGCTTTAGGCACCGTATTACTCAGTCTGTGAGCGACTCAGAACGGCTACAAGGCCATATAGGGAGCAGGCCCAACCCCCCAAAATCAAGTCGCTTGGACTCCAAACTCGCAGGGTATCTTCTATGCATAATACTACACATTCTGTGCGAATTTGAGCCCGAGGAAGAATTCTAGACCCTCTAGGGGGGTGGCCTTAAACGGCTTTAGGCACCGTATTACTCAGTCTGTGAGCGACTCAGAACGGCTACAAGGCCATATAGGGAGCAGGCCCAACCCCCCAAAATCAAGTCGCTTGGACTCCAAACTCGCAGGGTATCTTCTATGCATAATACTACACATTCTGTGCGAATTTGAGCCCCGAGGAAGAATTCTAGACCCTCTAGGGGGGTGGCCATAAACGGCTTTAGGCACCGTATTACTCAGTCTGTGAGCGACTCAGAACGGCTACAAGGCCATATAGGGAGCAGGCCAACCCCCCAAAATCAAGTCGCTTGGACTCCAAACTCGCAGGGTATCTTCTATGCATAATACTACACATTCTGTGCGAATTTGAGCCCCGAGGATGAATTCTAGACCCTCTAGGGGGTGGCCTTAAACGGCTTTAGGCACCGTATTACTCAGTCTGTGAGCGACTCAGAACGGCTACAAGGCCATATAGGGAGCAGGCCCAACCCCCCAAAATCAAGTCGCTTGGACTCCAAACTCGCAGGGTATCTTCTATGCATAATACTACACATTCTGTGCGAATTTGAGCCCCGAGGAAGAATTCTAGACCTTCTAGGGGGATGGCCTTAAACGGCTTTAGGCACCGTATTACTCAGTCTGTGAGCGACTCAGAACGGCTACAAGGCCATATAGGGAGCAGGCCCAACCCCCCAAAATCAAGTCGCTTGGACTACAAACTCGCAGGGTATCTTCTATGCATAATACTACACATTCTGTGCGAATTTGAGCCCCGAGGAAGAATTCTAGACCCTCTAGGGGGGTGGCCTTAAACGGCTTTAGGCACCGTATTACTCAGTCTGTGAGCGACTCAGAACGGCTACAAGGCCATATAGGGAGCAGGCCCAACCCCCAAAATCAAGTCGCTTGGACTCCAAACTCGCAGGGTATCTTCTATGCATAATACTACACATTCTGTGCGAATTTGAGCCCCGAGGAAGTATTCTAGACCCTCTAGGGGGGTGGCCTTAAACGGCTTTAGGCACCGTATTACTCAGTCTGTGAGCGACTCAGAACGGCTACAAGGCCATATAGGGAGCAGGCCCAACCCCCCAAAATCAAGTCGCTTGGACTCCAAACTCGCAGGGTATCTTCTATGCATAATACTACACATTCTGTGCGAATTTGAGCCCCGAGGAAGAATTCTAGACCCTCTAGGGGGGTGGCCCTAAACGGCTTTAGGCACCGTATTCACTCAGTCTGTGAGCGACTCAGAACGGCTACAAGGCCATATAGGGAGCAGGCCCAACCCCCCCAAATCAAGTCGCTTGGACTCCAAACTCGCAGGGTATCTTCTATGCATAATACTACACATTCTGTGCGAATTTGAGCCCCGAGGAAGAATTCTAGACCCTCTAGGGGGCTGGCCGTAAACGGCTTTAGGCACCGTATTACTCAGTCTGTGAGCGACTCAGAACGGCTACAAGGCCATATAGGGAGCAGGCCCAACCCCCCAAAATCAAGTCGCTTGGACTCCAAACTCGCAGGGTATCTTCTATGGATAATACTACACATTCTGTGCGAATTTGAGCCCCGAGGAAGAATTCTAGACCCTCTAGGGGGTGGCCTTAAACGGCTTTAGGCACCGTATTACTCAGTCTGTGAGCGACTCAGAACGGCTACAAGGCCATATAGGGAGCAGGCCCAACCCCCAAAATCAAGTCGCTTGGACTCCAAACTCGCAGGGTATCTTCTATGCATAATACTACACATTCTGTGCGAATTTGAGCCCCGAGGAAGAATTCTAGACCCTCTAGGGGGTGGCCTTAAACGGCTTTAGGCACCGTATTACTCAGTCTGTGAGCGACTCAGAACGGCTACAAGGCCATATAGGGAGCAGGCCCAACCCCCCAAAATCAAGTCGCTTGGACTACAAACTCGCAGGGTATCTTCTATGCATAATACTACACATTCTGTGCGAATTTGAGCCCCGAGGATGAATTCTAGACCTCTAGGGGGGTGGCCTTAAACGGCTTTAGGCACCGTATTACTCAGTCTGTGAGCGACTCAGAACGGCTACAAGGCCATATAGGGAGCAGGCCCAACCCCCCAAAATCAAGTCGCTTGGACTCCAAACTCGCAGGGTATCTTCTATGCATAATACTACACATTCTGTGCGAATTTGAGCCCCGAGGATGAATTCTAGACCCTCTAGGGGGGTGGCCTTAAACGGCTTTAGGCACCGTATTACTCAGTCTGTGAGCGACTCAGAACGGCTACAAGGCCATATAGGGAGCAGGCCCAACCCCCAAAATCAAGTCGCTTGGACTCCAAACTCGCAGGGTATCTTCTATGCATAATACTACACATTCTGTGCGAATTTGAGCCCGAGGAAGAATTCTAGACCCTCTAGGGGGATGGCCTTTAACGGCTTTAGGCACCGTATTACTCAGTCTGTGAGCGACTCAGAACGGCTACAAGGCCATATAGGGAGCAGGCCCAACCCCCAAAATCAAGTCGCTTGGACTCCAAACTCGCAGGGTATCTTCTATGGATAATACTACACATTCTGTGCGAATTTGAGCCCCGAGGAAGAATTCTAGACCCTCTAGGGGGGTGGCCTTAAACGGCTTTAGGCACCGTATTACTCAGTCTGTGAGCGACTCAGAACGGCTACAAGGCCATATAGGGAGCAGGCCCAACCCCCAAAATCAAGTCGCTTGGACTCCAAACTCGCAGGGTATCTTCTATGCATAATACTACACATTCTGTGCGAATTTGAGCCCCGAGGAAGAATTCTAGACCCTCTAGGGGGGTGGCCTTAAACGGCTTTAGGCACCGTATTACTCAGTCTGTGAGCGACTCAGAACGGCTACAAGGCCATATAGGGAGCAGGCCCAACCCCCCAAAATCAAGTCGCTTGGACTACAAACTCGCAGGGTATCTTCTTTGCATAATACTACACATTCTGTGCGAATTTGAGCCCCGAGGAAGAATTCTAGACCCTCTAGGGGATGGCCTTAAACGGCTTTAGGCACCGTATTACTCAGTCTGTGAGCGACTCAGAACGGCTACAAGGCCATATAGGGAGCAGGCCCAACCCCCCAAAATCAAGTCGCTTGGACTCCAAACTCGCAGGGTATCTTCTATGCATAATACTACACATTCTGTGCGAATTTGAGCCCCGAGGAAGAATTCTAGACCCTCTAGGGGGGTGGCCTTAAACGGCTTTAGGCACCGTATTACTCAGTCTGTGAGCGACTCAGAACGGCTACAAGGCCATATAGGGAGCAGGCCCAACCCCCCAAAATCAAGTCGCTTGGACTACAAACTCGCAGGGTATCTTCTATGCATAATACTACACATTCTGTGCGAATTTGAGCCCCGAGGAAGAATTCTAGACCCTCTAGGGGGGTGGCCTTAAACGGCTTTAGGCACCGTATTACTCAGTCTGTGAGCGACTCAGAACGGCTACAAGGCCATATAGGGAGCAGGCCCAACCCCCCAAAATCAAGTCGCTTGGACTCCAAACTCGCAGGGTATCTTCTATGCATAATACTACACATTCTGTGCGAATTTGAGCCCCGAGGATGAATTCTAGACCCTCTAGGGGGGTGGCCTTAAACGGCTTTAGGCACCGTATTACTCAGTCTGTGAGCGACTCAGAACGGCTACAAGGCCATATAGGGAGCAGGCCCAACCCCCCAAAATCAAGTCGCTTGGACTCCAAACTCGCAGGGTATCTTCTATGCATAATACTACACATTCTGTGCGAATTTGAGCCCCGAGGAAGAATTCTAGACCCTCTAGGGGGGTGGCCTTAAACGGCTTTAGGCACCGTATTACTCAGTCTGTGAGCGACTCAGAACGGCTACAAGGCCATATAGGGAGCAGGCCCAACCCCCCAAAATCAAGTCGCTTGGACTACAAACTCGCAGGGTATCTTCTATGCATAATACTACACATTCTGTGCGAATTTGAGCCCCGAGGAAGAATTCTAGACCCTCTAGGGGGTGGCCTTAAACGGCTTTAGGCACCGTATTACTCAGTCTGTGAGCGACTCAGAACGGCTACAAGGCCATATAGGGAGCAGGCCCAACCCCCCAAAATCAAGTCGCTTGGACTCCAAACTCGCAGGGTATCTTCTATGCATAATACTACACATTCTGTGCGAATTTGAGCCCCGAGGAAGAATTCTAGACCCTCTAGGGGGGTGGCCTTAAACGGCTTTAGGCACCGTATTACTCAGTCTGTGAGCGACTCAGAACGGCTACAAGGCCATATAGGGAGCAGGCCCAACCCCCAAAATCAAGTCGCTTGGACTCCAAACTCGCAGGGTATCTTCTATGCATAATACTACACATTCTGTGCGAATTTGAGCCCCGAGGAAGAATTCTAGACCCTCTAGGGGGTGGCCATAACGGCTTTAGGCACCGTATTACTCAGTCTGTGAGCGACTCAGAACGGCTACAAGGCCATATAGGGAGCAGGCCCAACCCCCCAAAATCAAGTCGCTTGGACTCCAAACTCGCAGGGTATCTTCTATGCATAATACTACACATTCTGTGCGAATTTGAGCCCCGAGGATGAATTCTAGACCCTCTAGGGGGGTGGCCTTAAACGGCTTTAGGCACCGTATTACTCAGTCTGTGAGCGACTCAGAACGGCTACAAGGCCATATAGGGAGCAGGCCCAACCCCCCAAAATCAAGTCGCTTGGACTCCAAACTCGCAGGGTATCTTCTATGCATAATACTACACATTCTGTGCGAATTTGAGCCCCGAGGAAGAATTCTAGACCCTCTAGGGGGATGGCCTTAAACGGCTTTAGGCACCGTATTACTCAGTCTGTGAGCGACTCAGAACGGCTACAAGGCCATATAGGGAGCAGGCCCAACCCCCCAAAATCAAGTCGCTTGGACTACAAACTCGCAGGGTATCTTCTATGCATAATACTACACATTCTGTGCGAATTTGAGCCCGAGGAAGAATTCTAGACCCTCTAGGGGGGTGGCCTTAAACGGCTTTAGGCACCGTATTACTCAGTCTGTGAGCGACTCAGAACGGCTACAAGGCCATATAGGGAGCAGGCCCAACCCCCCAAAATCAAGTCGCTTGGACTCCAAACTCGCAGGGTATCTTCTATGCATAATACTACACATTCTGTGCGAATTTGAGCCCCGAGGAAGTATTCTAGACCCTCTAGGGGGGTGGCCTTAAACGGCTTTAGGCACCGTATTACTCAGTCTGTGAGCGACTCAGAACGGCTACAAGGCCATATAGGGAGCAGGCCCAACCCCCCAAAATCAAGTCGCTTGGACTCCAAACTCGCAGGGTATCTTCTATGCATAATACTACACATTCTGTGCGAATTTGAGCCCCGAGGAAGTATTCTAGACCCTCTAGGGGGGTGGCCTTAAACGGCTTTAGGCACCGTATTACTCAGTCTGTGAGCGACTCAGAACGGCTACAAGGCCATATAGGGAGCAGGCCCAACCCCCCAAAATCAAGTCGCTTGGACTCCAAACTCGCAGGGTATCTTCTATGCATAATACTACACATTCTGTGCGAATTTGAGCCCCGAGGAAGAATTCTAGACCCTCTAGGGGGGTGGCCCTAAACGGCTTTAGGCACCGTATCACTCAGTCTGTGAGCGACTCAGAACGGCTACAAGGCCATATAGGGAGCAGGCCCAACCCCCCAAATCAAGTCGCTTGGACTCCAAACTCGCAGGGTATCTTCTATGCATAATACTACACATTCTGTGCGAATTTGAGCCCCGAGGAAGAATTCTAGACCCTCTAGGGGGCTGGCCGTAAACGGCTTTAGGCACCGTATTACTCAGTCTGTGAGCGACTCAGAACGGCTACAAGGCCATATAGGGAGCAGGCCCAACCCCCCAAAATCAAGTCGCTTGGACTCCAAACTCGCAGGGTATCTTCTATGGATAATACTACACATTCTGTGCGAATTTGAGCCCCGAGGAAGAATTCTAGACCCTCTAGGGGGGTGGCCTTAAACGGCTTTAGGCACCGTATTACTCAGTCTGTGAGCGACTCAGAACGGCTACAAGGCCATATAGGGAGCAGGCCCAACCCCCCAAAATCAAGTCGCTTGGACTCCAAACTCGCAGGGTATCTTCTATGCATAATACTACACATTCTGTGCGAATTTGAGCCCGAGGAAGAATTCTAGACCCTCTAGGGGGTGGCCTTAAACGGCTTTAGGCACCGTATTACTCAGTCTGTGAGCGACTCAGAACGGCTACAAGGCCATATAGGGAGCAGGCCCAACCCCCAAAATCAAGTCGCTTGGACTACAAACTCGCAGGGTATCTTCTATGCATAATACTACACATTCTGTGCGAATTTGAGCCCCGAGGAAGAATTCTAGACCCTCTAGGGGGGTGGCCATAAACGGCTTTAGGCACCGTATTACTCAGTCTGTGAGCGACTCAGAACGGCTACAAGGCCATATAGGGAGCAGGCCCAACCCCCAAAATCAAGTCGCTTGGACTCCAAACTCGCAGGGTATCTTCTATGCATAATACTACACATTCTGTGCGAATTTGAGCCCGAGGATGAATTCTAGACCCTCTAGGGGGGTGGCCTTAAACGGCTTTAGGCACCGTATTACTCAGTCTGTGAGCGACTCAGAACGGCTACAAGGCCATATAGGGAGCAGGCCCAACCCCCCAAAATCAAGTCGCTTGGACTCCAAACTCGCAGGGTATCTTCTATGCATAATACTACACATTCTGTGCGAATTTGAGCCCCGAGGAAGAATTCTAGACCCTCTAGGGGGATGGCCTTTAACGGCTTTAGGCACCGTATTACTCAGTCTGTGAGCGACTCAGAACGGCTACAAGGCCATATAGGGAGCAGGCCCAACCCCCCAAAATCAAGTCGCTTGGACTCCAAACTCGCAGGGTATCTTCTATGGATAATACTACACATTCTGTGCGAATTTGAGCCCCGAGGAAGAATTCTAGACCCTCTAGGGGGGTGGCCTTAAACGGCTTTAGGCACCGTATTACTCAGTCTGTGAGCGACTCAGAACGGCTACAAGGCCATATAGGGAGCAGGCCCAACCCCCCAAAATCAAGTCGCTTGGACTCCAAACTCGCAGGGTATCTTCTATGCATAATACTACACATTCTGTGCGAATTTGAGCCCCGAGGAAGAATTCTAGACCCTCTAGGGGGGTGGCCTTAAACGGCTTTAGGCACCGTATTACTCAGTCTGTGAGCGACTCAGAACGGCTACAAGGCCATATAGGGAGCAGGCCCAACCCCCCAAAATCAAGTCGCTTGGACTACAAACTCGCAGGGTATCTTCTTTGCATAATACTACACATTCTGTGCGAATTTGAGCCCCGAGGAAGAATTCTAGACCCTCTAGGGGGATGGCCTTAAACGGCTTTAGGCACCGTATTACTCAGTCTGTGAGCGACTCAGAACGGCTACAAGGCCATATAGGGAGCAGGCCCAACCCCCCAAAATCAAGTCGCTTGGACTCCAAACTCGCAGGGTATCTTCTATGCATAATACTACACATTCTGTGCGAATTTGAGCCCCGAGGAAGAATTCTAGACCCTCTAGGGGGGTGGCCTTAAACGGCTTTAGGCACCGTATTACTCAGTCTGTGAGCGACTCAGAACGGCTACAAGGCCATATAGGGAGCAGGCTCAACCCCCCAAAATCAAGTCGCTTGGACTACAAACTCGCAGGGTATCTTCTATGCATAATACTACACATTCTGTGCGAATTTGAGCCCCGAGAAGAATTCTAGACCCTCTAGGGGGGTGGCCATAAACGGCTTTAGGCACCGTATTACTCAGTCTGTGAGCGACTCAGAACGGCTACAAGGCCATATAGGGAGCAGGCCCAACCCCCCAAAATCAAGTCGCTTGGACTCCAAACTCGCAGGGTATCTTCTATGCATAATACTACACATTCTGTGCGAATTTGAGCCCCGAGGATGAATTCTAGACCCTCTAGGGGGGTGGCCTTAAACGGCTTTAGGCACCGTATTACTCAGTCTGTGAGCGACTCAGAACGGCTACAAGGCCATATAGGGAGCAGGCCCAACCCCCCAAAATCAAGTCGCTTGGACTCCAAACTCGCAGGGTATCTTCTATGCATAATACTACACATTCTGTGCGAATTTGAGCCCCGAGGAAGAATTCTAGACCCTCTAGGGGGGTGGCCTTAAACGGCTTTAGGCACCGTATTACTCAGTCTGTGAGCGACTCAGAACGGCTACAAGGCCATATAGGGAGCAGGCCCAACCCCCCAAAATCAAGTCGCTTGGACTCCAAACTCGCAGGGTATCTTCTATGCATAATACTACACATTCTGTGCGAATTTGAGCCCCGAGGAAGAATTCTAGACCCTCTAGGGGGGTGGCCTTAAACGGCTTTAGGCACCGTATTACTCAGTCTGTGAGCGACTCAGAACGGCTACAAGGCCATATAGGGAGCAGGCTCAACCCCCCAAAATCAAGTCGCTTGGACTCCAAACTCGCAGGGTATCTTCTATGCATAATACTACACATTCTGTGCGAATTTGAGCCCCGAGGAAGAATTCTAGACCCTCTAGGGGGGTGGCCTTAAACGGCTTTAGGCACCGTATTACTCAGTCTGTGAGCGACTCAGAACGGCTACAAGGCCATATAGGGAGCAGGCCCAACCCCCCAAAATCAAGTCGCTTGGACTCCAAACTCGCAGGGTATCTTCTATGCATAATACTACACATTCTGTGCGAATTTGAGCCCCGAGGAAGAATTCTAGACCCTCTAGGGGGGTGGCCTTAAACGGCTTTAGGCACCGTATTACTCAGTCTGTGAGCGACTCAGAACGGCTACAAGGCCATATAGGGAGCAGGCCCAACCCCCCAAAATCAAGTCGCTTGGACTCCAAACTCGCAGGGTATCTTCTATGCATAATACTACACATTCTGTGCGAATTTGAGCCCCGAGGAAGAATTCTAGACCCTCTAGGGGGGTGGCCTTAAACGGCTTTAGGCACCGTATTACTCAGTCTGTGAGCGACTCAGAACGGCTACAAGGCCATATAGGGAGCAGGCCCAACCCCCCAAAATCAAGTCGCTTGGACTCCAAACTCGCAGGGTATCTTCTATGCATAATACTACACATTCTGTGCGAATTTGAGCCCCGAGGAAGAATTCTAGACCCTCTAGGGGGGTGGCCTTAAACGGCTTTAGGCACCGTATTACTCAGTCTGTGAGCGACTCAGAACGGCTACAAGGCCATATAGGGAGCAGGCCCAACCCCCCAAAATCAAGTCGCTTGGACTCCAAACTCGCAGGGTATCTTCTATGCATAATACTACACATTCTGTGCGAATTTGAGCCCCGAGGAAGAATTCTAGACCCTCTAGGGGGGTGGCCTTAAACGGCTTTAGGCACCGTATTACTCAGTCTGTGAGCGACTCAGAACGGCTACAAGGCCATATAGGGAGCAGGCCCAACCCCCCAAAATCAAGTCGCTTGGACTCCAAACTCGCAGGGTATCTTCTATGCATAATACTACACATTCTGTGCGAATTTGAGCCCCGAGGAAGAATTCTAGACCCTCTAGGGGGGTGGCCTTAAACGGCTTTAGGCACCGTATTACTCAGTCTGTGAGCGACTCAGAACGGCTACAAGGCCATATAGGGAGCAGGCCCAACCCCCCAAAATCAAGTCGCTTGGACTCCAAACTCGCAGGGTATCTTCTATGCATAATACTACACATTCTGTGCGAATTTGAGCCCCGAGGAAGAATTCTAGACCCTCTAGGGGGGTGGCCTTAAACGGCTTTAGGCACCGTATTACTCAGTCTGTGAGCGACTCAGAACGGCTACAAGGCCATATAGGGAGCAGGCCCAACCCCCCAAAATCAAGTCGCTTGGACTCCAAACTCGCAGGGTATCTTCTATGCATAATACTACACATTCTGTGCGAATTTGAGCCCCGAGGAAGAATTCTAGACCCTCTAGGGGGGTGGCCTTAAACGGCTTTAGGCACCGTATTACTCAGTCTGTGAGCGACTCAGAACGGCTACAAGGCCATATAGGGAGCAGGCCCAACCCCCCAAAATCAAGTCGCTTGGACTCCAAACTCGCAGGGTATCTTCTATGCATAATACTACACATTCTGTGCGAATTTGAGCCCCGAGGAAGAATTCTAGACCCTCTAGGGGGGTGGCCTTAAACGGCTTTAGGCACCGTATTACTCAGTCTGTGAGCGACTCAGAACGGCTACAAGGCCATATAGGGAGCAGGCCCAACCCCCCAAAATCAAGTCGCTTGGACTCCAAACTCGCAGGGTATCTTCTATGCATAATACTACACATTCTGTGCGAATTTGAGCCCCGAGGAAGAATTCTAGACCCTCTAGGGGGGTGGCCTTAAACGGCTTTAGGCACCGTATTACTCAGTCTGTGAGCGACTCAGAACGGCTACAAGGCCATATAGGGAGCAGGCCCAACCCCCCAAAATCAAGTCGCTTGGACTCCAAACTCGCAGGGTATCTTCTATGCATAATACTACACATTCTGTGCGAATTTGAGCCCCGAGGAAGAATTCTAGACCCTCTAGGGGGGTGGCCTTCAACGGCTTTAGGCACCGTATTACTCAGTCTGTGAGCGACTCAGAACGGCTACAAGGCCATATAGGGAGCAGGCCCAACCCCCCAAAATCAAGTCGCTTGGACTCCAAACTCGCAGGGTATCTTCTATGCATAATACTACACATTCTGTGCGAATTTGAGCCCCGAGGAAGAATTCTAGACCCTCTAGGGGGGTGGCCTTAAACGGCTTTAGGCACCGTATTACTCAGTCTGTGAGCGACTCAGAACGGCTACAAGGCCATATAGGGAGCAGGCCCAACCCCCCAAAATCAAGTCGCTTGGACTCCAAACTCGCAGGGTATCTTCTATGCATAATACTACACATTCTGTGCGAATTTGAGCCCCGAGGAAGAATTCTAGACCCTCTAGGGGGGTGGCCTTAAACGGCTTTAGGCACCGTATTACTCAGTCTGTGAGCGACTCAGAACGGCTACAAGGCCATATAGGGAGCAGGCCCAACCCCCCAAAATCAAGTCGCTTGGACTCCAAACTCGCAGGGTATCTTCTATGCATAATACTACACATTCTGTGCGAATTTGAGCCCCGAGGAAGAATTCTAGACCCTCTAGGGGGGTGGCCTTAAACGGCTTTAGGCACCGTATTACTCAGTCTGTGAGCGACTCAGAACGGCTACAAGGCCATATAGGGAGCAGGCCCAACCCCCCAAAATCAAGTCGCTTGGACTCCAAACTCGCAGGGTATCTTCTATGCATAATACTACACATTCTGTGCGAATTTGAGCCCCGAGGAAGAATTCTAGACCCTCTAGGGGGGTGGCCTTAAACGGCTTTAGGCACCGTATTACTCAGTCTGTGAGCGACTCAGAACGGCTACAAGGCCATATAGGGAGCAGGCTCAACCCCCCAAAATCAAGTCGCTTGGACTCCAAACTCGCAGGGTATCTTCTATGCATAATACTACACATTCTGTGCGAATTTGAGCCCCGAGGAAGAATTCTAGACCCTCTAGGGCGGTGGCCTTAAACGGCTTTAGGCACCGTATTACTCAGTCTGTGAGCGACTCAGAACGGCTACAAGGCCATATAGGGTGTTGCGCCCACTCACTAGTACCTCTACTTTTGAACTAGTAGTTTTGTGAATGTTTTATCAAGAATGAAGAATGGCAACAAAGGAGTTGCTTGCGCGAGATATTATTTATATTATTATTAGTTTTTAAATTGAAAAGAAAAATAGTTTTCCCTGTTTGTACATATAATTTTGAACCGCAATTAAATTCTATCTCAATATCTCCTCTCGACTTGAATATTTCCTCATCTTACCCTCATCTGTTCAGGACAGCAGTCCATACACTTAAAGAAACGAAACATAGGGAGCAGGCCCAACCCCCCAAAATCAAGTCGCTTGGACTCCAAACTCGCAGGGTATCTTCTATGCATAATACTACACATTCTGTGCAAATTTGAGCCCCGAGGAAGAATTCTAGACCCTCTAGGGGGGTGGCCTTAAACGGCTTTAGGCACCGTATTACTCAGTCTGTGAGCGACTCAGAACGGCTACAAGGCCATATAGGGAGCAGGCCCAACCCCCCAAAATCAAGTCGCTTGGACTCCAAACTCGCAGGGTATCTTCTATCCATAATACTACACATTCTGTGCGAATTTGAGCCCCGAGGAAGAATTCTAGACCCTCTAGGGGGGTGGCCTTAAACGGCTTTAGGCACCGTATTACTCAGTCTATGAGCGACTCAGAACGGCTACAAGGCCATATAGGGAGCAGGCTCAACCCCCCAAAATCAAGTCGCTTGGACTCCAAACTCGCAGGGTATCTTCTATGCATAATACTACACATTCTGTGCGAATTTGAGCCCCGAGGAAGAATTCTAGACCCTCTAGGGGGGTGGCCTTAAACGGCTTTAGGCACCGTATTACTCAGTCTGTGAACGACTCAGAACGGCTACAAGGCCATATAGGGAGCAGGCCCAACCCCCCAAAATCAAGTCGCTTGGACTCCAAACTCGCAGGGTATCTTCTATGCATAATACTACACATTCTGTGCGAATTTGAGCCCCGAGGAAGAATTCTAGACCCTCTAGGGGGGTGGCCTTAAACGGCTTTAGGCACCGTATTACTCAGTCTGTGAGCGACTCAGAACGGCTACAAGGCCATATAGGGAGCAGGCCCAACCCCCCAAAATCAATTCGCTTGGACTCCAAACTCGCAGGGTATCTTCTATGCATAATACTACACATTCTGTGCGAATTTGAGCCCCGAGGAAGAATTCTAGACCCTCTAGGGGGGTGGCCTTAAACGGCTTTAGGCACCGTATTACTCAGTCTGTGAGCGACTCAGAACGGCTACAAGGCCATATAGGGAGCAGGCCCAACCCCCCAAAATCAATTCGCTTGGACTCCAAACTCGCAGGGTATCTTCTATGCATAATACTACACATTCTGTGCGAATTTGAGCCCCGAGGAAGAATTCTAGACCCTCTAGGGGGGTGGCCTTAAACGGCTTTAGGCACCGTATTACTCAGTCTGTGAGCGACTCAGAACGGCTACAAGGCCATATAGGGAGCAGGCTCAACCCCCCAAAATCAAGTCGCTTGGACTCCAAACTCGCAGGGTATCTTCTATGCATAATACTACACATTCTGTGCGAATTTGAGCCCCGAGGAAGAATTCTAGACCCTCTAGGGGGGTGGCCTTAAACGGCTTTAGGCACCGTATTACTCAGTCTGTGAGCGACTCAGAACGGCTACAAGGCCATATAGGGAGCAGGCCCAACCCCCCAAAATCAAGTCGCTTGGACTCCAAACTCGCAGGGTATCTTCTATGCATAATACTACACATTCTGTGCGAATTTGAGCCCCGAGGAAGAATTCTAGACCCTCTGGGGGGGTGGCCTTAAACGGCTTTAGGCACCGTATTACTCAGTCTGTGAGCGACTCAGAACGGCTACAAGGCCATATAGGGAGCAGGCCCAACCCCCCAAAATCAAGTCGCTTGGACTCCAAACTCGCAGGGTATCTTCTATGCATAATACTACACATTCTGTGCGAATTTGAGCCCCGAGGAAGAATTCTAGACCCTCTAGGGGGGTGGCCTTAAACGGCTTTAGGCACCGTATTACTCAGTCTGTGAGCGACTCAGAACGGCTACAAGGCCATATAGGGAGCAGGCCCAACCCCCCAAAATCAATTCGCTTGGACTCCAAACTCGCAGGGTATCTTCTATGCATAATACTACACATTCTGTGCGAATTTGAGCCCCGAGGAAGAATTCTAGACCCTCTAGGGGGGTGGCCTTAAACGGCTTTAGGCACCGTATTACTCAGTCTGTGAGCGACTCAGAACGGCTACAAGGCCATATAGGGAGCAGGCCCAACCCCCCAAAATCAAGTCGCTTGGACTCCAAACTCGCAGGGTATCTTCTATGCATAATACTACACATTCTGTGCGAATTTGAGCCCCGAGGAAGAATTCTAGACCCTCTAGGGGGGTGGCCTTAAACGGCTTTAGGCACCGTATTACTCAGTCTGTGAGCGACTCAGAACGGCTACAAGGCCATATAGGGAGCAGGCCCAACCCCCCAAAATCAATTCGCTTGGACTCCAAACTCGCAGGGTATCTTCTATGCATAATACTACACATTCTGTGCGAATTTGAACCCCGAGGAAGAATTCTAGACCCTCTAGGGGGGTGGCCTTAAACGGCTTTAGGCACCGTATTACTCAGTCTGTGAGCGACTCAGAACGGCTACAAGGCCATATAGGGAGCAGGCCCAACCCCCCAAAATCAAGTCGCTTGGACTCCAAACTCGCAGGGTATCTTCTATGCATAATACTACACATTCTGTGCGAATTTGAGCCCCGAGGAAGAATTCTAGACCCTCTAGGGGGGTGGCCTTAAACGGCTTTAGGCACCGTATTACTCAGTCTGTGAGCGACTCAGAACGGCTACAAGGCCATATAGGGAGCAGGCCCAACCCCCCAAAATCAATTCGCTTGGACTCCAAACTCGCAGGGTATCTTCTATGCATAATACTACACATTCTGTGCGAATTTGAGCCCCGAGGAAGAATTCTAGACCCTCTAGGGGGGTGGCCTTAAACGGCTTTAGGCACCGTATTACTCAGTCTGTGAGCGACTCAGAACGGCTACAAGGCCATATAGGGAGCAGGCCCAACCCCCCAAAATCAAGTCGCTTGGACTCCAAACTCGCAGGGTATCTTCTATGCATAATACTACACATTCTGTGCAAATTTGAGCCCCGAGGAAGAATTCTAGACCCTCTAGGGGGGTGGCCTTAAACGGCTTTAGGCACCGTATTACTCAGTCTGTGAGCGACTCAGAACGGCTACAAGGCCATATAGGGAGCAGGCCCAACCCCCCAAAATCAAGTCGCTTGGACTCCAAACTCGCAGGGTATCTTCTATGCATAATACTACACATTCTGTGCGAATTTGAGCCCCGAGGAAGAATTCTAGACCCTCTACCCAGTCAGCAATGTAAGGTTTTTTTAAGGTTTTTTCAACCCTGAAGTGCAACCCAAAAAAGATGTTTTTAAGGTTTTACTAGAAAACCTTGCAACCCAAGGATTATCTCAACAAAACCTTAGGCATAGGTGCACTAGTTGACGCTTGAAACCTTTTGCGTAACCTTGGAGAAAAACCTTAGGAAAAGGTTAAAAACGTAGGTTTTTGAAAGGTTAGACTAAAAAATCCTGTTTTAATGCTTTTGAGCAAGGTTGTTTAAGGTTGGTTTAACCTTAAGTTAACATCACCACAATATTTTTTCGTGTACACTGCAGCAACCAATGCAAAAAAAACCTTACCGCAATATAGCTTAAATAGGTTTATTTAAGGTTTCCAAAAAACCTTAATTCGCGATATTGCTTATATATATTTTGCTTTTTTTAGGTTTTTGTTGGGTTTACAAAATTTTTTTCAGAGTTCTAGGTTTAGAATCGTTTTATATATATTTTTTTCGAAAGTTCTTGGTTGAACTATACGACGTAAAAAAATTATTCCTGAAATTATGCGCTACACTTAGTACATATTTTCAGGAATATTTTTACTTCATATAATTCAACAAAGAAATTATGAAAAATAAAAAGTGCGATACTTAACTTATAACTGACAAAAATAACACTAATTTATCCCTACTTTTTATTAAACCCAATCTTTAACAAAAATTAACTAGAATTTATTCACAGTATAATTACAGAACAGTGTCTATATAAATTTAAGATTTATAGGTACAGTAATAAAATTTTAATTTAAATAATAAATTTAAATTATTTAAAAAATATTTTTTTTTAAATTTCTACACTAACTTTAATTTAGGCTCTTGAAGCACTGATAAAAAACTTACCTTTTTTACTTTACCTTTTTTTTAAAAAACTTACCTTTTAAGGGAACAGGCCAAATTTTCATTCCAAAAAATTATTTTAAAACATTGAATGCAAGAAAAATCCTTTAGTTTATTGAAACACACTTTTTTTTCAATTTCTACAATAACTTGGTTTAATTTAGGCTCTTAAAGCACTGATAAAAACTTACCTTTTTAATTTTTTAATCTAGAAAGGAGGAACAGGCAAATTTTCATTCCAAAAAATTATTCAAGACATTGAATGCAAGAAAAATCCTTAAGTTTATTGGACTGATTAATTTACAAAGAAGGAAAATTTTACAAACAGCCTTCAAGCACTACAGGACTCAAGGTAAAAAAAGAGTCATACAAAAAAATTATATAGATAAAATATAAATGTAATCAATTCCCTAAATTCATCAAAAATGAAGGGAAATATACTATGAAACTTATTTAATTTACATATTTATGGAAAATTAGTCTACAAAAAGTGCTTCAAAGAAAATTTTACAGGGTACATCGTAACCAGACTTGACAGCTCCTGCAAAAAAATATAAACAATTTATTTAACTATTTAAAAAAGTAATTATGCAATAAATGAAAGGAGAATTTCACTGTTGTGAGTTTACACCTAATTATGCAATACCCTGTTAAACGTGCCACTTCATAATAAAATATCTCAAGAGATAAGAAAATACTTGAAAGTGCCAACAACAAATGTTTAAATTAACAGTAGGGGAGAGTGGGGCACCTTGGGACATTGAAAAGTGGTGTGTCCCATGGTGGGCAGACTCAATTTTATAATTATGAACTTGTGCTAAAATCTATTCATCAACATTTACATGTTATCTGGTTTTGTGCAATGCAAAGTTACAATCACATTTAGTTTCGAAAACATTTTTTTAAATATATGATGAAGTGTATTTATGTTATTACAATTAAAATGAAATTAAAATATGTGTATTCACAAATATTTTAGAAAATAACGAGAAAGCTTTTGTAAATCTAAAAGAGTAATTAAGCTTAACATTCAAAGTGTTAAGTGGGGCACCAAGGGAGTCAGGTGTGGGACATCAAGTTAAAAGACACATTAAACTCTCATGTGAGCAAAAAATGTTTTTATAAAGAATTAAATAATTTAGTATGTAGATATTTATAATTTGATGCAAAAAATCACTGGAAGTATTTTGGGAGGGGATACGAGTGAATTTTAGTGGTTTTCTATGGTCAAAAAAGGATATTTTCCGAGTTTCGGAGGGGATCAATCCCAAAATCTGGCTATGCCCCTGTGCATCTCTTATGTTAGGTGCCATTGGTAAATTGGCACCATGCTTTATGATTGAAGGTTGGAAAAACACATTCAGAAAATTTTAGGTCCTTCCTCTAAAGTTAAAAATAAAGTTGTTCTAAACAATGTTCCTAATTCTAAACATCGTTCCCCCCGGGAACGATGCCCGTGCTGGCATGGGCTGGGAAGCTAATGACTAGCCCTCAGAATTGAACTCAAAGCTGAAGGAATTATAAAAAAAATTAAATTTTAACCTTCAAATTATAAAATATTGAATTTATCCAATTATTTGATTTCTCAAACATTACTTTCCAACTAATACAAGCGAAATCCCATCCAAATAATTTACACGCGTTTAGTAGTGACTAAACATGGCGGGTGGCGAGATTGAGCCACGATTACAAGCCTGTCAGCCATGAGACAGTGGCAAATTGGCGACTTTTCTTTCTAAAGCTGTACGGTTTTACTGATTACTGGGTCATATGACAGTATAGAATAGGTAATTCTAAAAACAGAAACTTACAATGGAATTGGATGCAAGCGGTGAGCAGATTCAGAGGTGGCACAAGGTCTCGGCATTGGTCAGGGTACATTGGAGAAATTACTGGAACTGCGGCGGTGGCAGCTCTTGCTGCTGAAAAAAAAAGATGAGTTAAAGCCTGATGCTACTCTGTTCCCAGACACCCTTTTTATTCATAAAGCAGCGACAAAAATATTTAATTAGAGTATCTAAAAATTGGGTTCAATTCCTTTAACATTCACACTAAATAACGCAAATCTGTTTTGTATGCCATACATTCTAATATCAACAACAATTTTTTTTTATTTTTAATGATAAACTGAACATTGATCTTATCTAAATTAAAATTTAAACAGTGAGTTGGAAGTATTTTAGAAATATTTCTACTTATTGGTGTCTATAACAGCATGCCGATATTTAATGGGAACATTAACTGAATTGAATTGCACAAATTGCTTTAAAATTTTGGTTCAATTCCATTAATGTTCCTACTAAATACTGCCATGATCTCAAGAACACCAAACAGTGGAAATATTTCAAAATAAATTCAAACTCATAAATTTAAAATTTTAGATCAATAACTGTTTAGTTTATCAATAAAAATCAGAAAAATTTGTCATTTTAATACACATGATGGGTGTTCAAAAAAGCTTGGCATTATTTAGCGGGAACGTTAACAGAATTGAACTAAAATATTAAACAAACTTAGTGCTATGTAAGTTGTTGAAAACTCTAATAACACTAGTCGACAAATTTAAACTTTTTTTCCCTAACAAAAGTGAGGTGAGGTGTTTCCGACTAATTTCAGGGTGTAGAATTCAGAAATAGTTGTGAAAAAGCTGCAGCACGTACAGTTTTTTTGTTACAAATATGGCACTAGTACTCTAAGGAACGGACAAAATCGTTGAAAACACTCATTTTTAACAATTAATCTCATTATTATAGCATAAAATACTTTTATAGTAAAGATTCTGTACATGTTTCAGACAATATAAAACTAAAAATCATTAAACATTCATTAAATACGATGCAATTTTATCACTTTTTGTCTCTTAAGTGGCGTTAAATCTCCTCTTTCAATGAACCAAGAGCTGTAGCCCAAAATTGCTATTTCTCAGTGACCTGTGTATCGAGTAATTGTCCTAAGGGAATCTTTATCCTTGTTTATGATTGACTACAGGGATATTTTCCGGAAATAAGTTCGAGCGTGGATGTAAAATATGAATTTTGGATGATGCTCAACATTCTATGGCTTGGTAAGACTAAAGAGAACCTTCTATTGGGATTAAAACATTTTTATCAGTCCTATTTTCTAAAAAACATCTTACCACTCTCCTAAAAACCATTTTCAAGCTGATAATTCATTTTTATTAAATTTTCCTTCATAATCAGGGTCGTGAATTCTTTTTTAATCAGAGGTTCATACTGACTCTGAGTTTGCCTTCACTTAATGGCGAAAAAAGTCCTTTTGAATACTTTTTGAAATGTTTTTTTCTGTATTTGTCATTGATATTAAATAACTAAGATAATTTGAATGTCCTCCTCATATTATAGGGACAGTAATTTGCATAAAACTACTGTTGACTCTTACGCACTTAAAAAGAGCTCTATTCTAACTTCTGCAACACACGTGAGGAGCCCAGATTTCATTTTAGTCACCTATTTGGACCCAAATCAGTGGGGAAAAACCTTTTCCCACTTTTTCTGTAAAATATTACCGTTGAATTGTAATTTAAACCATACCCAAATTAAGCAAAACGTATTGTACATAAGTGTTCAAAATTTACACTGAAAACTAGTCAATTTTGAAAATGAACTGCAGTACAAAAACGTCGCGACACTTTTAAAAGAATGTCTACGTACTGGTATACTAGAAATAAATTAATTGGATGTGATTGCAGGGTTTCTATTGGACAAAAATGAAGCTTAAACGCAAAAGTTAAGATAAAAAGCCGAAAATCGAAAAATTTTTTTACGCAAAAATGGGACGTGGTGGAACTTTTTTACTTGCAGATATTTAAATAACTACATGCGTTAGTAACAAAAATAGTAATTTGGTTGTTGTTAGGAAACCACTGTCGACTAGTGTAATTATATTATTTGAGTGACAAACTGGAATAGATTTCACTGTTAGTAGGGAGATGGCCAAAAGATCTGTACAGCAGTCAAATTGGTGCTGCTGTAGAGCAGTCATCACGTTTATGGTTACTGTACATAGGGTAAGACCTGTTTCAAATCCAGTGGCGTGCGGTGACATTTTTCCTAGGTCAAGCAATCGGGTATATATTTCTAATAAAATTGAATTTTTTTCGCATGATTGTTGGCGTTACCCGAGAAACACCAAGAGGAGGTCAGTTCCAACTGACATGGGAAATATCGAATGACATTTTAATAGTTTTGAAAAACTAATGAATGGAAATTAGTATTTAACTGAAGGACACATTTTTTTAAGAATCTAAAATGCAGCAAGACATCGTTTCACGTTAACTTGGTCAGCCAATACGCTGATAGATGGCTCTGCAAATCATGGAAAGCAAAATCCGGATTGCTTACAAGTGAAAAATTTAAATGACCACATTTTCCCTTAAACGCTCATTTAAAAACGAAATAAAGATGAATTGCGAGTTTAAACTACAAGTACTAACAAATTCTGCCAAAAGTTTTCTCCAATTCACACTTTAAGAGCTACGAAAAAAAAGTAGTCTACCGAGATCTGAAATACAGTGTAAACCATGCTAGGGCAGAAGCAATTCTCGAAATGCTTACAATGTAAGGGGAGATGAGGGTACTGTTTCTCCCCCATGCCGGAAAAGACTGACCTGCGCGATGGAATTCTCCTCGAGGCAGCCCGGCACCGTATGGTTAAAGAAAGAGAGAAGAGGATATAAAAATAAAATGTTGCAAATTAAATTTATATTTTTGGTGTGTAATTTTAAAGAAAATCTTTAAATATTTTTAGGCAAGCAATGCTTACATTGCTTATATGGACGGCACGTCACTGTTAAAATCTATTACAACAAACTTCTTAGTACAATACACAAAATAAGTAAACAGTAAATGGCAAGTGAAATGACTCGCTATTCTTTTTTTTGCCAGGCAGTTAGAAAGAGAGAAATCAAACTTCGAGTAGGGATGCGGGAAATCAAGGTAGCGAGCTAGGCTACTGAAGCACATTCTTTTTGAAGAGGGAAAGGGGGTTAGTGGTAAAAAGTAACTGATTTAACCCTCCATCTCTTACCTCTACAACCTTAGGAAGAGAATGGCCTGACTTGTTTTGGATTACACTAACTCCGTGGCAAGAAAGGCTAAATGATATTTGTTGACTGATAGATTCAATTCCGTTAACGTTTCCCGCTCAATATTGCAAGCTTTTTAGACACCATAATTTAAATATTGACAAGTTTCTTGATTTTAATTGATAAACTAAGCAGATATTGTGTGTGATCTGACTTAACATTTTTATCCATGAGTTGAAATATTTAGTAATATTTCTACTTTTTGGTGTCCAAAGAGCATGACAATATTTAGCGGGTGAACCACTATTACTTCAGTTGAAGAGATGCTGATACTTATTCAAGACTTTGAATTAAGAAAAGATTAAACATGTCATAAGAACACTAGTCCATGAAGAGCAAGGCCAACAAATCTCACTTATCAGGGATCTGTCCAGGACAAATTTACTACTCTTTTATAGTAGCTTTACAAATTGCCGATCATTAAAACGATAGCTTCACAAATTTAAAATTTTTTCAAATTATTGCTAAACTAATAATACTTTTTTTTGAAAACTTTAACCTCCCTTAAAATGTATATGTAAAGTGATTTTTAAAAACATATTTTCAATTCATTTTATTACGCGTATTTTATTTCCACAAACTAAAATTTTTTTTCACAAATTATTTTAAAATTTTCACAAAATAGGCAGTTGGCTAAAAATCCTAGACAGATCCCTGCTCATTTCAGTGACCAAGGTATGTAAGGTACGGCTTCAATCTAAAAGAGGGTTCAAACACCAAGCGAAGTACTAGCGACAAAGTAGTATCAAAGTGAAGTCAGCGATTAAAAATTCACCAAGAGGCGCCAACCCAAACCCACTTCTAGATTTTCACCGTAAGTACAATGTCCAAGTTGAATGATCAAATACAAGACCCCAGTATTTATTCCTCCCAATCCTACCCTGCGACTCGGAAGAAAATTCTGTCGCTAAACAAACCAACCAGGCAACAAAAAATTAAATCAAAGCTTAAAATTATTGAAGGATGTATTACATTAAGTTTAGACAAAATGTAACTTAATTTTACACAGCATGCATGTATCTAATGTACTAGATTGTTTAGTAAACAATGTTGACATCTATAAAATCTAATCAGAAAAACATATATAGGACAATAACATAACTATAGAATAGTTAATCAAATGGGGAAATAAAGCCGTCATTTAAAAGTAAATAGCATTAAACATATTACCTTACATAAACCTACAATTAACTTGACAATTGCAATTTTTGACCATGTAGGGAATACAGTTTTTCACCAATCAGTTCAGACTGAAGCTGAAAGAGAAAGAAACCTTAGATTAATAAAATAAACTAATTTTGCGATCAAAGTATCGGTTGAAACACTTGCTGAAAAGGAATTTTACAACCGAGGACATAGCGTAAACACGGCAATACATCTAACCCTAAACACATAGTAAAACATAAACCGGAATAATCTAAATCCTAAGAAAGAACGTCTGATCATCATATTAAATTTATCAAATCGGTATCATGTGTTTTAGAGCTGAAAAAAAGAAACTTTATAATAAAAGAGAAAGATTAGGCGGGATTATACGTCTAAATCGGTACTTATGGTAACAATGAATTAAGCCTACTTACCGATCCGAAGCCAGCGAGCGTCGAGCGTACCCCTACGGAAACTCCCTGTACCGGCAAGGCTGAACTGGATCCCTCCGCGCTGGGTTCCGGGTGCGAAAAATATTGCTAATACGCATGCGCAAGTAGGCGACAGTCACGTGCGCATTCTCTTCTTTCCGGAAAAGGGTGAAGGTGGGTTGTGTTGATATTGAGTCGAGAGAGGTTTTAAAAGACCGCCGTTTTTCTAATGTTAAAGAAAGGGTTTTTGCTAACCTTTTTTTTGGCAACCCAATGACAATAGAAAAAAAAGGTTAACCGCAAGGTTGCTTGCTAGCTGGGTAGGGGGGTGGCCTTAAACGGCTTTAGGCACCGTATTACTCAGTCTGTGAGCGACTCAGAACGGCTACAAGGCCATATAGGGAGCAGGCCCAACCCCCCAAAATCAAGTCGCTTGGACTCCAAACTCGCAGGGTATCTTCTATGCATAATACTACACATTCAGTGCGAATTTGAGCCCCGAGGAAGAATTCTAGACCCTCTAGGGGGTGGCCTTAAACGGCTTTAGGCACCGTATTACTCAGTCTGTGAGCGACTCAGAACGGCTACAAGGCCATATAGGGTGTTGCGCCCACTCACTAGTACCTCTACTTTTGAACTAGTAGTTTTGTGAATGTTTTATCAAGAATGAAGAATGGCAACAAAGGAGTTGCTTGCGCGAGATATTAATTTATATTATTATTAGTTTTTAAATTGAAAAGAAAAATAGTTTTCCCTGTTTGTACATATAATTTTGAACCGCAATTAAATTCTATCTCAATATCTCCTCTCGACTTGAATATTTCCTCATCTTACCCTCATCTGTTCAGGACAGCAGTCCATACACTTAAAGAAACGAAACATAGGGAGCAGGCCCAACCCCCCAAAATCAAGTCGCTTGGACTCCAAACTCGCAGGGTATCTTCTATGCATAATACTACACATTCCTGTGCAAATTGAGCCCCGAGGAAGAATTCTAGACCCTCTAGGGGGGTGGCCTTAAACGGCTTTAGGCACCGTATTACTCAGTCTGTGAGCGACTCAGAACGGCTACAAGGCCATATAGGGAGCAGGCCCAACCCCCCAAAATCAAGTCGCTTGGACTCCAAACTCGCAGGGTATCTTCTATCCATAATACTACACATTCTGTGCGAATTTGAGCCCCGAGGAAGAATTCTAGACCCTCTAGGGGGGTGGCCTTAAACGGCTTTAGGCACCGTATTACTCAGTCTGTGAGCGACTCAGAACGGCTACAAGGCCATATAGGGAGCAGGCTCAACCCCCCAAAATCAAGTCGCTTGGACTCCAAACTCGCAGGGGTATCTTCTATGCATAATACTACACATTCTGTGCGAATTTGAGCCCCGAGGAAGAATTCTAGACCCTCTAGGGGGGGTGGCCTTAACGGCTTTAGGCACCGTATTACTCAGTCTGTGAACGACTCAGAACGGCTACAAGGCCATATAGGGAGCAGGCCCAACCCCCCAAAATCAAGTCGCTTGGACTCCAAACTCGCAGGGTATCTTCTATGCATAATACTACACATTCTGTGCGAATTTGAGCCCCGAGGAAGAATTCTAGACCCTCTAGGGGGGTGGCCTTAAACGGCTTTAGGCACCGTATTACTCAGTCTGTGAGCGACTCAGAACGGCTACAAGGCCATATAGGAGCAGGCCCAACCCCCCAAAATCAATTCGCTTGGACTCCAAACTCGCAGGGTATCTTCTATGCATAATATTACACATTCTGTGCGAATTTGAGCCCGAGGAAGAATTCTAGACCCTCTAGGGGGGTGGCCTTAAACGGCTTTAGGCACCGTATTACTCAGTCTGTGAGCGACTCAGAACGGCTACAAGGCCATATAGGGAGCAGGCCCAACCCCCCCAAAATCAATTCGCTTGGACTCCAAACTCGCAGGGTATCTTCTATGCATAATACTACACATTCTGTGCGAATTTGAGCCCCGAGGAAGAATCTAGACCCTCTAGGGGGGTGGCCTTAAACGGCTTTAGGCACCGTATTACTCAGTCTGTGAGCGACTCAGAACGGCTACAAGGCCATATAGGGAGCAGGCTCACCCCCCAAAATCAAGTCGCTTGGACTCCAAACTCGCAGGGTATCTCTATGCATAATACTACACATTCTGTGCGAATTTGAGCCCCGAGGAAGAATTCTAGACCCTCTAGGGGGGTGGCCTTAAACGGCTTTAGGCACCGTATTACTCAGTCTGTGAGCGACTCAGAACGGCTACAAGGCCATATAGGGAGCAGGCCCAACCCCCAAAATCAAGTCGCTTGGACTCCAAACTCGCAGGGTATCTCTATGCATAATACTACACATTCTGTGCGAATTTGAGCCCCGAGGAAGAATTCTAGAACCCTCTGGGGGGGGTGGCCTTAAACGGCTTTAGGCAACCGTATTACTCAGTCTGTGAGGCGACTCAGAACGGCTACACAGGCATATAGGGAGCAGGCCCAACCACCCCCAAAATCAATTCGCTTGGACTCCAAACTCGCAGGGTATCTTCTATGCATAATACTACACATTCTGTGCGAATTTGAGCCCCGAGGAAGAATTCTAGACCTCTAGGGGGGGTGGCCTTAACGGCTTTAGGCACCGTATTACTCAGTCTGTGAGCGACTCAGAACGGCTACAAGGCCATATAGGGAGCAGGCCCAACCCCCCAAAATCAAGTCGCTTGGACTCCAAACTCGCAGGGTATCTTCTATGCATAATACTACACATTCTGTGCGAATTTGAGCCCCGAGGAAGAATTCTAGACCCTCTAGGGGGGTGGCCTTAAACGGCTTTAGGCACCGTATTACTCAGTCTGTGAGCGACTCAGAACGGCTACAAGGCCATATAGGGAGCAGGCCCAACCCCCCAAAATCAATTCGCTTGGACTCCAAACTCGCAGGGTATCTTCTATGCATAATACTACACATTCTGTGCGAATTGAGCCCCGAGGAAGAATTCTAGACCCTCTAGGGGGGTGGCCTTAAACGGCTTTAGGCACCGTATTACTCAGTCTGTGAGCGACTCAGAACGGCTACAAGGCCATATAGGGAGCAGGCCCAACCCCCCAAAATCAAGTCGCTTGGACTCCAAACTCGCAGGGTATCTTCTATGCATAATACTACACATTCTGTGCGAATTTGAGCCCCGAGGAAGAATTCTAGACCCTCTAGGGGGGTGGCCTTAAACGGCTTTAGGCACCGTATTACTCAGTCTGTGAGCGGACTCAGAACGGCTACAAGGCCATATAGGGAGCAGGCCCAACCCCCCCAAAATCAATTCGCTTGGACTCCAAACTCGCAGGGTATCTTCTATGCATAATACTACACATTCTGTGCGAATTTGAGCCCCGAGGAAGAATTCTAGACCCTCTAGGGGGGTGGCCTTAAACGGCTTTAGGCACCGTATTACTCAGTCCTGTGAGCGACTCAGAACGGCTACAAGGCCATATAGGGAGCAGGCCCAACCCCCCAAAATCAAGTCGCTTGGACTCCAAACTCGCAGGTATCTTCTATGCATAATACTACACATTCTGTGCGAATTTGAGCCCGAGGAAGAATTCTAGACCCTCTAGGGGGTGGCCTTAAACGGCTTTAGGCACCGTATTACTCAGTCTGTGAGCGACTCAGAACGGCTACAAGGCCATATAGGGAGCAGGCCCAACCCCCCAAAATCAATTCGCTTGGACTCCAAACTCGCAGGGTATCTTCTATGCATAATACTACACATTCTGTGCGAATTTGAGCCCCGAGGAAGAATTCTAGACCCTCTAGGGGGGTGGCCTTAAACGGCTTTAGGCACCGTATTACTCAGTCTGTGAGCGACTCAGAACGGCTACAAGGCCATATAGGGAGCAGGCCCAACCCCCCAAAATCAAGTCGCTTGGACTCCAAACTCGCAGGGTATCTTCTATGCATAATACTACACATTCTGTGCGAATTTGAGCCCCGAGGAAGAATTCTAGACCCTCTAGGGGGGTGGCCTTAAACGGCTTTAGGCACCGTATTACTCAGTCTGTGAGCGACTCAGAACGGCTACAAGGCCATATAGGGAGCAGGCCCAACCCCCCAAAATCAAGTCGCTTGGACTCCAAACTCGCAGGGTATCTTCTATGCATAATACTACACATTCTGTGCGAATTTGAGCCCCGAGGAAGAATTCTAGACCCTCTAGGGGGGTGGCCTTAAACGGCTTTAGGCACCGTATTACTCAGTCTGTGAGCGACTCAGAACGGCTACAAGGCCATATAGGGAGCAGGCCCAACCCCCCAAAATCAAGTCGCTTGGACTCCAAACTCGCAGGGTATCTTCTATGCATAATACTACACATTCTGTGCGAATTTGAGCCCCGAGGAAGAATTCTAGACCCTCTAGGGGGGTGGCCTTAAACGGCTTTAGGCACCGTATTACTCAGTCTGTGAGCGACTCAGAACGGCTACAAGGCCATATAGGGAGCCAGGCCCAACCCCCCAAATCAAGTCGCTTGGACTCCAAACTCGCAGGGTATCTTCTATGCATAATACTACACATTCCTGTGCGAATTTGAGCCCCGAGGAAGAATTCTAGACCCTCTAGGGGGGTGGCCTTAAACGGCTTTAGGCACCGTATTACTCAGTCTGTGAGCGACTCAGAACGGCTACAAGGCCATATAGGGAGCAGGCTCAACCCCCCAAAATCAAGTCGCTTGGACTCCAAACTCGCAGGGTATCTTCTATGCATAATACTACACATTCTGTGCGAATTTGAGCCCCGAGGAAGAATTCTAGACCCTCTAGGGGGGTGGCCTTAAACGGCTTTAGGCACCGTATTACTCAGTCTGTGAGCGACTCAGAACGGCTACAAGGCCATATAGGGAGCAGGCCCAACCCCCAAAATCAAGTCGCTTGGACTCCAAACTCGCAGGATATCTTCTATGCATAATACTACACATTCTGTGCGAATTTGAGCCCCGAGGAAGAATTCTAGGACCCTCTAGGGGGGTGGCCTTAAACGGCTTTAGGCACCGTATTACTCAGTCTGTGAGCGACTCAGAACGGCTACAAGGCCATATAGGGAGCAGGCCCAACCCCCCAAAATCAAGTCGCTTGGACTCCAAACTCGCAGGGTATCTTCTATGCATAATACTACACATTCTGTGCGAATTTGAGCCCCGAGGAAGAATTCTAGACCCTCTAGGGGGGTGGCCTTAAACGGCTTTAGGCACCGTATTACTCAGTCTGTGAGCGACTCAGAACGGCTACAAGGCCATATAGGGAGCAGGCCCAACCCCCCAAAATCAAGTCGCTTGGACTCCAAACTCGCAGGGTATCTTCTATGCATAATACTACACATTCTGTGCGAATTTGAGCCCCGAGGAAGAATTCTAGACCCTCTAGGGGGGTGGCCTTAAACGGCTTTAGGCACCGTATTACTCAGTCTGTGAGCGACTCAGAACGGCTACAAGGCCATATAGGGAGCAGGCCCAACCCCCCAAAATCAAGTCGCTTGGACTCCAAACTCGCAGGGTATCTTCTATGCATAATACTACACATTCTGTGCGAATTTGAGCCCCGAGGAAGAATTCTAGACCCTCTAGGGGGGTGGCCTTAAACGGCTTTAGGCACCGTATTACTCAGTCTGTGAGCGACTCAGAACGGCTACAAGGCCATATAGGGAGCAGGCCCAACCCCCCAAAATCAAGTCGCTTGGACTCCAAACTCGCAGGGTATCTTCTATGCATAATACTACACATTCTGTGCGAATTTGAGCCCCGAGGAAGAATTCTAGACCCTCTAGGGGGGTGGCCTTAAACGGCTTTAGGCACCGTATTACTCAGTCTGTGAGCGACTCAGAACGGCTACAAGGCCATATAGGGAGCAGGCCCAACCCCCCAAAATCAAGTCGCTTGGACTCCAAACTCGCAGGGTATCTTCTATGCATAATACTACACATTCTGTGCGAATTTGAGCCCCGAGGAAGAATTCTAGACCCTCTAGGGGGGTGGCCTTAAACGGCTTTAGGCACCGTATTACTCAGTCTGTGAGCGACTCAGAACGGCTACAAGGCCATATAGGGAGCAGGCCCAACCCCCCAAAATCAAGTCGCTTGGACTCCAAACTCGCAGGGTATCTTCTATGCATAATACTACACATTCTGTGCGAATTTGAGCCCCGAGGAAGAATTCTAGACCCTCTAGGGGGGTGGCCTTAAACGGCTTTAGGCACCGTATTACTCAGTCTGTGAGCGACTCAGAACGGCTACAAGGCCATATAGGGAGCAGGCCCAACCCCCCAAAATCAAGTCGCTTGGACTCCAAACTCGCAGGGTATCTTCTATGCATAATACTACACATTCTGTGCGAATTTGAGCCCCGAGGAAGAATTCTAGACCCTCTAGGGGGGTGGCCTTAAACGGCTTTAGGCACCGTATTACTCAGTCTGTGAGCGACTCAGAACGGCTACAAGGCCATATAGGGAGCAGGCCCAACCCCCCAAAATCAAGTCGCTTGGACTCCAAACTCGCAGGGTATCTTCTATGCATAATACTACACATTCTGTGCGAATTTGAGCCCCGAGGAAGAATTCTAGACCCTCTAGGGGGGTGGCCTTAAACGGCTTTAGGCACCGTATTACTCAGTCTGTGAGCGACTCAGAACGGCTACAAGGCCATATAGGGAGCAGGCCCAACCCCCCAAAATCAAGTCGCTTGGACTCCAAACTCGCAGGGTATCTTCTATGCATAATACTACACATTCTGTGCGAATTTGAGCCCCGAGGAAGAATTCTAGACCCTCTAGGGGGGTGGCCTTAAACGGCTTTAGGCACCGTATTACTCAGTCTGTGAGCGACTCAGAACGGCTACAAGGCCATATAGGGAGCAGGCCCAACCCCCCAAAATCAAGTCGCTTGGACTCCAAACTCGCAGGGTATCTTCTATGCATAATACTACACATTCTGTGCGAATTTGAGCCCCGAGGAAGAATTCTAGACCCTCTAGGGGGGTGGCCTTAAACGGCTTTAGGCACCGTATTACTCAGTCTGTGAGCGACTCAGAACGGCTACAAGGCCATATAGGGAGCAGGCCCAACCCCCCAAAATCAAGTCGCTTGGACTCCAAACTCGCAGGGTATCTTCTATGCATAATACTACACATTCTGTGCGAATTTGAGCCCCGAGGAAGAATTCTAGACCCTCTAGGGGGGTGGCCTTAAACGGCTTTAGGCACCGTATTACTCAGTCTGTGAGCGACTCAGAACGGCTACAAGGCCATATAGGGAGCAGGCCCAACCCCCCAAAATCAAGTCGCTTGGACTCCAAACTCGCAGGGTATCTTCTATGCATAATACTACACATTCTGTGCGAATTTGAGCCCCGAGGAAGAATTCTAGACCCTCTAGGGGGGTGGCCTTAAACGGCTTTAGGCACCGTATTACTCAGTCTGTGAGCGACTCAGAACGGCTACAAGGCCATATAGGGAGCAGGCCCAACCCCCCAAAATCAAGTCGCTTGGACTCCAAACTCGCAGGGTATCTTCTATGCATAATACTACACATTCTGTGCGAATTTGAGCCCCGAGGAAGAATTCTAGACCCTCTAGGGGGGTGGCCTTAAACGGCTTTAGGCACCGTATTACTCAGTCTGTGAGCGACTCAGCAACGGCTACAAGGCCATATAGGGAGCAGGCCCAACCCCCCAAAATCAAGTCGCTTGGACTCCAAACTCGCAGGGTATCTTCTATGCATAATACTACACATTCTGTGCGAATTTGAGCCCCGAGGAAGAATTCTAGACCCTCTAGGGGGGTGGCCTTAAACGGCTTTAGGCACCGTATTACTCAGTCTGTGAGCGACTCAGAACGGCTACAAGGCCATATAGGGAGCAGGCCCAACCCCCCAAAATCAAGTCGCTTGGACTCCAAACTCGCAGGGTATCTTCTATGCATAATACTACACATTCTGTGCGAATTTGAGCCCCGAGGAAGAATTCTAGACCCTCTAGGGGGGTGGCCTTAAACGGCTTTAGGCACCGTATTACTCAGTCTGTGAGCGACTCAGAACGGCTACAAGGCCATATAGGGAGCAGGCCCAACCCCCCAAAATCAAGTCGCTTGGACTCCAAACTCGCAGGGTATCTTCTATGCATAATACTACACATTCTGTGCGAATTTGAGCCCCGAGGAAGAATTCTAGACCCTCTAGGGGGGTGGCCTTAAACGGCTTTAGGCACCGTATTACTCAGTCTGTGAGCGACTCAGAACGGCTACAAGGCCATATAGGGAGCAGGCCCAACCCCCCAAAATCAAGTCGCTTGGACTCCAAACTCGCAGGGTATCTTCTATGCATAATACTACACATTCTGTGCGAATTTGAGCCCCGAGGAAGAATTCTAGACCCTCTAGGGGGGTGGCCTTAAACGGCTTTAGGCACCGTATTACTCAGTCTGTGAGCGACTCAGAACGGCTACAAGGCCATATAGGGAGCAGGCCCAACCCCCCAAAATCAAGTCGCTTGGACTCCAAACTCGCAGGGTATCTTCTATGCATAATACTACACATTCTGTGCGAATTTGAGCCCCGAGGAAGAATTCTAGACCCTCTAGGGGGGTGGCCTTAAACGGCTTTAGGCACCGTATTACTCAGTCTGTGAGCGACTCAGAACGGCTACAAGGCCATATAGGGAGCAGGCCCAACCCCCCAAAATCAAGTCGCTTGGACTCCAAACTCGCAGGGTATCTTCTATGCATAATACTACACATTCTGTGCGAATTTGAGCCCCGAGGAAGAATTCTAGACCCTCTAGGGGGGTGGCCTTAAACGGCTTTAGGCACCGTATTACTCAGTCTGTGAGCGACTCAGAACGGCTACAAGGCCATATAGGGAGCAGGCCCAACCCCCCAAAATCAAGTCGCTTGGACTCCAAACTCGCAGGGTATCTTCTATGCATAATACTACACATTCTGTGCGAATTTGAGCCCCGAGGAAGAATTCTAGACCCTCTAGGGGGGTGGCCTTAAACGGCTTTAGGCACCGTATTACTCAGTCTGTGAGCGACTCAGAACGGCTACAAGGCCATATAGGGAGCAGGCCCAACCCCCCAAAATCAAGTCGCTTGGACTCCAAACTCGCAGGGTATCTTCTATGCATAATACTACACATTCTGTGCGAATTTGAGCCCCGAGGAAGAATTCTAGACCCTCTAGGGGGGTGGCCTTAAACGGCTTTAGGCACCGTATTACTCAGTCTGTGAGCGACTCAGAACGGCTACAAGGCCATATAGGGAGCAGGCCCAACCCCCCAAAATCAAGTCGCTTGGACTCCAAACTCGCAGGGTATCTTCTATGCATAATACTACACATTCTGTGCGAATTTGAGCCCCGAGGAAGAATTCTAGACCCTCTAGGGGGGTGGCCTTAAACGGCTTTAGGCACCGTATTACTCAGTCTGTGAGCGACTCAGAACGGCTACAAGGCCATATAGGGAGCAGGCCCAACCCCCCAAAATCAAGTCGCTTGGACTCCAAACTCGCAGGGTATCTTCTATGCATAATACTACACATTCTGTGCGAATTTGAGCCCCGAGGAAGAATTCTAGACCCTCTAGGGGGGTGGCCTTAAACGGCTTTAGGCACCGTATTACTCAGTCTGTGAGCGACTCAGAACGGCTACAAGGCCATATAGGGAGCAGGCCCAACCCCCCAAAATCAAGTCGCTTGGACTCCAAACTCGCAGGGTATCTTCTATGCATAATACTACACATTCTGTGCGAATTTGAGCCCCGAGGAAGAATTCTAGACCCTCTAGGGGGGTGGCCTTAAACGGCTTTAGGCACCGTATTACTCAGTCTGTGAGCGACTCAGAACGGCTACAAGGCCATATAGGGAGCAGGCCCAACCCCCCAAAATCAAGTCGCTTGGACTCCAAACTCGCAGGGTATCTTCTATGCATAATACTACACATTCTGTGCGAATTTGAGCCCCGAGGAAGAATTCTAGACCCTCTAGGGGGGTGGCCTTAAACGGCTTTAGGCACCGTATTACTCAGTCTGTGAGCGACTCAGAACGGCTACAAGGCCATATAGGGAGCAGGCCCAACCCCCCAAAATCAAGTCGCTTGGACTCCAAACTCGCAGGGTATCTTCTATGCATAATACTACACATTCTGTGCGAATTTGAGCCCCGAGGAAGAATTCTAGACCCTCTAGGGGGGTGGCCTTAAACGGCTTTAGGCACCGTATTACTCAGTCTGTGAGCGACTCAGAACGGCTACAAGGCCATATAGGGAGCAGGCCCAACCCCCCAAAATCAAGTCGCTTGGACTCCAAACTCGCAGGGTATCTTCTATGCATAATACTACACATTCTGTGCGAATTTGAGCCCCGAGGAAGAATTCTAGACCCTCTAGGGGGGTGGCCTTAAACGGCTTTAGGCACCGTATTACTCAGTCTGTGAGCGACTCAGAACGGCTACAAGGCCATATAGGGAGCAGGCCCAACCCCCCAAAATCAAGTCGCTTGGACTCCAAACTCGCAGGGTATCTTCTATGCATAATACTACACATTCTGTGCGAATTTGAGCCCCGAGGAAGAATTCTAGACCCTCTAGGGGGGTGGCCTTAAACGGCTTTAGGCACCGTATTACTCAGTCTGTGAGCGACTCAGAACGGCTACAAGGCCATATAGGGAGCAGGCCCAACCCCCCAAAATCAAGTCGCTTG